>JABSTQ010010086.1:0-156649 GCA_013358835.2 Ixodes persulcatus | reverse complement strand
TCGAAAAAACACGCCCCAAAGCAAAACACCCCCCCCGCGTGACTAAGCAACGTTTTGAGGCTCCAATTCAACGAGCAATCGCGCTGTCGCGAATGCCAGCACTACTTTCAAAAGAAACACCGCAGTTGAAAAAAAACTTACCGAGAGAAGAAACCCAGCCCCGTGTCGTTCCGACAGAAGGGCAGCAAAAGCACGTTGGGCGCCATGTGGTAGGGTTACCTTGCTGCATGCCCTTCCGGGAGGAACAACACGAAGCCGGGGTTTCCAAAACAAGAAACTACATTTATTAGAGTAACAGGAATGGTTGTTAGTATCAACGTAAAACATTGCCGGAGCGTTCCAGCCGCACGCCTTCGTGATCACGGTCCGTCTCCCCCCTTCTGTGGGCGTGTCCCACTCTTTTATAGCCTTGCGCGCCTGTTCCTTCGTGCGCTCTTGAACGCCCCAAACGTTCTTTTCCTCCGGGTGGTCAGCAGCGGCCTCTGGTCGTGGTGGCCGACCCTCGCTCCCACAATCTTAAGCAACTTTAGCTTCTCTTGCAAGAAAAGACCGATCAATTTTGCCACGTTCCATGCTCTGACCCAATCACCCTCAGAGGACACTCTTTATGGGTCTTGACACTGAACATTACCTGCAGACTTCAGCACCTGCTGCTGTCAATGCTCTGCGCCAAACGACCAAGATTAAACTTCTTGCACGGATCCTTTCCTTCCGTCTTTAGCTTTTTACAGCGGAGCTGTTAAGGGCTAGGTTCCCCAGGATCGCGTCCGGCATGTCGACACAAACTTACCTAGACAGCTACCGCCATCTATAAGCGACGGTGGCAAGCACACAACCAGTCTGGTTACCGCCGTCGCTCGTAGATGGCGGCAACCTTTCCAGCTATCATAGAAGAATGGATAGTTGGGCCCGTTGGTGGGAATTCATCGTAGGAAACAGCGCGAAAAGCAGACGATAACAAAGAAGAAACACACGTGACAAGCGCAGCGCTCGTCACGTGTGTTTCTTCGACCTCGTCTGTTTTGCGCGCTGTTTCCTACGCTCTTATTAGTTTCGGTTTGAATTCAGGATGGGTCGGCCGCGTGCCCTTTCGGGGAAAAATACCGGCTGCGGAAGGAGCGGCCACGTACGGAGCAGCACGAATGGGTCCGCAACCGCCGCAAAGCCGCTGTCGCCTCGACTTCCACTACGTCCAGCGTTTCAGATTTCCTTGCCAAAGAAGAGCACATCGCTCGCCTGGAAAGCCGCCGCCGAGAACAGAACCAGCGATGTAAACGGTGCTGGCGGGCCAACGCCTCGGACGATGATCGTGCCACGGGCCACGGGGGCCAAGCGCAAGCGCGAGACCGGCGCGACTGCACTCCACGCCGGCTGAACAGTTCCCGGGTGCAACGGCGAGGTTCCGGAGGGAGTTCGTGGAGAACCCATTTGGCGTCACATGCCCCGTGTGCGACCGATTGGTTCGCCGGAGACGTATCCACGATCGGCGGCGTGTCGGACGAGAAGAAGCGGGAAATGGCGCGTGCGCGTTGTGGCAGTGTATCGAGTATAGCCTCGCAGGTCTTCCTTCTTCACGAGAGTGGAAAGGCTATTCTACGACACATCTTGACGTTTGTTGAAAACCGAAGAGACGGCCTCAAGGGCCTTACTACCATATTCTGCTTCTGATGGAACAACAAACCCTCCCTCTTTTTCGGTAGG
The DNA here is from genome assembly GCA_013358835.2 of Ixodes persulcatus. NCBI lineage: Eukaryota > Metazoa > Arthropoda > Arachnida > Ixodida > Ixodidae > Ixodes > Ixodes persulcatus. The sequence goes on along the minus strand of JABSTQ010010086.1, from coordinate 154,948 downwards.
AAAAAGCGAAAGCCGACGTTCCTTCAGCAACGAGACTGCTTTCCTAATGGGCACGCCTGACGAATCTGGCATGTTCTGAGTCAGCACGTCCACTCCTTCTGAAATGCATCCCTCCACCTCTCCCTCCGGGGCGTGTCTAGACATTCGCCGTACTAGACCCAGGAGTTCTGAAGCACTCATATTCGGCTCAACCGCGAACTTGGGCCCCCGATCGAGAACCTGCTTGACTTGGTCCGGTAGATGCGCCTCAGTCACAGATTTGATGCTGCACGCCACGATCGGATCTTTCCTGGGGATGCCGCTCCGAAGACTTTGCAGCGACTGTTGCCAAAGGAACTCAGTTTCCTTCCTCTGTCCTTGTCTTAATTGTAGAAACTGTTGCCAAAGGGATTCTACGTTCGGAATGGCGACGGCAAGCGCGGATTTACATGGCCTTGCTGTGCGCAGTCCTTTGCGACTCCAGTGGGCTTCAGCAACACAACAGAAGGCTGCGGGACTTCTTTGGCATATTGGACCGGACCACTGAGCTCCTTCGGCAACAGTCGGTACAACGTCGCTACAACGGAGCGGCAACTCGCCAACCAACTCGCCCAGCAATCAGCATTTGACTGTCGATTGTCTTGCGGCGTTGTTTCTTGAGAGCTGCACAGAAAGATAAAATCTCAGCGAAGGTGCTTAAGTAGTGCGAGGCCCCGTCAGGTCAGTCTGTACTACCCAAAATAAGTGTTGTGTCTTCATTGTTATATTATAATATATTCGGATAACTTCGTCTTCTTCTATGCTATGTATCTATTCACTTACTTCATCATCATCATCATCATCATCATTTTTTTAAATAAAAAGTCTCGTGAAAGCAGCGCAGGTAATCGGACGTTCCTTCCCGAACCGCCGGGACCACCGAGGACCCCCAGTCTTTTGGCAGCGGGATAGACAGCGGATTCGACATTAAACTTCATCAATACTTTTTGAGTAAACCTGGGAAGCTGGAGATTCAATGGGAGCGACGGATTTCGCTCTTCGAATGTTTCATGGGGGCATCTGGGGTGCTATGTTGCGCTTTTTGGACTCCCTGGAGACTTGGAAGAAGGAAGTGACGTCAACGACTAGAGCAAACGCAGATTGGATGTTGACAGAAGAAAACAAAATCAACATCCAATCTGCATTTGCTGCGTTGTTGACGTCACTTCCTTCTCCCTAGTCTCCTGGGAGTCCAAAAAGCGCAACATAGCCCCCCTGGTACTCACGCACTGCACTCGAAACGTCTCCGATACCTGCTCCGCCACTGCCTGGGAGCGGAGGGTCAACGGGTCTTCGACACGTTGCCTTGCTCCCGCGCTGTCGCTGTGCCGTCGCCAGCAACGACGTCAGCGGCAGCCGCTTCCAGAACTCCGCCGAGAGACGTCTACCAAGAGGCTGTCGACACCCTCAGCGCGCACTTCAAAAAGTCGTGCATCAACCTGGGGCGTCACCGCGGTTTCACCGGTGCTATCAACCTTCCAAAGAATCATTGTCAAGTTATTTGAGTGCCCTACGAGACTTGGCACGGCACGAGTTCACGGCTGGAGTTCTGTCCAACTAACATTCAAGAACGGCTGCTCCTGGACAGCAACATTCCTTTCGAGCAAGTTGTGGAGATCGTCCTAAACATTGAAAGGACCAAGATTGAGGCTAAGGAGCTTACCATTGCCACTGAAAACCAACTCACCTGCAACATCACTCACGCCCGCCAAGCGGTCGACCGCCGTCGACAGTTTTCACGTGGAATTTCCTCTTCCCGTCAGTCATCGGGGCAGAACTTTTCCCATCGGCATGATACGTGGTACAATCTACCGTTCCACCAAGCCTCACGTGAGTGTGTTTTTTCTACCTCGAGTAAATCTGCACCCCTTCCCAATCGTACAGCGACAAGCGATCAACTCCGTCATATGTAATGACTCCGGAGCATTGAGCTCTTCACGCGCGAACGCCTAAGCGGCGCGAGGCGACGCATCGCGATGACCGGCTTTGTGCGAATTTGGGATGCGGTGTCGACCGCTGCCGAAGTTACGATCTCTGTCCGGCCCGAGGAAAGGCGTGGAGTGGTTGCGGCCGATATGGACACTTCTAACGCAAGCGCCGCAGCAGGCATAGACCCCCTTGCCGCCAGAGCCACGTGCGAATCCAGAAATTCTTCTCTGACGAAGAGGATGTCGAAGAGGAAGTCTACCACGTATGTACGCCTTCCAGGATGGGAATATATATCAACGTAAATATCTACAGTAAACATTTTCAGTGTCTTTTAGATACAGGCTTCTCCGTTTCTATCCTCGAAAAAGAAGTTTTCCAAAAGTACTTTGGTAGCGATGCAAAGATCATCCCACCACCGGTGACCCTGCGCAACTATTCCCGTCAGCGCATCAAGGTACTTGGAGCCTTTTATGCAACGGTACAATTGAAGACTCGGTCAGCCAAGATTTTGCTTTACATCGCTAACACTGGAACATCGTTGTTGGGAGTGAATGCTGTTAAAGCTCTGAACGTACATATCCAAGGATTACCAACGAGCTGCAAATACACGGAGCCTGACGACCCAGCAGATGCACACGCACCAGGTTCGGACACGGCAGTGCTTCTCGAATAACCAGTTACGAACCAGAGGTCTGCAAGTACTCCCCAGTAGCTCCAGCAGCTGCCGATAACATCGCCTATAACGGCGCCCGCACATGTCTCAGAACGAGACGAGTCGTCGAAGGCCATCGAGGCTTCATTGAGGTCCTACATGCGACTCCAGGAGATGTTGCCGTCTGCTGGATCTTTGACACCTGTGACTGGTTCTGGTTCTGACGTGAAGAGGTTTACATCACTACTACAAAGCCTCTTTATGTCTTTGACTATTTTCAGAAATCTCTTCACTCCCGCACTGGGTCACGTCAAAAGCTTCAGTCTCAAAATGAAGATTCGGATATCAGTGCAGCCCGTGAAACGCGAAGTACGTCGCATACCACTGATGACACGAAAACCTGTCTCCGAAGAAATTAAAGGCCTTGTTGCAGCGGATGTAATTGTACGCATAAGTGCCTCGGAGTGGGTTTCACCGATTATGGTGATCCAAAAGAACGATGGATCAATACGGATGCGTGTTGACCTCTGAGAAGCGAAGAAGGCTGTCGCCATTGACAGTTATCCCTTGGCTCATGTTTAGGAACTTCGCAATGCCCTACACGGTGCAAAGCTCTTTTCTAAATTGGAGTTGGCGTCAGCCTATCGTCAAGTCACGCTCCAGCCTTACAATCGAGACCTAACCGCGTTCATAACGCACGAGGACCTATTCCGCTTTAAGCGGGTCTGTTTCGGCCTCGCATCTGCCACCGTCAGCATTCCAGCAGATGATGGCTACGGTCCTAGAAGGATGCAAGGGAGTCCTCTTTTACCTAGATGACGTCATTGTATTAGGAGAGTCCAAAGAGGAACATCTAGAGCGATTGCGCCATGTTATGCAGCGTATCGCTGACCCTGGACTAAAGCTGAAAAACAAGTGCTTTTTTGACGTTGCCGAACTCCCCTTCCTGGGTCGTCACGTCAGTGGAGAAGAAATTGTTCCGCTTAAACAAAAAGTGTACGTCATTAACGCGGCTTCAACCCCGACGGACATCTCATAACTCCGTTCATTCCTTAAAGGGGCTATGCAACAATTTTTTTTACTTTGCGCAAATACCGCTTAGAACGGATCCCTGACGTTAATGACCTATGAAACACGCCTTAGTTTTTCACCCGACGCATTAGAAGTCCCAGAAAAAAATTAAAAACAACGAGCAGCGTTCACGCCCTCAACTCGCAGCCAGAACAAGCGGCCACGTGATCTGGAGCCGATTATATGCCGCCAATGTTGACCATAGCCACGCGCTGGGTTGGCAAAGCACAGGACACGCGCTGAGTTCCAGACATTGTTATGGCTCGGCTATTGTCGTCGTTGCAGCGATTGGACACGGGCCACTACTCGAATGCTTCTCGAGCTATCAATTATCACGAGCCTAAATCGAGTGCCCACGCAATGCTCGGGTCCAATCTATGAACCGCATTCAAATATCGTCATACGGGTGTACTGCGATCCCCGCGTTACGTCATCGAATTTTGCAAGGGAGAGATTGAATGAAAATGATCGCTTTTGTCCTTGAAATTACACCGCAACAAAGGAGTTTCTTGGACAGTGGCATTGCATGCGAGTATCCTTGAGTCCCACTAGTGCCAGTAAGCTCGTGTAAAGTGAAAAACATTCCAATTGAATATCGTTGCAGCAGCTCCTTAAGGCCGGTCAGACACTTGCGTTTGAGTGCGTTGACTGCGTTGCGGGCGAGAACCGAAAGCGAGTCACCGGCACATCTGTGCTTCGTAGGAAAGCGTGGGAATCCAATTCAAAGGAATCTTCTTGGCAACGCGATATAAGCAGCAGGGATGGTCCTTGGTGTCTGTGCTGTCCGCAACGGCAGTCAAACGCAGTCAAACGCAACTGTGTGAACCGGGCTTTAGAAGGGAGTCTCACGCCTTTCTTTATTTCACAAATTTTATTTTTATAACTCTGTGCTTCGCGACAAATTAATCACTCGTCCCTTTTATATTTCTGCTCGTCATGATCATCAGCACAAAGTTGAGGTACCAGTCGCTATCACATCTACATTCCAATCTTCTTTCCTTCCTCGCACATCCCTCGACTGGAACCACCTTCCCGGACCAATTGCATCGATAACTGACAGTGCACTTTTTAGGTCAGCTCTTACTAATCATTTTTTTGTTGAGTGTGAATAGCCATACATTACAGTGTTTTGATCCCAACTTTGCTCTCCCCCTCTGTAATGCCTTCGGGCCCTGAGGGTAAAGCAAATAAATAAATAAATAAGTCACGCTCCAGCCTTACAATCGAGACCTATCCGCGTTCATAACGCACGAGGACCTATTCCGCTTTAAGCGGGTCTGTTTCGGCCTCGCATCTGCACCGTCAGCATTCCAGCAGATGATGGCTACAGTCCTAGAAGGATGCAAGGGAGTCCTCTTTTACCTAGATGACGTCATTGTATTAGGAGAGTCCAAAGAGGAACATCTAGAGCGATTGCGCCATGTTATGCAGCGTATCGCTGACCCTGGACTAAAGCTGAAAAACAAGTGCTTTTTTGACGTTGCCGTTGCCTGGGTCGTCACGTCAGTGGAGAAGAAATTGTTCCGCTTAAACAAAAAGTGTACGTCATTAACGCGGCTTCAACCCCGACGGACATCTCATAACTCCGTTCATTCCTTAGAATGGTGGAGTACTAGAGCCGTTTTGTCCCTCGCCTTGTAGCAAAAGCCGAGCCACTGCGCAAGTATGCGTGGACTTGAGTAGCTGTTTTGCGGGTGCGCTGTTCCGCCTGTACAGCACCACGTCATCCTTTGCACTCTTTGCGCTGTTAACGCTAGGGATGACAGTGCACTATTCGATTTGAAGCACTATTCGCACACCCCTACTGGTATCACAATAGCAGACGTCAAATCTCCCGCGCTCTCGCGGCCGCGAGCGACAGGGTCGGAGCCGTGTATTGGGAGAGTTTGGCCAATAGGCGGAGCAAAGGCCGCCGCCAGCGCCGAATATTCCCCCCACGCTTAGAGCGTAAACTAAATTTTTGACACAGCGTCGACCAATCAGGAGACCTCTACACCATCTCACAAATGTCTGCAGTGAAGACAAAGGCACAGGCGCGTGCGCCTAGCTCAGCGAAACGCTTTTGTTTGTACGAGACCTCGTGCACTGTAAGGCACTTGCCAAAGCCACGCGCTCGTGCCCATGCCTTTGTCTGCACTGCTAGAACAGCGTCCTGAGACTGGCTGAAAGAAAGCAGTGCAAAGGGTGGGGTGCGCGAGCGTCTTGAGACGCGGAGTTCCGCTCGCACGGCTCAAATTATACTTCGTTTCACTTTATCTGCGAGCGAAGCCAAAGCTAGAAGCGCGAGACAAGCGCTTTTTGCATTTCTCCCCAGCTCGCGCGCTCGAGCAAAGCCTGAACGCACGGACCTTCCGTGCTCGCGCTGCCAGTTTTGCCTTCGCTCGCACATAAGGTGAAACGAAGTATAGTCGTGTCACAAATTTAGAGCACACGACCACCGCTAGGGGCTGTTTCGCGGCCTGTGATTGGCCCCGAGATGCTCGCCTATTCAAACCAATGTATGGCCAAACTCTCTCAATAAACGGCTCTGGACAGGGTTAGAGTTCCTGTATAGGCTCCCTACGGGAGCCAGAGTTGCGCGTTCACGCATGGCATGTGGATCCAGCTCCTCACGTGACTGAATTCGGCGAATAGCAGCGCCGCGCGTTCGAGGCGCGCGGCGGGCTCAAAAGCCTGGGAACGTACGCCGGGGCGCGTGCAACGTCTACTTTGCTGCACGACACTTGATACGGCTCCTCACGTGATCGGATCTCGGCGAATAGCGGTGAGGGCGGCACGCGGCATGTGGAATCAAACGCGCAACTCTGGCTCCCGTAGGGAGCCTATACAGGAACTCTAGATAGGGTCAGTTGGCAGCGCCCCTCGCGGTCGTTTCGGTGAAGGGGAGGAGGAAAAAGGGAGAGGGCACGGCAGGAGGCGCGCCACTCATATGACAGGCATCTTAGTACAGGAGGCGTTGCTACGACGATCATCCAGATGACAGCCATTTTGATAGGCACCAGTGCGCCCTCTATAGGTCGTGAAGGTTAGGAATACTGTGTGCTGCCTTGGCTGTATATCTCCTCGTCTTCGTTCATCCTTTGCGAGCGGAGACGATTTTTTCAAATCGAAGTTGAACTGATAAAACTAATGCACGCGCGACACGTAATTTTCGGTGCGTGTCGGACGAAGAGTTCGATCGGAGTTGCAAAAACTATTATCTAGCACTTCCTAATCATGCGACTTCGTGTAGTGGTTAAGTATACTCGATCTTTGTTCCGCCGTACATCAGCAACATTTTCACCAAAGCAATAAACATGAACGGCTATGAAATCATGGGTGTATTCGACTGCGTCACCATTACGCCTTTCTAGCTGTGTGAATAAAGGTCATAAAATTCGTCCATACACCCTTTTTACACGATTTCAGACACTATCCCTGCAAGCGGGAGGTAAAAAGGGCGTGTTATGGGTGCAATCATCAGCACACCCTTCTTACGCCCACCGATATTCAGAAATCGTGTAAAAAGGATGCAATAATATTTTTTAACTTACACCCGTCTTACACCGTTTTTACACGATTATAGATGTTTCGTTTAGTGTATACAATCAAAATAGCCCAAAACCGCAGTTTTCTGTATGATTCTTATTCTTGGAACCCTAATGATTCGCAATACTGCCATGAAAATCCACTCCCATTGGGAGAGCTCGAACAAGTCCCCCACTGAAGCATTCTGGTGGTTCAAGAGGACTCCTTAATTTTAAGGGCGCTCATGACAATGATAAAACCTGAAGAAAACGCGTATACCGCTATGGCAAGTTGTGTCCTATCGAAAATAAACGCTTTTATGCGGTATTCCTTTTACACTGATGAGGATCGGTGTCCATCGATGGAATCAACACTAGTAACTGTGAGACGACGAGAAATGAACACTTCTACGAAAATAACCTTGCTGTTCTTGCAAGTTTTATGTCCATAAGGGGCCTATTCCGCGGGCCTTTTGGATATGCGCGGCTTGTGTAGATGAGAGGCTGTTTATCCGCAAACGACGGACTGAAGAAAACCGGAGAGCGCAGCCACAACAGCGGGATTCGCAGCCATGTACTCGCCTCATAAGCAGCCATCTTGTGCTTTGCAGGTAGGCCCAAGGTCCCTCGTGTACTACGCACAATTATATTTTTTTTTTGTTGCAAATCCCACGCCTGTTTGTGTTTTGTAGCTTGAGCCACAGTGGCCGAGGTTGAGCAGTTTCGCGTGGCTCCTAGAGAGCCGTGCTGCGCATGCGCGAGGAGCAGTGACGTCATACGGCGCACAGCTGGCGCAAAAAAGTCAAATTTGGGAGTTTTACGTGCCAAACCAACGACGGGCATCTGGCACGCCCCAGCGGAGGACTGAGGATTAATTTGGACCACCTGAGGATCTTTTGACGTGCAACCGAAAGCTTGGTTGCACGGCGCCTCCTCCGCAATAAGCCTCCGTCAGATTGCGGGCACCTCGGCCAGGATTCGAACCCGACACATGGGGATCCGTAGGCCAGGGCTCTCGCCTCGGAGCCACCGAGGCTTTTTTTTTCGGAGCCACCGAGGCGGCTGCACAGCTGGCACGCCGGAGCCGCCACCGCCGCGCGCTCCGCCGCCGCCGCGCGCGCCTCGGCGGTCTGCTCATTCCAGAGGAGTGACGTCATAGCCGCGGCAGACGCACTGGCGTCGCCGCGTGCCCAGCTGTGCGCCTCCGTTGCGCGGTAGCCACGTCTGACGCTGCACCGGAGCCGCTTGATAACGCCTCTCATTTTGTGCGCATGCGCAGAGGTATCAGTGGGGGTATACATATACCGGGGCGTTTTTGCCAGTGTGGTATAGCCATGGAGAAGGAGAAAGAAATTGCTGCTCAGCGGCGCAGAAGAGCGGAGAAGCTTAACTCATCAGATCCCGTAGTAGTCACATAATGCGTATACCGTGTGTGTGTCATTGAAGCAGCAGTAAGCATGATAATCAAGCTAATCCTAGACAACCAGGAAAGCTAAGAATATTTTGTTGTGGTTCTATTCTGTGTACGCTGTGATAGGCATCGAGATTGTGATTTATCTGGCACGGATTGGATGGTTTTTACCAAGGGCCAAATGAGCTTTGTCATCCGCTAAGACGCGTTTTTTTTTTAAATTTACGTGGCCTTTGTTCATCAGGATCTCTGAAGCTGTTCACAATAGCAACTGTCATGTTTTTGCTGTTGGCCTCTGGCGGAGACGTTGAAATAAATCCGGGTCCTCTGACGAATCCAGAAAAAAATAGACAGGCTTCAAAATGCGCATGAAGGTGCGATTGAAAGCTGAGACAAAAATCAAAAAAAAAAATTCTACGAAACTTCACCAAATAAACAACGGCATCGCGTCACTCGGCGCACGTGTTACAAGCCTCGAAAAACAAATGCAAGAAACCGGGAGTGTTCAAAAAAAAAATTGGGGTTGTCTGTATGTTTATACAGCCTAGAACTTAGCCTGCCTCAACGGGCGAATCGTCTCCCAACTGCAGACGGGCAATTTAGCCAGTGCAGTACTACCGCCATCCTGGGGTCTTTAACGTGCATCACGCAGTAGTGATACACGACCTCACGCTGGTACGATGCTCATCCAGATTGAAACGGGCAGGGGCGTGTATCGAACCCAGAATCCCTGGTTTCCGCAGCGCGAGTCGGGAGTATTAAAGAAAACTTGAACACTGTTCATAGGGCTGTGACTTTTGTTCAGCGTGAAACCTCAGCCTTACGTGAGCAAGTTGTTGCACTCAGCAACACTATTGATGACATCGAAAACCGCATGAGCAGAAAGAATCCAATATTTAAAGGCATTCCGTAAACAGAAAATGAAACCTGGGCTGTTACAGAAAGAATTGTCACTCGTTTCGATCAATATCAATCAATCAATCAATCAATCAATCAATCAATCAATCAATCAATCAATCAATCAATCAATCAATCAATCAATCAATCAATCAATCAATGTTTATCTTTCCGCTTGAGAGGGAAAGGCAGAAAAATAAAGTAGCAAAAGTATAGCACAGATTGCCTTGACAAGGTCTCCGCCTCCCCTGTACAACCGCGAAATACACAGTAGGGATAGTTGAAAGAGCTCGCCACCTTGGCCGGAAACGAATCGGAGTAAATCGTCCAATCATTATCAAATTTCAAAGTTTTAAAAGCAACGATGAGGTTCTTCAGAATGCTTTTAAGTTCAAGAGCATGACGGCACCCAAAGTTCAAATCTGTAAAGATTTTTCACGTGAAGTGCAACTTGCCAGAAAGAAACTCTGGGAATTCGCTTCCCAATTCAGAGAACTCGATACCTGTTATAATATGAAATACAATAAACTACACGTTAAACTCAACGTATGTTTACCATCACGGAAGTGATTCAGTGGTCCTTGTCCATCGCACCACGCAACATGATTGACATAATATAACCTTCCCGTCCAAATGCTGCTGCAACCTTTATTTTTTATTGTAGCTAACTTTCACAGTCTTTTATCGAAACCAGACGGATTTGAAAGGCCTCCTCACCCAACCCGATATAATTATTGGAACCGAAACCTGGCTGACGCCTGATATAAACATTCCTGAACTTTCGATGAGTAAACAGTATAATATCTTTCGCAATGATCGTAAAACGGCAAGAGTTGGTGGTGTTCCCATTTCCGCGAAGAAAAACATATCTTGCACAGAAATAGTAATAAATTTTAACGTTGAATTATTGTGCATCCAGGTACAATTAGACTTCTGTTCTTTAATCATAGGAGTCTCTATCGTCCTCTCCACGCTGATCAAACCGAAGTTTGCAACTTTCTACACAACTATCTCGGAGAGTTAATGACAGAACTTCCTAATCACTCTATTGTTCTCTGTGGCAATTTCAATTACCCTGGTTTAGATTGGTTAGCACTTAAACCTGCTTTAAATTGTTTAAATCCTTGTTAATGCCGCGAATTTTTGTCTTCTTTGGAAGTGTACGGGCTTCACCAGGTAATAACAACAGCAACTCGCGAATAGCCCTTTTAGATTTGTTTCTCATATCAGGCCCTGCATGTGTCACGTTAAACGTTAAACAAAAATCAAGAAAGCAATATTCGCTACTCACGTGCGGATACCGAAATGAGAGTCTCTGCAGTAACCAGGCTTGATCAAGAATTTACCGCCACGTTCACTTGTGAAAACTGGCTTATCATTAAAAACACATTTCATGAAATATTTGCAGCTTTCATCCCGAGATTCACCGTATCAACCGAAGAATTGTCGCCGTGGTTTTCAAATGGGTTAAAACGCCAACTGAACAAAAAAAAAAATGTTATTTTTAAAAGCCAAACAAACTAAGAATTTTACTGACTGGTCATCTTACAAATCATTTCTTACCAATGAAAAAACAAAAGGAAAAAGGAAACGTTAAAAATGCCAAAAGGGACTTTTTTTTTTCTGTGAATCTACCGCGCTTCCTTTCTTTGAACTCCCAGAAATTCTGAAAAATTGTAAACCCATCGTCAAACCGTAACCACCCCACATTTACAAATAAACAAAACGAAAAACTAAGTCATACTGATGCTGCTAATTTGTTAAACACCTTTTTTTCCAGCATATTTACCCAGGAAACTCCTCCGTTGCCTCAATACAATTTCTTTAGGTGTTACCCGCTTATGCTTCCCATCTTATTCCTTCCGAATGACATAGTTAAAATAATCGGAGACTTGCCTTTGAGCAGTGCACCCTGTGATTATGATATTTCTGTTAAATTCCTAAAAATAATCACGAATTCAACATCCAATACTTTTAGCAAACTATTTCAAGAATCTATTAACGCCGACTCAGTTCCACTTGGCTGGCGCTGTGCCAAAGTTACACCTATTTTTAAAACGGCATATCATTCCGATCCTACCGATTACCGCCCGATCTCACTCACAAAAAGTGTGCCATGCAAAATAATGAAGCAAGTTTTGTATACCCGTATCATCTCCCATCTCGACCCTTTTAACTTCTTACTAACCAACATGGTTTTAGAAAAGGTCATTTCACTACTAGCCAGCTTTTCGAATTTGTTACTGACCTTTACTTTAATACTCATCTCACAACTCAGACATGTGTATATTTTATCAATTTCGCCGAGGCATTCGACACTGTTCCTCATCGTCGCCTTCTTCTAAAACTGTCACATTCTAAGTTACATCCATTTGTTATAAAGTAGATATTTTCTTTTTTGTTATATGGAACACAACCTGTAAGGGTAAACAAGTCAACATCGGGTCCCGTTACTGTTATCCGGATTCCCGCAGGGTAGTGGACTCAGGCCTTTATTGATTTACATATATATTATTGACCTATCATCATCAATTGTATCTACAATTAGACTATTCGCTGAAGATTGCGTTATTCACGGGAAAAGTAATACACGTAATGATCACATTATTCTTCAAGACGATTCAAATACGATATCTTCATGGTGTTCCCTATGGAAGATGAACATTGATACTCGTGAATGCAAAGAAATGTTCGTAACTAAAACATCCACCGAAAAACACTAACCCAGTAGTCATTTCTTTTACAACCAGTAGAACACGTATAATCGTACAAGTATTTGGGCGTCCATTTTACAGACACATGATTATGCAACGAGCACATCGAGCAAATAACAAATAGCACACTAAAAACATTTGGTTTCATTAGACGAATTTTATATATAGCTCCCATTGGAACAAAACTACTCCCGTAAAAAAACATAAATCCTTCCAAAATTAGAATACGCAAGCATCATTTGGAATCCATACAAAAATTACCTAATCTCGATGCCCGAGTCTATTCAGAACAAAGCAGCCAGATTTATATGCAGTGATTATTCATCCGAAACTAGTGCCTCCGCTTTAGAAAACTAACATAAATGTTACTTTTCTAGAAAAAGGACGAAAAATAGCCCTTTAGTGTTTTATTCAAGATGTATATTACTTGGAATCCGATTTTCAATCTATTTACTGCCTGGCTGCTAGTTTTATATCATCCAGATTAGATCATTCGTTGCAAGGATGCACTATTTCAGTGACGTACTAACTTTTCCCATTTTCTCCCTTAGTTCTTTGCATCACTGACTGGAACAACCTACCCGACCATATTGTTACGGGGCCGAATTCCATTTCATTAAAATCAAGTGCATCACTTTGTGTAACTGTGAACTTTGATTTGTAAAACTGCATCAAAACGATAACTTGCTAATAAGCGTTTTGTTCTGTGCGTGTGGGATTTTTACTTGTTGGTTTTATTTATTTATTTTATATTTTCATGTTCAATTACTTTTGTTTCCTTTTATTTCTAAATTCCCTCATTTAATGCGTCTCCAAATGCTTTGGAGGTAATTAAAATGAAATAAATTAAAAGAACCCAATTCTGCGCGCTGCCCGCTATGGGGAACTCGACTTCCCCGACGACACGATATCAGGACTTGAAGGAGACCTCGTTGAGAAAATTCTGCATAAAGCCGATGCGCTCCAGGTGCACGGAGAAGAACTGGTCCATGGGGTCCAGCGAGTGCATCCATAGGGGCAGGAAGTTCCAGTCCCGCAGCAGTACGGGCAGCAGGCGGGGGCTTTTCCTCTGCAACGAGGTCGACAGGGGACGTCGCAAAACTTGTTCCGGAGGAAAAAAATATTGAAGAATACACATTGGATGTTCGTCAGAGATATCAGTGAGATGTAGAGACGCTGAATGCCCCTCCTCATTCTTTTGTGTAAAGAATATTCATAACCCAGCAATATATTCGGCGTACCAAGCGTAGGCCTGACCTAATGTTTCTCTGATTTACGGACAGGTTACGCGGGCTGTCGTAGTTGTGTAAAGAGGAATACGGAGAGAGAAAGAGGGAGAGTGAATGGATGGCGCTGAGACGAGAGAATATGGAACACACAAGTGATACAGCTATAACCGGGAAGGAAATCTCTTACGCGAAAATGAATGGACATAAAGAAGAACTGCCACGCGCATTCACATAAAGTCACACGAGCAAGCGCACTTTAGTCGCTCACGGCTTAGGAACTGCAGGGCGTGGTGAGTACCAAGCATATCATTACCGTTCTATAACCAACCAGAGTGCGGCATTAGCGGATGGCAGGGCCGAACAACGAATCACGAGGCTCAAGCAAAAAATAAGCCAGGCGTTTCTTATATTCTTAGTGGGCATAGAAGACCTAAAAAAAACATTATAGATATAACGTCATCCTTACATAAATTCCAGTTTCCAAAGAAGGCCACATGCGTCCAAAGACGAAACGAAGCCTGTCTAAAGCAGGGCACGCATGCATCCTGCTTTCGTTGTCAATAATCCTTCTCCTGCTTGGGCCCCTTCGCGGTCTACAGTGTCGTTATATAAATAAATGGATACATCAATGATTGTGCATGCATAATGGCACCATGAGGAAATAGCGCGTTGTTGAGGGTGAGAGTAAAACCCTCGCTCATCGGGCAGAAAATTTAATTCGTTTTAGTGGTACTGTGGCCCACTGCTCAAAATTAGGGCTGGTTGGTCTCATAATGTGATGCAAATTCGGTTGCAGATAAGCGCAGTTCACTCTTTGACAGCGAAGAAGGGAGGCGAAATTGTGTGTGATGAGCTGCAATCCCTTACACGAGGTATTTACTCAATATCCAAGCAGCAATACCAATCTCCTAGTCAGAGTATGTTAGGAGACTCAATGCCGCAGTGGACAGCCGAAAGGCCTGCTCACACATACAGCGGAGCGCTAAGTTAGCTCCATGTGAGCGCTCCAAAGAGCGCTCATGTGGCGCTTTCTAGCGCGTGACTTAGTTCTAATATAGCGCCCGATTATCGCTTCTGTGGCGCGTTGTTAGCGCTTCTTGTACGGCGGTTATTGCTACGGATTAGTGCGTGCACTGCGGTTTCGGTTCCTGTGGTTATGTGTGCATCAACAGTACCATGGCGGATATGTGGAACGCTGAAATAGAAACTCGACAAATACTCTTACACACGCAATTAGTACATATGTGTGTAGACGATATAACACCCTGAAGAGCCTTCTGGGTACGCGAAATCTTTCGCCACCGAGATACCGACGGGTATCAGGTGAACTTTGTTCCCAGGCTGAGGGACCGAGGCACAGAGCTTTTTCGAATGTGAATATTTTGTAACTGCGTGTCTTTGAAGCCAGGGTCACGTATATCGAATAAAAAGCGATGAGGTCGTACCCAATCAATTAGTCGCTCAGAGTACACGCACAAGTCGGTGCCACATGAGCGCTGCTTCCAGCGCTCATGAAGCGCTAACTGAGCGCTCCGCTGTATGTGTGAACCGGCCTTAAACCTGCCAAGCTGGTGGCTGAACTGCACTCGCCAAAGGTTGTTGCTTAAAAATCCGGTTCAATTTCTCGCGCATTTGATGACAAAACTAGCGAATCCACTTGGCTGTTGCAACTCGATTGACAGCATGAATGCAGATGCAGTCTTTTCGCCTCCCACTCCGGGAAAAAAAACGATAGAGCTATCTCACCATCGAGTTTCGTTGCGTCACCACTGCCGGAATGCATCGTGGGAACTGTCGTCTTTCTGCACGCGAGACAATCCCACTCAGGGTCTGTACGAGCAGAGCACGAGGCGACACGAGCCGTCTCGTGCACTGGCCCCTGCTTCCTGTGAATTACAGTTATGGCGGCGTTACGCATGGGTGGAACGCTTAGTGAGATCGGTCTCTTGGCAGCTACCTTTAGTTACAATGTTCTATGAAGATGAGTGAAAATCAGTACTTAAGCTGCACTCGTTTTAAACTATTTAGAAGACATTAAACCGTCGTTCAGAGGAGTGAAAAATCTTATTTTGAAAATTTTCCCCGGTACATTGAGCAAGAACTGGGTGCATAGGTGACGTCAGTGTTCTTTAGTGGGGACATTTTATTGATGTGTTACCTGTCGTCAGGCCGCGTGACGTCAATTCCCCTGATAAATTTAGCGGGCAAACTGAAGGTGTTTAGGTCACGTTACATACTTTTCCCCGCCAATTTTAGTGGGCAAACTGAATTGATGTGAATATCACGTGTTATCAAGTAGCGTGACGTTAATTCTTTCGCTAAATTTAGCGGTGAAACTAAATTCGTGTTTAAGTCACGTGACATCAGTTCACGTTAGTTAATTGCTAAAAACCTGGTATAGTGTATCGGTCACGTAACATCGATTTCCCCGCCGATTTCGGCGAGGAAAACTTACTCGGTGTATGCATCACGTGACGTCAGGTCACGCTACATCAGCTGGACGTCACATGACCCGAACACCGATGTAATTTCTCTGCTAAATTTAGCGGGAAATGCACAAAAAACGGACGGACGGAAAAACAAAATTGGGGATTCGCAAGTTTCGTTAAAAGGAATTTCATGATTTAAAAACGATAAGCCTCCGGATAGCCAGAAAACTAGAATTACGTGTAAGGCTAGTCAGTACATTGGCGCACTAGGAAAAATCAGCCGTCTGCGATAAGTCCTCATTTTGAATACCTTTTGCTCACATTTTGTCCATTGAAATGCACGGCGAAAGAACCCACATGGGGGTAGGAATAAAGGGAGGTGACATGCAGACTCAAGTCAGACATATGAGAAACTCCCAAGCGAAGCCGGAAGTCGAGATCGCGTTCAGTGGGAACTCCCCCGAGGGCGCCGCAGTCCGTCCAATAGCGTCCAAGGCTGCTCAAGTCCGTTGAATAGCGTCTTTTGGTTTTGGTCATCGTTGGGGGCGTGTCACTCCAAATCAAAAGTCTCTCCCGGCTTCACGTCTGGTGGCGCTGCGTGTCGCCTCTAGAAGCTTAATTCCTACCTCCATGAGCGCCCTGTATGCACCTGATCTCGTCATACCACCCTCTTTTTCCGCGTGATAAAGTATGTCAGCTATGGTCACTGAATGTGAATAGACGCACACGTGAACGCAGCGTCTGGAGCCAGATAATACTGCGCCATCTTCTGAAGGCCGTCTGATAAAGACGCGGCTACGCTATCTTGGGCTCCAAGCGAGGCTCCCAAACAGACCGCGCAACGCGCATCAACCCTTGCTCCGCTCCGCTCGAGGAAATTTGAATATACAAGGAAGTTTTAGTTGAAAGGCCCGCTACCACTACGGCGATACTTCAGAGGATGCATCCAAGTGGCAGCGCGAGCTACCACTACCAATAGCGTGGCCTTAAAACACGATCCACTAAACGTCTTTAATCTTCGGCTCGAGCGCGCACCAAGGGTTGTCTGAAACGCTAAGCGTTCACCAGGCGAACGCTTCCCGCTTTCATCGTCAACCTCCACAGCGGTGCGTTCGATTTTGGCTATAGGGAGTATTCACAAGACGTCACGTTTCAGTGCAGTGCTATTCGCCATTGCCACTGCCGTGGGTAACGTTGGCTGTGCCCTGCAATGCCCTTTGCGTGCCTACGCAATCGTGTGGAGGTGCATTTCTACCTGCTGTTCTTGGCGTGTGTCAGGTGGTGTTCTCGCAGATCAGCGTCTTGCTGATAATGCAATTAATGCAAAGGTGCATCGAGTTGGACAAGGATGATGATAATGATCCCTGGAGAAGGGGAACAGGGGGGACAAAGGACAAACCCGAATCTCCAAACACAGCTAGGTGACTGGTGCGCGACCGAAACAATCCGCCTGGTCCTGGTATCGAACCAAGGTATCGAACAGACAAAGAATACGGCACTCGTTTACAACTTTGAAAAAGCTGATGACGCAATTCTGTCTTAGATTATTTGAAATATTCTCTCGATTCTTTTCGCCAGGACGCTAACGTCGAAAGCCTCTGGAATCACTTTAAGGAAGCAGTAAGCTACTGTCTAACAGCGTATGTTCCTCAAAGGACTAAAAAAGATTAAAAAAGACAAATCTTTGGGTCACACGTGAGATCATCCACTTAAAGCGCAGATTAAAACGTATGAGACTGTGTAAGCACCGGAACTTATCAGCAATTAGTTCTTTAAGCCGTGATGTGAAAAAGAAACTCAGAAATTCCAAAACTAGCTTCTTTGCAAATACGATGAATAGGATATTAAAAACGTCGCCAGATAAGTTCTGGCAACATCTGTCCCCTAAGCAGAAAGTTATAGAAGAAGTTTATGTGGACGGTGATATATGCAATAATCCGCTTACCGTAGCAAATGATTTCAATAACTACTTTCACTTCGTTTCTTCAGTGAGCACATCTGTAAATAACCTGACTGACAACGAAGCCAGCCTGCAAACACAGCCTATTCAAATTACTTTTGAGTGAGTGAGGGGCTAACTAATAAATATTGATATAAAAAAATCACCGGGACTGTATAAAATCCCAAATGAATTCCTGAGGCGTTACTGCGAACCGGTTTCACGTTTTTTGACCATTATCTTTCAAACGTCGCTAGATAAATGTCGCTTACCAAATGATTGGTTAATTGCCAAAGTTGTAACCATTCACAAATCGGGCAACCATCTTGAAGTTAAAAACTCCCGACCAATATCGTTGACATCAACAACATGCAAAATGCTCGAACACATCATTTCTAAACATCTCGTTGATTTTCTAGAAGACAGCAGCCTTTTTTATGATAAACAACACTGGTTTTCGCAGGAAGCTATCGACTATTACCCAGTTTGAATCAACTCATCCGTTTGGAAAGGTGCTAAATGTTCGTGGCCAAGTAGATGTTGTAGCTATTGACTTATCTAAAGCATTTGACAGAGTCACGCATACAAAGTTACTTGAAACGTTATTGCTTCTTGGTGCTAATAAGAACTTGGGTCTTTGGATCAAATCATACTTATCTGATAGGACACAGTACGTTGAAATTGACGGTCATGCATCATCTATTTTACCGGTCACGTCTGGCGTACCCCAAGAATCTGTTTGGGGGCCAGTTTTGTTTTTAGTCTATGTTATCACTCAAGAAATCGACCCCGCTGTAGTATTTTGGTTTGACATCTCCGTAATAAATGTAGATGATCAAGAAGAATTGAATGACTCCTTGACAACTATATTTGACTGGTGCGAAAAATAGGATATTCGAATTAATTTTGATAAAACTACTGTTTTAATGATAACCAAAAAGAAGTCTCTGTTGATGTTCTCGTATGAAATAGATGGTGTAGTCTTGCAACGTTCTAGCACTATTAAGTATCTTGGTATTACTATCTCGGGTGATCTCAGCTGGAATACGCACGTTGAAAATGTATGTAATTCAACATATAAGAAGCTTTGTTTTATGAGGCGATCTCTAAAAAGGACGAACTCCGATATCCGGACCAACGTTTATAAAACTCTAGTGCACCCAACATTGGAATATGCATCGATAATATGGGACCCCCACGCACAAACTCAAATGGATAAAGTGGAGCGCATTCAAAGGCTAGCAGCAAGGTTTAACTTTTCTAAATACGATAGACAGAAGTCTGTTTCGGCATTGTTGAGGGAAGCCCAATTATCCTCCTTAGCGTCAAGACGAAGAATTGCGCGGCTGAAGTTTTTTTATTTGTTGTATTTTAAGTATTTCCATATTGACACGCAAACGTATATCAGATCTCTTGGAAGACGGTCTCCACGATTAAGCAATGAATTGTCAGTTGACCCATTTATGCCCAATAATGATATTTTTAAATATTCGTTTGTTGTCAAAAAAATTGAAGAATGAAACAGATTACACCAAGTGTTTTTTTCGGACGTCACCTTTGTTGAAGAAGTTGAAGAAAAGTTGATAAACTGGTTTGCTGACGAGTTGTTGCACCTGTGAGAATGATTGTTCTATGTATAATTGGCAGTTTTTGAAATAAATCAATAAATAAGGAAAACTTCATTTCCAGTGGAGCGCTCTACCAACTGAGCTAACCAAGAGTTAGACGTCAGTAGAGCAAACGGGTTTTATCAGCTGCCACCAGTCTATACCAACAAGGGTGAACGGCTTCCATTTTTAAGGTGGTCATGACAATGCAATTGAATGCAAAGGCGCAAGCGAGCTCGACAAGGCTGTTGATAATAATCCCCGAAGAAGGGGAACAAGGACAAATGACAATCGCAAATCTCCAAAGTCTGCTAGGTGACTGGTGCGCGACCGAAAGAATCCGCCTGGTCCTGGTATCGAACAAGTGGACCTCTAAAGTTCCAGTGGAGCGCTCTACCAACTGGGATAACCAGGAGTTAGACGTTAGTAGAGCAAACGGGTTTTATCAGCTGCCACCACCCTTACCTCAACAAGCGCGAACGGCCTACATTTCAAGGTTTTGATGATAATGCAATTATCCTGCTCAGCTTGCACCTTTGCATTAAGTGCATTATCATCGCAGCTTATAAAACCCGTTTGCTCTACTGTCGTCTAACTCCTGGTTAGCTCAGTTGGTAGAGCGCTCCACTGGAAATAAAGAGGTCCCTGGCTCGATACCATGACTATGCGGAATTTTTCGGTCGCGCACCAGTCACTTAGCTGTGTTCGGAGATTTGTGTTTACCCTTTGTCACCCTTGTTCCCCTTTTCCTATGAATTATTATCGTCAGCTTCTAGCGTCCGTTTTCTTTTAATGTTCGTATATTTTGTAGCGTGAGCTACACTGGCCGAGGTTGAGCAGTTTCGCGTGGCTCCTGGAGAGCCGTGCTGCGCTTGCGCGAGGAGCAGAGTGACGTCACACGGCGCACAGCTGGCGCAAAAAGGTCAAATTTGGGAGTCTTACGTGCCAAACCAACGACGGGCATCTGGCACGCCCCAGCGGAGGACTGAGGATTAATTTGGACCACCTGGAGATCTTTTCACGTGCAACCGCAAGCTCGGTTACACGGCGCCTCCGCCGCAATAAGCCTCCGTCAGATTGCGGGCACCTCGGCCGGGATTTGAACCCGCCACATGGGGATCCGTAGGCCAGCGCTCTCGCCTCGGAGCCACCAAGGTGGCTGCACAGCTGGCGCGCCGGAGCCGCCGCCGCCGCGCGCTCCGCCGCCGCCGCGCGCGCCTTGGCGGTCTGCGCATTCCAGAGGAGTGACGTCATAGCCGCGGCAGACGCACTGGCGTCGGCGCGTGCCCAGCTGTGCGCCTCCGTTGCGCAGTAGCCAAGTCTGACGCTGCACCGGAGCCGCTTGATAGCGCCTCATTTTGTGCGCATGCGCAGAGGTATCACTGGGGGTATACATATAGCGGGGCGTTTGCCAGTGTGGTATAGCCATGGAGAAGGAGAGCGAAATTGGTGCTTAGCGGCGCAGAAGAGTTCATCGGATCCCGAAGTAGTCACATAATGCGTATACCGTGTGTGTCAATGAAGCAGCAGTAAGCATGATAATCAAGCTAATCCTAGACAACCAGCGAAGCTAAGAATAACCAGCTGAACCTAAGCTCACGCTACGTATATCCTGGCATAGCCGAGCTAAGCCACTGTAATTTTTTTTGCCGATCTTCGGTGTTAACGAGAAACATCCACTCAGAGGAGAAGGGGGCAGCCTCCGACATGTGAGCAGAGCCATAGGAAAGCGCAATTCAGGCTTGGCCCTGCCACCCCGCCGCACGCGAGCAGTGTGTTTCCGTGTCTTCCCTTTCAGGACAGAGATTGAACTCCGTCACGGGGCGCAACAAAGTTTTTCTGGCGGAAGATGCCCAAGCGTCGGTCACGGGTGTGTGTCGTCCGCGAGCCTTCGTCAATGAATCTAAGTTATTCCCCTCAAGTCGTCGTCGTCGCCACTGCCTCGTCATCGAAGTCACCAGCCGCGACTGGAGAGGGGATATCGACCCATGGCGTCTCTTTCCACCCTAACGTCCATGTCCTCGACTGAGGCAGCGTGCGCGAGCCTCGAGGACGGCTCTCTGAAAACACGTTCCCTCAAAAACCTTTGTGTCAACGGGAGGGCGCGCTTGCACGGAGGGTTGACAAACTGAATGTTCAGCTCGATGACGTTTAAAAGGTAGAGTAATCACAGTCAACGATAACATCATGTTTGAAGCAAGTGCGATCATTTGCTAGCCTTTCGCACCGACAGCTGTTTCCGTTTTCGATTACAAAATCAAAACAACATACGTCAAGTATTGACTGCATACCCCTGGCGTGCGCACTGCAACCTTTTTTAGTGTATAACTGTTCATAAATTTCTAATTCAGGTGCGTGTCCTCATAACCAGTTAAAACAAATCCTGACTACGGAATCTTACGATCGACCTCTTTAAGTAATCCTCGATTTTGAGCGTGTGCATATTGTGAAATTCAGACGTTGTCCCTCCCTTCGATGGCAAATCTCTGAGTTATTGACGGAAATATATAAAACGCGCTCTTTCTATATTATAAATCAATCAGGTTGATATCATGCCAATGTATTGATAACTGTTTGTTTGGGGGCCAGTTATGGTACATCCGTTCTAGTACTTCTTATACTCACCTCTCACTAAAGCAAATTTTCGCGGAGTTTTGACGTTGTAACAGCTCCAACTCCGGCCTCCTACACCTAGCAACCGCTGCAACCCCGATTCTCTGCGTTTCGTCGTAATCATTGTCACAAGTGTAGACATTGCACTACACTGTTTGAACAATATTAAGCAGGAATAACGGTTTTATGCATAAACACGTTATTACTGCTTAGTATCTCTTTTGAAAAATTTGTCAAACTGGGCCAGTTCAAACTGGATTATTGTCATTATCTAGCAATATACAGTAGTAACTAATCCTCTAAACACATCCGCTAGAAAAAAAAAAAATTACAGGAGGACACTTAAGAATGCCTACGTGTAGGAATGCGAAAGCATTCGTACACGCAGCGCTTTCCTACAAGCAGGGCGCCACGTCTTCCTATCGCACACGGCGCCCTGCCGTCCCCCCCTCCCGCTGCGCCGCCGGCTGTTCGGCTGGCTCCTTAGCAACGTTGACGCCGTTGCTATGGAGCCACATGCACTCCGGCGGTGACACCACGCTCCCCCACTGCGCGGACGCGGCGAACCCCGCCGCCTGCACGGCTTCTGTGACGAGGCATCTACGTTGCAGTGCTTTTCTTTGTGTTCTATTTCATTTCTGAGGCGCGTCTTCTTTCACCTTGAGCGCTCCACCGGCTTCTGTGGCGAAGCATCTGCGTTGCTCTGCTTTTGGCCAATGGGACTTCAACTGCCGTTTTGCTGCTACAGATGGGAATTTAACTGATGTTTCGCTGCTACAAACGGTTACAGACAACGCCGGTTTCGCTCCATGGGACAGTTAATGCCTTCGCATTAATAATCCGCGGCAAACAAGAACAAAGTTAATATCCGATTTAGTTATCATTATTCACTTTACAAGGGGTCCCATGAAACACCTGCGCCCCTGATTGGTTATTGCTGCCCAAAATGATCATAAGTCGCAGCAATCGAGTCGGTTTCAATATGCGTCTATCCCTGCAATTCCTGTCACAACGACCCAAAAATCGTCGGCAGTACCAATCGTAGGAAGAAACTGCACCGTTCGAAGTGGGCCTCACCTAGAACACTCGAAGTCCGTGCACTCACATTACGGCGTCATCGCAGTGATATCAGTGCAGACACAGTTTGAGCGTGAGTGCTGTGTCAGCGTCCGGCTGGGCCGCGTGCTCAACCAGTCCACGGTGTCGGGCTCAAGCCCGATTGCTCAGTTGGTGCCCTGCGTTCACGTTCCATGAGCGCATACAGGAAGCTGTTCCCAGGCTTTGGTTACTAATACGAAAGCATTAAAGGCACGGCCACATTGACGTCGCGGAGGCCTGCGGCGTGACGGTCGTCGCTGCCGGTTGCCGACCGAAACCAGTTTTCGGCTTCAGCGGCGCGACGTTCTGCGCCGCAGAGCCAACCGCTCCTTGCGCGGTTCAGAGCTCGGCGCCGCTCGCCGCAGAAGAGAGGAGCCAATGGGAGGTGGCGTAGATAGTGACGTTGAGATGCCATGGCAACGCTCAAGCCGGTCCCCCGCGCCTCTTTCACGTTCCGTAGGACGTGTTTCGTGTCGTCTGCTATCCCTACTTCGCCCCCGATGCCTTCCCCAACGGAGCGGTTCCTTGAAACTGTGCGACTGGTTCCCTTTTTATATGACAAGACGCAGCCAGACTACCAAGATAATGACGCTAAGAACAACCGCTGGGAAATTATAGGAGAGGAATTCGGAATTACAAGTCAGTTTCTCCGTGGCACTTGTTGCATGTCGTCTGTGTTGTGACGGATGTCGTGTTGATTTGGTGACACTTTCGAAAGTAGCCTTCATCTCTGGCGCGCCGCCGGTGCAGCAAAGCACGGACCTTTCCTTCGGTGTTTTGGTAGAACCAACTCGGCCGGACCCAAAACCTGCACCTCCTTCCCTTCAGAGCGCGGCGACGTCGCAAGATCAACGAGCAGGCTAGGATAATCACATTCACGCTGATCACCAGGTCATCATGGACACCTACCATGTAGGCAGCGAGTGCGGTTTCCATGCTGATACATGCGAAAGATGAGAGCCGAAACGGAAGTATCTAACGAAGAGCAGACGACGAAAGAGCGGGAAATCCGGCGGGAGGCGCGCGCGCGATCGCGAGAGCCAGTGATGTCACGTGACGCCCGCAAAACGGAGGCCAATGTGGACTCCTCGCGTTGGGACGCCGGACGGCGGTGCCGCCCAGTGGCGCCGACCGGCGGCGCCGTTCACGCTAGTGTGGTCAGGCCTTAACTCTCCTATGAAGCGCCGCCGGTGCTGTTTCTGACCGCGAAAAACGGGCAACTAATTCGACGCCCATGGAACCCAGCCGGCGTTGTTTATAACCGCGGAAACGAGCAACTCAAGAGAGGGTGGCGCGCGTTCGACATTCCCTGTTTCCCCCCTCTTGGGTCAAGTGCCAGGCGTGGCCGGAGGCCCGGAAGAGGCTGGAGGGGGGGAGGGGGAGGTTGGGGGGGGGGGGGGGGGTAAGGGGGAGCTGAAAATTCCCGCGTCTCACGCTCCGCCGCCGCTGTCATGACAGGCGTGGCGGAGGGTGGGGGCTGCGGCCGCTTTTGCTCCTCTCGGCGCCGAGGAACATGGCGGCGCCTGAGGCATCGATATCGTCGGCGGCCGCAACCTCGGTAGTAGCGAAACGTGGCCATCCGTGCCAGTACACCACAGACGAACTAAGGGGGCGAAAGAACGACATTCATGCTTTCGCATTCACAACTCTTAAAAGTGCTTAGGTGTCTTTCGTGTTTTCTAGGTGGGGTCGCTGAGACTTCCCCTAGTCAGAGTAGTCAAGTCGTCGGTTTCGATCTGCATATATAATCCAGCAATTCGCGTCGCAGCGACCGACAACAGCTCGTCAGCCAACCGGAAATAGCAGCTAAGGCTGCACCGTCCTAAGTTGGTTTTACGCCCAGGCGTACCTGGAGCAAGTTGATGACGCCGATAATGCCGAAGATGCCGATGATTAAGGCCATGGCAATGGGGAACACGACATTGCCAAGGAAAGAGAGCAGGAGCACCGCAATTGGGACAAGCAGGAACGTGGTGGCCAAATAGAAGAGCACGAACCAGCGGTACTTCCCGCCTGTCTCGCCCAGCTGATGGGAGATCAGCAGCGGGAACCTGCAAGAGGAACAACGCCTTTTTCACACTCCCGCTACTGTTTATGCGAAACGGGCTAAAAAAACAAGCCACCTAGCTACTTTATCTCACGAGCGCTCATAATCAGCGCATTGCTCATAAAGACAAGGGACTGGTATCACCTCCCGTTTACATACGGTAGTTTGTGAAGACAACAGAGGATTCTTGAATATTACGAGTTCCTATTAAACATCTCTTTGTTGCAAACGAATGATCGCATGAAGTCAACGCGTGGAACGATATTCAGAAACATTACTTCCTGAGAACAACCAATACTAGTTTATATCTGGGCGATGATCAATAATTCGTAGAAGAGGGCTCGCTGAGGCGAATTATAAAAAGCGCTGAAATAAATTTATAAAACTTCCAGAGTATTATAGCTATGAGAACCACACATGTATCTAATTGCGGCCTCGCTCCCACAGCGTTGCAACAAGGTCCCAGCTGCATTTTCTTGAGATAACTGAATGCAAGAAAAAAGGGTCGTGCGGATTCTTACCACTGGCCTCCTCTTAAACGGGACCTTTAAGGCAATCGAACTCTGCCCGAATAAAAGACTCAATTAATGACTGCTTTGTTGGATCGTTTCACTTAATTAAAACGTTGGCTGAACCGGTAGTTTGCTATCGCAATTATAAGATATCGTAGCCTCTGGTGCGATTAGTTGGACGTTTAACCAATCTCAGGCTTAAGAAATATTGAGTTTTTCGTAGGATCATAGATGAACCACCCTCCCTGCATTATGAAAGCTTGGAAGGCACTTGGCGGCGCTCGTTGAACCCTTTTTGCACGGCTATAGATGATTGAGAGCTTGGTCACTTGCTAGCCGCAGCAAAAGCAGTCCGAGTTCTGATTATGGAGTGTGAATGTAGCAAGCTACTCTGCTCTTACATATATCTGACATTATCGACTACCGAAACAGAAACAGGGGTTCCGCCATAATGAATGACATCCCAAGAACAACTCGCGTGCAATACAATCAAAGAAACACGCGTATTATGTGCTTTTTTTTTTAAATTGCCACAAAACGATTTCCCCGGTTTTAGACTCGCGATTGGAGGTTATAGAAGAGCACACTGCTTTCCAAAAAGCCGGCGTTTTCCCAGACCAGGAGCGGTTTGCTCATCTCGCGGCCCCTTTATACTTTAGGAGTGGCAAGTGAAGTTACGACCAGGAAAGGTAAATATGAGCCAAAATAAAGGAGAAATCACGCGAGGTAAAAGCGGTGGCAGTATATTTATATACCTGCGTCGGCGTTGGAGGTCTCTGCCCTCTGCTGTAGTCGAGGGGTAAGAAAGCTGAGACTTGTCGTCGCGGCGTGAAAATTACGGGTTAAAATCGCGTCACGAACTTTTTTTTCTCATTTATGTTTTGCGCGTGTGTCTTACTTTTTAGCTGTGATCTTTTTTTACAAATCATCCAAATCATTTACTTGCACCACTGCGGCTTACAGAGTTTTTATTGTCCCACCTGTTGAATCGTCACGCCGGAAGAGAAAAAAAAAAGATCAAGCCAAGGTAATGCGCCAATACAATCTTATCATAATGTTCATTAAAAGGAAACCAAGATGACAACATTGATATGACTCTCACACAAACGGGGCCGAGCAAGGTGTCTCGACCTAGATGACATGTCTCTAGGTTGGCACAGACAGACGTAGAGTGTTGATAAGTCCGCGAATCAGTCGTAGACAGTCCGTAGGTTGGTCAGTGAGTATGTCGGTTGAACGGTTTTGCAATCGCTCAAGAAACGGTTGAAAGAAATGCAGGTGCTGCAGAACTGAAAATGGCGAAAACAAGCAATAGGTAGCGTAGACAGACGTTTTGGGAAGAAAAAGTACATTCACTGCATTTTGGGAAACTAGCTGTTATAATAGATGTTGAGCAAAAAACAAAAACTCAGACATAGCAAGGACGATTTGTAAAAACAGATCACAGTTAAAAAGTAAGAGACACGCGCAAAATGTAAATGAAAAAAAAGAAAAGAAGTTGTGACGCGGTTCGAATTCCGAAATTTTCACTCCGCGACGACTAGTCTCAGCTCTCTTACCCCTCGACCATAGCAAAAGGCACAAAAATCCGACGCCAGCACAGGTATATCAATATATTGCCACCGATTTTACTTCGCATCATTTCTCCTTTATTTTGTGTTATATTTACCTTCCCTGGCCGTAACTTTACCGGCCGTCCCCAAAGTATAAAGGGGCGGTTAATTGAACTCCAGTAGAAGGCCTCTGCGGTCAGTTTCTGCCAGCGAAATGAAACTTTTGTACTCGAAGCGACACGCATTTCTCTGCATTAGGCAGGGACGCTAGGTACTTCGTTGTCCCCATGGAGCTGGTCACGTGACATAAAAGTCCCTCTTGGCCGCAACCGCGGCCGCGGCCGCGAGATGAAGGGCCCGTTTGCTGATCGATTCGGGTATCTCTCCAGGCGGTTAGCTCAACCGCAAGTAAAATTTTGAGGTCACGGGATCGGCTCCGTGGGGGCAAGAACTAAAAGGTACTTAGTGTTCCAGCAAAATGGCTGCAGTAAGTCCGACCTCGCTTAGAATATTAAAGTCCGATTTTGATTGCAGAAAAAAGGCGAAGGGACTTGAAATGTAAGTGAAATAAATCGCATTAGTGTACTGTAGGAGCGGCATGTAAAGCTATTTCTGGTGAAGGCTGCGTTGATTGAGAAATAAAGAAAACGACAGGCAAGGCTTACGCCTGCTGAGCGGAATCAGCCTGAACGCTAGGTACTTTCCCCCAGTCTTGGGCAGTAACTAGTTATTAGTAACGCGTTAACGGTAACTAGTTATTTTTTCTGTAACTTGGAACTGTAAAAGAGTTGCTATTTTTCGAAAGTAACTGTAAACAGTAACGTCGCTACAGGTACTTCTCTGATTTATGTGTAAAAATATTGGAAACGCGACCACCAAATCGTCTCTTAACTCCTGAGAAAGTCCCAAGTCCTGGTTCGGTAAGGGCACAGCAAAACTGCAGCGGAAACCGTCTGGAACACGAGGAAAAAAATAAGTAAAAAATAAACAATATTTTAGGTGGACCGGCAACGTTCAAAAGCTGTCTTTCGTGTCGTCGTTTCATTTTTGTATTTTTTACTTAGTTTCCGCGGTGCAGATTTGTCTGTAGCTAGTACCGGCTACTGTTTAAGTGCAGAGGCCTCGCAGAAGCTTACGAACGAACAAGCTAGATCATACAGCGCCTACTTCGTGTGAAACAAATTAGCCGTATTTCTCATCAAGGAAAAAAGGCGGCACTCTGACAGCGGGGACAGAACTCCTACTATATGGACGGGTACTTAACGGCTGCGGTACTTAACGCAAAAACTATAGTTTCTGGGAATTTATCTCGAAACCTCGGGAGTGTTGTCACGAATAACAAGTGGAAGAGAAACGTGGGGAAACTAAAACTTTGATGTGGCCAGCTTGTGCGAAACAATAGCTACAAAATCTGGCGTCGAGGGTGTCGATATCGGCGAAGCGGCACTATTGGACATTAGGGATAAACTAACTTGCTCTAGCCACGCAGGCTTCTTTTATAGCTAAGACATCCTCCAGATGTTTCTGTATGAGAACCACCGGCATTAACATCATTATGCTAGAACTCTCCCAGCGGACCTACGAAGGATCAAAACGTCAACCCTTGGCAGGATTCGAGCCCCGGACATCCACGTTATAGGTGCGCAATCTACTGGACAAGGCACGCTGCATTATCTGAAACGTTTTTTTTTTTTTTTCTTAAGTTTTATGAGGATATGTTTCCGGCCAAAGTTGATTACGGCAGAGCCAAAAACTGCAAATTGAAATCACAGCATAAATACGGCTAAGATAACTGCATTTTTTCTTAAATAAACGCTAAAGCATTTTTTTTCTTAATTGTTGACATTTGTTAAGTGCGTCTTGGTTTGGTTCATGCAAAACACTCGACGATTTTAATTTGATAGCCGAGGACCGACTGCGATGATGACTTCACCCAGTGTGAAGCCGCGGGCGTTAGGTAATTCGCCAGCCCGACCCCGTTTCTACCAGCCACGCACGTCGGCTTTACGAGTACGACTTTTAGCAATAATATGCCATGTAATATGCCATACAGATTTCTTATATGAAATATTACGAAATATTGGTCGTACGGGTGCGTAGGTATATTTCCAATCAGCTGAAACGGTTTATTGCAGAACGTAGTACGCGCCTGAAGAAGGGCACCGGGTAGAATATGAGGATGCCGATCAGGTTGAAGAAGGTGTGGCACAGGGCGATCTGGAGCGCGTTGTTCCGGTGCACGGGGTCCCCGGCGAGAGCGGCCACGATGCCCGTGGCCGTTGTGCCCACGTTCGAGCCCAGCGTGAGCGGGTACACGCGCCGCAGATCCAGCAGGCCAAGGGCGGCGAACGGCAGCAGCGCTGACGTGAAGGCCGAGCTGCTCTGGAACACGAAGGTGATGACGCAGCCCAGCAGCAAGCTCAGGTAGCCCACCAGCACCGACAGCGGGAACTTGAAGTCCCGGTTTATGAAGGCCGTCAGCCTCTGTGCGCCAGGCCATGCGTATACGTACCCCATATTATGCACGGATGGCATTGTTAGTGGCAGTTCTGGTGGCCTTGCGGCTGAACGCGTTTTTTCTGCAGGTTGCATTTCGCACTGCAGATTTCGTCCTTCCCTGTAAGAATAAGTATGCGCCAAGGAACTGAGGGAAAGGTGGTGACAAGAGCGTGCGAAGACGTCAGAACGCAACGCTCCGGTTGGAAGTATTAGTGGGTAGACGGAAATATATAGCTGTCTTTGCCTCTACCGTAGCCTCCTATATACTGACAAAGCCTGGCAGATCGTCACGAGAAGCGGCAGCCAAAAGGGAAAAGAAAAAGCGGCAGACAACGGATGAGAGGAGAGCCACGTGACTGGCGCCCCGCTGCAGCGAGACGCCGAAACACACTTCTCCCAAGCGAACAACTGTGTTTCGGGTCCTCGCCGCTGCAAAAGCTGTGCGCTGACGTCCAAGTTCTCCAAGAAATGACTCTTCGATGCTCTGCGCTACCAGACTCTCGCGCTCCAAATCTCCGACAGGGCACTCTATGGCTCCGTCTTCAGACTGCCAGTCTTTGTGAGTATAGAAGGGGATATGTGTCTACTTACTCTTCGAACGCGTGCGAACGCGAACGCGCAACGCTGGACACCGACGTTCGGCAATCGAACGCCTTCGAAGTCTGAGTAGAGACAAATCTAGCTGGCTTTGCGTGTACCCACTAATCATTTCAGTCAGAGCTCGGCATTCTGACACCCCCCCGAGCTCTCGTCTTCTCATCTCCCTCAGTTTCTCGTCGCGTTAGAATGACCCCCAGCATAGTACGATGACGTCACGTGGAGACCATACATAGCCCTGCATGGCCTGCATTTAACGTCATTTCACCCGGCTGGTTGTCATTCCTACATGTCTTTGCAGAGGAAACTACTTCGGTGGTGCCAAATGTACGCTGCAATAGGCGCGTGCTCAGCAGCAAGGTCACCACAATGGCAGCTGATGTAGCGTCAGTTGAAGTCATGTATACATCAAGGCAGGGGCGGATTTAGAGGGGGGGGGAGGGAGTCCGGATGTCCCCCCCCCCCTCTTGAATTTTGCGTGTGTAAAAGTTTAGGGCGTAAAAATGAAGGGGGGGGGGGGGTCTTAAACATATAATACGCTAACCAACACCTGACGTCCCCCTCTTGAAATACCTGCGTCCGCCCCTGCGTACAGACTATTGTAGGTGACACCTTTTTCTGCAAAATGTATCATCATACTTTCTCCCTGTGTCCAAACCTGCTGGCATCCCCGTCATCGATTTCCCATTTCTACATCCCCCGAATAAGTTTGGCGGTCAGTTCCATATAACACGAAGGCGTTTTTAAACTCCTTCATTCCTTTTCCCTTTGTACTTCACGCTGTTTTTGCTTACTGTCCTAATGTTATTTAATGATGCACCAACTTAAGTCGGTGCGTCACTCCAATTCAATATTTGTTTTTTTTTTTTTTTTTGTTTTTCTAGGGAATCTACGGGACAAAGGGTATCCTCCACCTTTTCCGCAGAAGCGGCATGATCATAGGAGCACGATAGTCCTCGTTTCCTTCACTGACTATACTGATTAAAGTATGAGAAATATTTTGTAGATTGGTAAAGTCAAAACACAGGCATTTCCGCTATTGGGTTTTGGCCGGCCCTTTAACAGAGCTTCTTTGCTCATAATAGGGACCATTCGTAGATCGTTCGCAAGGATAATACGTTGCTTGTGGCAGCTTGTGCTGTCGTTGCGGGCGCGCATCGAGTAAACGCCTCATAGAAAATTTAAAAAAAGAAGTGCAAAGTAAATTTTTTATAGCCCAATATTTTGGTAAGGCTTACACAAAACGCATGTTTATTTTGTCATCTGGCGGCCGTTTTCTGCCCTGGAACTAGAGTTTAAAGTTTCGAACTGCTATATCCTTTCAGCATTCGAAATAACAAAGTTGATGTATCGTCCCACTTGGGGTCAATGAGACTTGGCGTCAGCTCCGCTACAGGAGTGGGAAGCGGTCGAGGAGATTCTTTACACACAGCGTAGAAACAAACTTGCCTTCACGATGTGGGTCTTAGTCAACCGGGTGAGCATCTTGACTATTAAGAAGAAGCATAGAAGGATGCAGGCCACCGCAAGCACGAAGAGAAGTGCCCCTGTCACCGTGTCGCCCATGTTGAGCCAGTTGAACAGGGCCACGCCTACGAGAGGCCGGGTTCAAGGGCGACCAGGCAGTGCCAAAACTCTGCCTATTTTGGTTCTAACTTGAATCAAATCATAACAGTCCAACACCGTAGGGTATAATTTCACATTTTTGCTACGTTAGTACAGTCTTCAGCAATATAAAATACTCATTCGACAACGCAGTTTCAGGCAACTGTGCAGGATTCGTTTTGGCCACAACCAGACTGAGGAAAGAACTTAGGCTCTATTTCTATTTTTGGTCTTAAAATAAAGTGCATAGCACCAACATGTCCCTAGCAGCCAGCATAAACGGTCTATGTAAATGTTTCGTTTAATTATTCTGTAGACTGTATAGTTGTCACCAACTTGAACCGAACCCTTGAACAATGTTTTATCTCATGTCTGCGCTATCCTTGTGGCATCCGAATGGACAAGGGAAAAGCAGCAAGTTTGCTTGCCTGGTGATCCATGCGTTTCGCCACCCCGTCGCACTGCGGTATACGTAGGTAGGGGTTCGTGTTTCCTGTAAGTACTTATAAATCCTGAAAATTAACCCCCAAGACGGTTTATAAAAGTTGGAGAAAAAAACCTAATTGGAGCTGTTCTTTAAGGCTTCGCGGGAAGAAAATCTTTATCAACAGTTATTTTGTAATACTCCCCGAACAAGGCCCACTGAACTGTCTGCGAGGCTGCTTTTACTTTAGAACCACACCTTTTATATTGTTTTCATCTGTTGTCGGTACCAGTATGCGGGTCACACGCACATTCTCAGGAGCCTCGGGAGTCCCATACCTCGGTCCAGTTATCTTCACTATACGCCTCGATAAACGCCGATTTTCTCCGACGCCAAAAATTGACACCGAAACACACCGGGTCTCTGGGAGGATATATTCATCCCCTTCCCCCTCCCCTCCCCCCCCCCCCCCCAACCCCCACCACAAAGAAAAAAACGAACTTGCAGAAAAATAAGCCCCCAAAATGCACAGCACCCTATACATAGTGGCATTGTCAGTTTCAAGTGACTGACAATCAGCCAGCTTTTGAATGGCTCATTTATTAGGGCGATGAAATCCCTACAGAGTGAGTCACCCCAATCATTGACGGCCTCGGCAGTGGCATAAACACATTCACGCGCAGAGGTGGCGATAAGTGTAAATTGTCCGGCCGGAAAATTGCTGCAGTGTTTACGGTCCAGACACGATATCGACATGGAGCGAGCGGTGTCCCCTGCTCGGGCTGTTTCATTGAGGAAGGTCCTGTAGCCGTAAGGATTGTGCTCCCATGAGTCAGGCAGTCCTGTAGCCGTAAAGGTCGTGCTCCCATGAGATAAGGCAGCGTCCGCGTGTTATTTTGGTGAAACCTGCACATCTTAGGTCCTTTGAGTAGAACGTCAGGCATGAAGATAGCCTAACGTTTTCGACAATGACTGTCCAACATCTCAGGTCATGATAGTGCAACCTCTGAAACCGTTAGAGACTATCTCTAAACACAATGATGAATCAAAAGAAGTAGAAACCAGACGTGAGCGACACAGACAACATCTACCTTAAAAGCGACTCAAGAAGTAATTGTAAAAATTAACATTCGCAGGTTGCTGCCGGCCTCTGGCATGACCATAGATATGTATTTGCAGTGCATTTTGTTTTGTCGAAGGGGATTTACGGTTTTGGATACGCATACAGTGCCTAAGGTCTAAAGCTTCTACCCACCGATGTAAGATGCAGGGCCGTGGATATTGTATATAAATAGTCGACTTGAATTTACGCTTTTAGATATGCATACAGTGCCTAAAATCTAAGGATTCTGCCTACTGATTTGAGATAGTGGGCAGTAAATATGGTATACAAAAAGCGCTACTTGAAGTAGTCTCATTGATCTAGTGTTTTATATAACCTGCAATTGTTGGCACTCATACACTATTAAAACTAGGTACCAACATCAAATATCCTAGAAACCTGCGTATGATATAATAGAGAAAATTAGGAGCTCGGACGATATTAAACTTTCAGATACGCTAGAATAGAAGGAGCATTCTTGTCCATAGAGGTGATCCGCGGCTACATTGTGGGTTAAGCTGCCTTGGCACATTTTCGTTTTCCCGGTGGCTTAAATTTGGAATTCACGCGCAACTGGAACACATTAAACAGGAAACAACGGAAGTAGATAATGACGGTTTAATGCTTACAGAGACACGCTTATAATTAGTTTTACGCAATGCATTTATTTCACCATCTATAATAACAAAAAAGCGGAGACTAGGACAAAGTAAAAAGTAACGGAGAGTACACAGCGCTGCTGAGTCCTGTCGTTTGGAAGGCATAACGAAAGGGTGTAGAAACTGGACGCATCCTTTGTGTCAACTTACTTTAGACGCTAACATATGTCTTGCAGCGATATTTTCATATGCTGCACAACATTACAACACACTTATAGAATCTCCGTTAGAAATTTGCTTCGGTAGAATGAAAGTGTTCTCATCGCATACGCCTGGAATAATGCGAAAACTCGCACTTTCGCACACGCTTTTTTTTGGCCTCTTCCGTTATCGAATACCTATACCCTGCACAAATTGTGCCACAGTGGGAGGAGAGCGATGGTAGCTTTAGGACGTTAAGGTTTTCCGCAGGTACACTTCTAAAGGTATCATTTTTGGCATGCACGTACCAACTAACATGTTTTGTAACCGTCACCCCACAGGCACGCTCTAAAAAAGTATGCGAGTTATTCTTTTCTGCAGAACAGTGGTCAGCAACTCACTACAAACCACAGAAGGATCCCAGTTAAGGACGAATCACAAAATGCCAATAAATAAATAAAAATATAATTAAAAAAAACAGATAAGAAATATTTAAAAAAGAAAGTGTTACATCATGTTTATTGGCCCTGCGCAAATTGCAATTTCGTTGTCTAATCGTAATGAAAGCTTCGTTATTCGCTGGGATACTTGTATCGTTCGCCGTGATAGGCTATTTTCGTGTCCTGTAGGAAAGTGAGCTCAGACATTTTTAGAGGATAATCTTATAAAATAGCTCTTTATTAGCGCTAAGCTCTATGATCAGTTTCCCTTTTGAGGTTTGACGAAACCTTCTCGGGCGGATGGAATCGCTGACACGCGGGTAAAAACAACTTATCGTTAGAGTGAGCCAAGATGTGATTGAGAGTTCAGGCCTATTCATACTCCAAGGTAACAGTAGCGACGCTTGGGTACATAATCATAACGCTGTTCGCTTGTCGATTCTACAGTTGGGATAAACTAAGTTTTAAAGCGGAAGCCTTATAGACCTTTTTCACAAGGGCACCGCCATCTTGAAATATCGGCACTTCCAGTATGGGCGAAAACATTGTTTTGCCGTCGCGACGCCAATAGAATGCATTTAGGCGAAAAGCGTAACCGTCACCCATTCTCGTTTTGTCTCCCCTCTATTTTTTTACTATTTGCAGGTTGAAACTTTTTTAATATTTTTTCGTCGCCCATACCGGATATGCCTACTTGCCCAGGTAACAATTTATGCTGTGGAGACAGTCGGCGCAACAAAGTTTTGCAACATAAAAACAGTTTAATTGCAATCGCGTAACATGTTGTAGCAGCAGTCGTAACACTGCAGAAGTGTCCGCTGCTAAAGCACTGCGGCAACTGTGTCGGTCAACCGTTGACTGTTTCATGCTCGCAACAGTTACCGAAGCATTGCTTTTACCCAGCAAAATGTGTGCTGTCCTGATGTTGCTAAACATTCCGGAAACGACCAGCGCAGCTGTTGGCGAAACATTATCACGCAACACAAGCTCCGCCAACAGTGTCACTTTTGCATTTGCGAGAGTGCAGAACTGCTGTTTTGCTACTATTGGACTGATGTTGCGGGAGCGTCGGGCCCTTTGATGCCGAAATGTTGTGGCAACGTAACTTTTTTTTTTTTTGCTTTCGGAAAACAAGCTTACAAACAGTCATCGCAACGTCCGTTTTTACAGTGAGCAAACTGTTCCCGTGGCAGATTCAAAAACAGATTGCATTTATACTGCCAGAATGCAGTCGCCAAACATTGCTTTCCAAAAGTGTTCCAACCGTAGGACACAACAGTTTTGCGCTTGGTTGGGATAGATGTTTCGAGGAATTGTTGCGGAAACACTGGGCACCATTGTTGGTTGACTGTTGTTCAAACCTATTCGGCAGACGTTGCGCGCCACAACGGGACTGCAGCTGTACATCAGTTTTGTTCCAACTGTTGCCGCATGCATCTTCTCAACATTTGCACGGCATGACGGGGCAGCGCTCCTCGCGACAGTGCTTCCCCGTGATCGGGGCAACAATGTCTTGCTTTTGTTGCTAGAGTCTGTCATGCCGTAGCTGCGCAGCATAGTTTTGCGGGTGTTCCTCACTTGTCTCGCGACAATTAGAAAACAGTTGGGCAGCCTTTTGGCAACTCTTCCGGGCACCTCATTCCAGAACAGTAGTACAGCCAACGTTACTAGAACTCAGTATACTGCCATAAACATTTCCCGAAGAAGTGGCACCGATCCGTACAGCAGAAACTAACTATCGGCGATCGCAACGCCCCCATTTCGCCCGCCTCCGCCACTAAGGAAACTGCACAGCTGCTTGAACTGGTTTAGGAGTATCGCATTCGATACTCCTGAAGCGATAGCGTCAACTGTTACTTCTCTATTTCAGCTGTAATCGGCAATCTCGGTGGCGAGAGCATATACGGTAGATATGCCAACCCCCGTCTCTCAAGCGGGAGTGTCGTGAGTTTCTACAGAAGTCAGCACGCGCCCAGGTCGGGACGCGCTACCTGAAATCCCCGGTGAGACGTGGTTTTAGAAAAACAATATTAATTGTACCGCGAAACCTTGTAAACTCAATCTTTTTAAAATCATCACGTGTTTGCCTTTTAGTACCAATCTCCAATAAAAGTTTTTACAAAAATTTTTTTTTTTATTGTTTTTATGCAAAAAACAAGCTTTCTAAAAGCGCATGGTAACCAGAGTCCAGATGCTGGCCGGAGAGGTTACTCCTTCTGTGGATGATAGTAGAGGGCGCCACCGCCGCCTTGTTCTGGAGTTCTCCGGCCCACCAGCACCGCTCCGCTGACTTCTGCGAAGCTCTGTGCGACGACCGCCGTTTTAATAGCATTTCCTTTGAAAAGAATTGTTCCGAAATCATATGTTTGAGGAGTATCATGAAACTGCATATTATTCACGTGCTTTACTGCTGCTTGTGGTTCTCTGATTGGGTAAGTGGTGCGATAGCAGCTTCCGCGCCGTTATGAGCACTATCACGCTACCGTGCCGCTGAGACAAAAAATAACCAGCGGTCGGGGGCGAGAGTAAGCGGAGAAGGTGTATAGGTTCAGTCCACGCTCAACGCCGCGTAATCAAGGTCACGAAACGCCTTTGGCTGAAGCGCTCGAGGCTCAAGCGTATGTGGCTGAAGCGCCGGTGGCTCAAGTGCCTTTGGCTCAAGCGCCGTTGGCTGAAACCCCGGTCGCATAAGCCGTTAAGTGTCGGTCGTGTAATCCCGGTCGCATAATCTCGTAAGCTCCGGTCGCGTAAGCGCCAGTTGCGTAAGTTCCGCTCGTCTAAGTGCCGGTCGCGTAGCATCGTAGGCGCCGGTATTTATTAATTTATTTATTTACCCCGACGGCCCTTATGGGCATTACACAGGGGAAATTCATACAAGGAGAAAACACATTGACAGTAGTGATAGGCAAAGGTTAGGAGTAGAGTATTTGTATAGGCTAGTACGTGCAAACTTTCTTTGTT
This sequence comes from Ixodes persulcatus, assembly GCA_013358835.2. NCBI lineage: Eukaryota > Metazoa > Arthropoda > Arachnida > Ixodida > Ixodidae > Ixodes > Ixodes persulcatus. The sequence goes on along the minus strand of JABSTQ010010086.1, from coordinate 117,295 downwards.
GGGGTGGTCTAGGCGGAGGAAGATAAGTTTAGCTGGCACAAGGTGCGTTTGCCGGAATGGTGTAGAAGAGTAAGGCCTGTGATGAAACTTAGAAAAACGGGTGATACGCCTTCTGCTTTCGAGGGATTCTAAATTTAAGGACTCTTTTATATTTTATATGCTGCATGTGTTTGGATAATTGCGTGTTATAAACCGGGCTGCTTTATTTTGGGAGAGGCGAATTCACATATTAAGGAGGCTTGGTGGAGATAGCAAATAACTGACGCATATTCTAATTTGCTTTTGGTTTGGTCATCATTGCGATCGTGCTAAAGGTTGTTTTGGACGTCGTCTTGGACGTCGTCCTCAAGGTCGTCCTTGACTTCGTTCTTGAGGTCGTCCTAGAGGTCATCCTAAGCGTCGTTTTAATGCGATAGCGTTTGGGAGCTCGAGTCGCGGAAAATCCGGCTTCGGCGTCGGTGGGACTTTAAAAATCCCATAATGCAACGAGCGCAGCCACGTGGGACGTCACACATGGCTGTGAAGTCATGACTGCATCGATCAGCTAAACTTAGCTGAAAGTTTCCCGCCATGTTTAGCAAAAAATTTCCCACCAAATTTAGAAAAAAAATTCGAAAAATTCAGACAAAAATTTTTCTCGATATCTAGCGGAAAAAAATATAGCAGTAAATGTTTCCGAAAAAATTCCGCGGATCAGTAGGGTCATGACGTCACAGCCACATGTGACGTCATGTCACGTGACGTGACATGAAGCCACAATTGACGTCATGTGAATTCACGTGACACGTGATGCTACAGACTAGGCCACGCACACACCCTTGCACGGCTTAGGAGCGAGCGCGGGTTTATATGAGAAATCTCTGTGAACGGCGCCCATAACGCTATCGCTTTCCACTCTTAAAGGCGAAATTAAGCGTCGCCCAAGTTTTTTAACATCGCCCTCTAGGACTGTCGTCCTCGTCGTCGTCCTAGACTTCGTCCGAGAGGTCATACTAGACGTCGTCATTGTAGTCGTCCTAGAGGTCGTCTTAGACGTCGTTCTTGACGTTGTCCTCGACGTCGTCGTAGACCTCGTACCATTTTCTTTCTTACTGTTTCACTGACGATGGTCCCGTAAAGCTACCACATTTTATCGCGTTTAATCGAATGAAAGAAGCTGCAACCATATATTTTTACTTTGAAATTTAAGCGTAAATATATTAGTTTCAACGTAATAAACCTTTTTTTTTGGGGCTACGAGTCCGATGGATTTGAATTCGAGTAAGTTCGCTTTGTAATATGATCTTAAATTCAAAGACCAAAGTTAGCCAATGCTTGGTTTCTTCAACGAAAAAATGATGCCGAAACCACTGCGGTCGCTACGCTGAGTCTCGGACAAATGCACTAGCATTTTGCGCTTGCACGGCTTAGGAACGAGCACGGTTTTTATGAGAAGGTTATTGCAAACGGCGCCCGACTCAGCGAAGTATGGGAATTCCAACCTTGGAAAGGTCCGCACAACGTTGTTTTCGGGTAGCTAATCTGTTCCCGCGGGCGTCGGCGCTTCCAGATGCAGCCACCGCAGCTTCCTTCGATCACCGCTTACGGTACGCGTAATGTTGGCTTCGAACAGTCAATCTTTCCTCCCGGGTGTCGGCGGTTTCGCGTACGTTGTCGTCGCGTACGGTGTGCCACCACCACGGCCGTTGGATCCCCTCTTCTCCCGTTCCAGCGGCACGTCATAGGAAGCGCGACAAAAGACTCCTTCCCTCTTGCAAGAGGGAAAGTGGACGAAACGAGCGAATAAACTTGGCAGAAGAGCATGGCCGGAAGGAACCGCTAATCGGCCTCAGAAAACCAGTCCAGTCGAGTCCGAACTTCGACTGTCCAAACGATCGACGACTGCGTGCATCAGAGCAATAGATGCTAACGTATTTAATAGTTATAAAGGAGTTTTTGTATACGTTTCCGCTGTCCCACCAAGCTCTCCATAACCCGCTATACGAGATCCTGAACTCTGCATGCAGAGCTAGCGGCGGGCATACGCAGTATCGGCTTCTTCGTTGCGCAGTGCATAGCGGAGTGTGATACATGGCCTAAGGAAGCTCCTTACTGAAAGCAGACAACAGGAAGAAGTTAAAGGCCGACGTACACTTTGCGCTTTCCACGTTCGCACCCGTCCTCCTTTTCTATGTACTCTCCACTTTTTACCTTGCACCAGCTTGCCTCCCTTAGCAGCTTAGGAGAGGGGAGCGCTAAGAGGATTTTCGTCTCTGCAGAAAACCGGGGTTGTACGTCGGCCTTTAAGGCGCGACACACATTTGCGTTCGACTGCGTTTGAGCGCGGAATGGTGTTTCTGCGGCAGGTAGCGGTCGCCGGCGGAACAACGCTCACCATCGCGCAGTGCATCGCAACGTGGAAAAAAAGTTGATCGAGTTTCACTTCCGAACGCGGCAACGCTGACGAAGTGGTGCGACATACAAATCAGAAACCGAATAAAGGAAGGGAGGGTTGGTGCTTGACCACACCCATTGGCGTTGCGAATCCAGTTGCCCATCGGGCGACGGTATTTTGATTTGCTCGTTGGAAAGCGGTGTAAACTCAAGATCAGTTGTTTTTTTTTTGCGGGGTTTTAAGCGAACAAGAGTCGCGAAAGACAAGGGATCGCTTTAAGCCCGGTCATATGGACACTGTTGCCGGGTGCCGCCATTTTCGTCGTGGATTTCGCTTACCATTGGTGAACCCCAAGCGCCGACAGTGCGTTCTTATTGGCTCTTGACTACAGTCGACTGCATTTCAAAGCAACGACGTGTACAAACGTTGCGGAAACGCGGTTCTCGACTTTCTGTATCAATCCATCCGCAACTCAACGTATTGCGCTCAAGCGGAAATATTTGTGCGGACATTTAGTTTATTTAGTCAGCATATATCTGTCCTCGCACATTGTTTTTAAGTTAACTATATTCTGCGTAGCCCTCAGCTTGTTTTGTGCGTATTGAACTATTATCGAGCATTCTTAGGTTTTTTTCTAGTGTCGTAATGTCAACAAGTATTTCAATTTATTTTGGGGATCGGTGGGCGCCGCACTTTGTAGGGCGCGCCGCAGCATGGAGCTCGCTCAGCAGAACCCAGGAATCCTATATTTCAATCCCCACCCCTGCCAGTTTCGATCTGGATGAGCATGGTACCTCCGAGCGGCCTTGTATCACTACTGCGTGGTGCACGGTAAAAACTCCACGCTGGTAGGGGTCCTATACTAGCTAATTTTCTCATCTAAGATGACACACCGGACGCACACTGCTCACTAACTTCCGGCTGTTTAAACATACACATAACACAATTTAGTATCTAATTCCTGTGAAAATGCGATCAAAGAGTATTCCACACCTCCGCTGATGTAGTACATCAGATCTCATGGATATCTGGAACTGTTTCCGACAAAGGCGACCATCGAGTAACAAATCTGCATGTCCACTTACATTTTTCGATGCATTCGTCACCTTCCTTTTCACAACATTCCTTCAGGAGGGAGCTATTGGTCGGATGGCCCAGGACTATGTCCCTTAGTACATCTTTGTCCAACTGGAAATAAAATGCGACGCAACAATTATAATTCCCTCGGCACATCTCTGAAAAAGTTGTCAATGTTTATGCTAAAGGTTTCATTTGCGTGCTTCCCCGGCTCAGCTACCGGGAGGGTAAATTTATAGCGCCCAACAGGATGGGAACAACAGGGAGGAGTTTCCTTCGCCCCGCCCCTAGCGTGAGCTTTTTACCTTTCGATAACGCTTCGCCTCGTCTCGTGAGTTTCAAGCGTGCACAGGTAGCCGAAGCACGGCGAAAGGCAGCCAAGAAACTCACTGCCGTTTTCACCTTGACAGCAACTTTACGGAGAGAAACTGACAGACAGGAGGAAATGAAAGCGCACAGTGACGTCATAGCGGCGAGCTCTCTCTGCAAGGATCAGTGTTGGGTAAAGCATATCTAGAGGGTACTTGAAGTAATGGTGAAAGTAAATGAGAGGTCATATACTTCAAGTAAAGTAGTAAGTACACCGGGTGCAATGTACTTGAAGTAAAATACTATGAACGCAATGGACTTCCAAAGTAAACTACGAGAACTTTTTAACGCAATAATTACGATGCCCTTTCAACGCATGCCAGTTTAAAAACTGGTATGCATTGCGCCAGAAGGTAATGAGGGGCACATCATCTATTTCTGGAAATGGCGGACTGGATGACATTGGATAGGAGAGGGCATGACATCAGGCCCGTAGTTTCAGCAAGCAGTCCCCTCATGTAGAAGTGTGCTCCTCTAATCTTTTTAATACCCTCGCTCGCGCTGACCGAGTGAGAAAGTAGCGAGAGTTAGAAATGAAGCGGGAAAGACGCCCCCTGTACAAACGGAGCGATGCGTCGTGTGCTCGTGTTTCTGGTGAGAGAAGAATATCCCTCCCAGTATCCATTCACATAGACAAAGCATAATTTGTGATACCATTTTAACATGACCAAATTTGAGGAATGTACTGTGAAGTCGAGAGTTGCACTTTCTTCGGAAAGTTCCCCAAAAATACTTCAAGCGAAGCACACCTGCATACTCAGAGAGTGTACCTCAAGTCAAGTACACATCTTCTAAACCTTGCATAAAGTAGTACTTCCTCTACGCTTAGAAAGTAGGGCAGACGCGAAGCTAGCGGCCTTTGTCTCTAGACACTGTCTTCCCCCAATCAGCGAGAAGAAGAGCGTCGTCTGCTTCTCGCGCAATATCTCGCGCTCGAACGCATTCGAGCAGTGAATAGAGACAAACGGAGCCATAGCCTTGCCGTGTACTCACTATCCTTCCAATCAGAGGAGCCAGGAGCTCTGACGTCACTCCAAGCGTTCTCATCTCCTCTTTTCCCTCAGTTTTTCACCGTATAAGAAAAGTTGGACGAGAGCTCACCTGCACAATGAGCTTCACAATCGGTTTGGTGACGGCGGAGAGGTACTCTGCTTTCTTCATTTTCTGCCCCTTGTCGACGATTACGACGAACTCTCCAGAAATCGACTCCAGCAAGTCTGCGAAATTAAGTAACTCCAATGCCCCGCAAAATAACCCCCAAAAAAGAGAAAAGAAAACAAAATTTTACGAAAATATCGGTCCGGCCGACCGTGATTTGTGAAAACGTACTTGACAATTAACGGACACAGGTTTTCTTTTACTGGTGTGCTTAGTTTGGGAGCATGCGGAAGAGTTGGGTACGGATTTGCCGGATGGGAACATTTAGTCACTCGTTCACTTGAATCGATTGACTCCAGTGATGGAGCCTAAAGTTTGCGTGACTACCCCCCCCCCCCCCCCCCCCCGCACCCACCAAAAATATACCACTGAGCTCGTCGCTTTTAGCTAAACGTACTTTTCAGTTATACGAATTGGCGCTTTCATTTAAACTCAAACGCTGTCACTGAGGTCTAATGTTTACCGAACATTTGTTTGTTTATGAAGCATTCATGATTTGAAACTCAGTGCAAACGGCAAGCCTGTCTAAAATTTCGTTTTTAAATCATTGCCCATTGAAGCCGCCGGGGCAAAATCTGACGTTTTGTGTCACCTCTCGGAGATCGCATGTTCGAGGGCTTGCACTTTTGTCAAGTCTCCAACTTCAGAACTAGGACTCTTCTGTGAGACTCTCGGAATAGTAATGATTACGCCTAATCGAGTGAAAAAAATATATTTTAGTATAATTTCTACAAAAACAAATGTGGAACTGTGTGAAACGCTTGAATAAACAAATGTTTTGAAAAAGCAAAAAAAAACAAAAAAAACAACAACTAACAAACTCGGAATCAAAAATATTTTTATTTGCCTATTTAATACAGGCATATAAATATAAACGGAAGATATAGTAATATGTTCGTATATCCGCGAATAAAGCTTCAACCTTGTCAGATAAAGTTAATTACCTCATGTTCGTAAGTATCTTTAACTTTAGTCAAAAATATGTCATTACAGAAATTACGTTTCTTATATTCGGTTCTTTGCTACGATATAGCCATGAGTCACGCACCATGTAACAAGACAGCAAATCTAACGCATAAAATGCTACGCAAATCAAAAGGTACTATGAAACTAAACATTCCAGAGAAATCTCTCTGGTTGGGAAACACAATTATTAAAATATGGCAACCAACCAATTCCTAAACATGTAGGAACATGTAGGAGCCCTACATGTTTAGGAATTGGTTGGTTGTCATATTTTATAATAAGGGGTACTATAAAACATAATCCGGCGGAACTCAATGGCAGTAAAACAGGAGTATAAGACGTAACGCAGTTATTTTATATGTCACACTCTTTACGAAAGTTTCAAGGATTAATGAGTCAAAAAGTAATCTTTTGCACTCCGTGGATTGCAGTTTAGGAGACCCACGCACTCAATATTATTTGCATGCAGTTCAGAATGCAAACCATTACCTAGTAACTCTTAAATTTCAAAACATTTTGTAAAGTGTGTTGCTTATAAAATAAATAGCTTACAGTTATGCTCTGCTGCAATGTATTTTTTCAGGATTATGTTTGGTTGTACCCCTTGAATTATCCTTTTATTTGTTCAGTATTTTATGCGTTAAAATGTTTGTGCTTTTACGTGACGTGTGACTCGCGCCATGGTGTGATTTTTTCATGCCTTTTAATAAACGTCCCAACGACCGATTTGTGATTAAAATATCTTGAGACGTTCATGTGAACAGATGAATGGATAATTACGGCCGAACCTTTTGAATTTGATTTCGGCTGAGGGTAGGTTGTATAAATTAGCTTTAGGTGAAAACATCTTTGTACGATAACGTCGTGCCAGAGTAGTGGCGCTGACCGTGCCACGCAACAGCGCAGACGTTTTGCTTTTTGAACAGGAAGTTCCTACGCAGGAGCAGTACTCACAAAGATCAAACCCTATTGTTTACGAACAGTTAGTTGGTATATATAGTCATCAGGTTAACGGTTAACCATTTCTATTGTCTGGAATGTGTGGCAGTGACTTACGAAAAGCGACCTCGCAGGGAAGCAGAAGTATGACGTTGAGCCAGTTGAAGACGTCGTGTATAGTAGCAGCGGCAAATCCCCGCCGAAACTCCTCCCGGCGCTTGATGTGCATCAGCGAAACCATGGTGTTGGTCACCGAGGTGCCAACGTTGGCGCCCATGATTATAGGCACGGCGTGCCGGACAGTCAGTACTGCGAATAGCATTCGTTGTCGGAATCGGTAGCCGCTCCTATCGAGACTAGTGATCCTCCATTACTATCGAATACTTTTACTGAGCTTGTGGTTAGTCAAATAAAGATTCGGATTCAAATATAGTCGATCTCGGCCACACATGCGTTTTGTTAGCCTCATAAGTGCTAGCGAGATTTGTTTTATTTAGAGAAGGCATATTCCACATAAATCATCCACACCATTATTACTACTGCGGTGGTAACGTGTTCCTGGTTTATTTCTTTGAATCTATAACTTTTGTTCGTTTAGTTGCATGGCTATATTGTTCTTGAGTGTAACGTTTTCGTTCTTCAGTGTGTTTGGTAGTATTTATACAGTTAAAATATTTATGTGCCCATTTTTATCAAGGTATAAATAAATAAAATAATTCGTGTGTATTAATACTGGGGCTCGCTACGATATCGGCCGGAAAAATTTGCATTGGCACATAGCCCTCTTCAATTACCATAAAATGTGCCTTTTAATGTTGCATTTCACCTCTGGAAACTTCAAGGCGGAGCCTTTTCTAATTTTTTTGAAATATGTAGCCAACACCTTTGCCACGGTGAACGGGGCATGACGACGTACGCCCGCCGGCAATATGAAGGTGAACACCTTACCTGGTTTCTTGCCTGTTTTACGGCTCCCTAAAGCTATATTAACTCTCAACGTCTCAAATGGTACGTGGCCAAGGGTCTAAACTTCTAGCCCTCTTCTGGAACAGAGCTTGTTCCAAAGCTTGCAGAAGCGTCAAAAACAAGAGAGGGCTGTTCACCTTCATATCGCTCACGGGTGTACACGACCGCGTTTGGAAGCACTGCGCTTGTGGCGCCATCTCCCAATAGGATGCTGCAAGCAGACGACTGTATCGTCTCTTCGCTGCCTCTATCGAGAAATTGCGCCGAAGACACCACCCTTGCTAACTCGGTCGTTGGCATCGTCGTCCGCCGTTGACCATGGCAAAGGTATCGGTCTCAGTTTTCACAGTAAGGAAGTTACGCCTTGAAATTTTCCAAGTTAAAATGAACCACCCAAATCCATCTTTGATGAAAACTGCAAATGGTTACGCGCAGGTACTGTACTTTTGGTCCATTTTAGATTTAAGTTAGGAATCGATACAACCCTATAATCTATATATCATCAATATGACTAACATACAATATGATCACATGGGGTACACTCACTTCATCCCAAGATATTCCATACCGAGACACTTCATCGCAGACACTTTAGCGCAAAGTCGTTTCATTCCAAGAGGTTTCATCCCATGCATACTGCATGCCAGGATGATTCATACTTTGGATTGGCTCTGCCACGCTTCATATCAGGATACTTTATTCCAGGGAAGTTAATACCAGACACTTCATACCACAGATATTTCATCTCAAAACATTTCTATCACGAAGTTCTATGCCAGTGGCATCTAATACCCAGACATTTTCATACCACATTAATTTGGTGCACTTACGAGTCGCTGAGCTCGTGCAAGTAGAGATACTTCGTTCCAGGGTACTTCATTCCAGTGCAGTTAATCCTACACATTTCATACCAAAGTCATTTCATCCCAAGATATTTCTCACCAGGCCGTTTTATGCTAGTGTCATCTAATGGCCAGACATTTCGTACCAGATTAATTTGGTGCACTCACGAGCTCCTGAGCTGGTGCAAGGGAAGATCTTCCACACTATGTTTTGCGGACCACAATACCCGTTACGTCAGGCACTAGCCAGGGGTGATGAGGGGGGGGGGGGGTGTTGTGTTGTTTTTATGTTGGCAACGCTCTATATATCATAACGTAACCTGGCAACGAAGCACTGACATAAAAACGCACTTTTCGTTCAACGTTCGAGCGGATTGGTTGGCCCTTTCTTTGTGTCCTCAGGACACCACATAATGGCGACGAGTGAAGACCTTTGAGAAACCCTGTCGGGGCCTACGATTGCCTGCTGCGATCTCCGCCGGTGAACGAATGCCATGTTCAATTACAGTCCGTCACCACCCCCGTTCCTCGCTACACCTGGACCAGCCTGCGTGCCATGAAGGCGGTGGAAGTTAGCCTTCCTGAACTACTTGGAAGCCGTTGGCGGCGATGACATTACTCCAAAACGCAGCAAGGTCATTCTGCTCAATGAGATGGGCCTGGAAGGAGAGAGGATCTACAATAATGTAGCACCGAATACTCCGGCATCGACCATCAAAGAAAAAGAAAAGGAAGGAGTCACTAAAGGCATGACGAAAAGAACGTATTCAACAAAGCACTGGCCGGGCTGGACAACCACTTCTCGACTACGACGAAGGAACTGATGGAAAAACACCGTTTTCGTCAGCGCCATCAAATGCCAGGTGAAGCCTTCGAAACCTGCGCCGCCGTTCTGCGTGAGTTGTCGTCAGCCTGCGACTTTGGAGAGGCAGTTGACAAGGCTATACCCTGTCAGCTGTTGGAGGGCACAGCATCGCAGCAGATACGCGAGCGCTTGCTCTTCGAAAGAACGAGTCTGACACTAAACAGCGCGATCGACCTCGGCAGGCACATCGAACAGACTCAGCGAGAGATGAAGGAGCTTGCTGGAGACCCCGTCGTCCAGCGAGCTGTTGACAAGCCGGCGAGTGGGAGTACCGGAAAGGCGTCGACTGCGTTATGGTACCATTGCGGTTTGACTGCGCACCGCTCGAATGCGGAGGGATGCCCGGCCGGAGACAAAACTTGTCGCAACTGCAACAAGCGAGGGCGTTTTGCTGCGGTGTGCAAGTCGAAGCGGAGGTAAGAATTTCGGCTGGAAAATCATGCAGCGAAAGAATCGTCGGCGGCCACGAACTCTGTCACAATTTTGAACCTGAACCTCGACAACACGCGAGGGAAAGGGATCTACGTCGACATCGACGTTAACAACGTAATGGTTTTTGGTCAACACCGGCTCGTCTGTTTCACTTCTGGGTGAAGCTATCTTCTTCAAGCACTTCGCTGGCCGCTCGCTGACTGACGCTACGGTGACGCTCATCCCAGTTAAAGCCTGTTTTTAGCTGACGTGGCCTACAAACACGAGTGTTTTGTTCTATGTTGTACAGCGTGGAAAGTCACTTTTGGGATTGGATGCCATTCAGAACCTGCAACTTAACATCCATGGCAACACGCTCAGCTGTCTAGAAGCTGTCGCGCACTCAGCGGAGTTGCTGCCAGTGAATCTACGCGGTGAATTCTCACATCTTCTTTTGGGTGAGCTTGGTTTGGTCAGAGGATTCGTCCATCAAGTCAAGATCCGTGCGTCGGTGAAGCCAGTCGCCGCGAAGCTACGCCAATTGCCCATTACGTTGCGCGAGCAGGTGTCCGAAGAGTTGCAACGATTGGAACGTTTCGACAGCATTGAGCGGGTGGATGCGTCAAAATGGACTTCACCCATTGTCGTGGTATGGAAAAATTGACCGCATCTCCACGTGGTGAATGATGTCGATTGGGGCGAAGCTCTTGTGGTGCTTGTCTGCGTAGACGCTGAGCCGCAGCATGCCGAGCCTTTCGTTCGTTTTCATCCATGTCAGAAAGAAAATGTGTGGTATGGAACGTGGTTATATATGCATTTGAGCATTTGACCGCAGCGCCCTCTCGTCTATAAACGTTGAACCAATGCATGCAAAGTTTAACGCGATAGGCATTTGACCGCAGCGCCCACTCCTGTATAGACGTTGAGCGGCTACATGCAACGTTTCATCCATGACATCCCCAGCTCTTGAGTTACTACCACATCTCAAAGCCCCCTACTCGTCCTGCAGTCGTGGCCGAGTGGTTAAGGCGATGGACTAGAAATCCATTGGGGTCTCCCCGCACAGGTTCGAATCCTGTCGACTGCGCAAACATATTTACATAATTTTCATCATTTTTTCATTTTTTTTTTCATTTTTTATCTGTTTTTTATTATTATTTTTTTGTCCTAAACGAGCACTTGGGCACGTGAGCTCACGAGCAGGAGCACGAGCACTGGACGCCAGACGGACGGACGGACATGGCTAGCCCCTAAGGAGCTTCGCCACTAAAAGGACGGTAGGATCCGGTTGTGCGTCGACTTGAGGGAACCTAACAAAGCCATCATCGTGGATGGGTTCCCACTTTTCCATACTGAGGAGCTGTTGCATCAGATGGTTGGTGCTACCAGGTTTTCAAAGCTCGACTTGGCGTCTGCGTTCCACCAGGTTGAACTGACGCCCGACAGCCGTGAGTTGACAACTTTCGTCACCCACGATGGACTGTTTAGGCTCAAGCGCGTCTGTTTCGGACCAGCATCGGCACCGGCTGCCTCGTGAACTATGATGTCGCTCATCCTGAAAGGATGCAGAGGAGTTCTCTGTTACATCGATGATGTCATCGTTTGGAGGAAGACAACGAGCGAGCACCATAAAAACCTGAGACTTGTTCTGAGGCACATTTCCGAGACTGAACTCCAACTGAATGACAAGTGGCTGTTCGACATGGACCAGCTTTCTTTCCTCGGACATGTGGTGGGCAAGGAAGGCCGCGCTCCTCTGCATTCGAAGGTAGAGGCCATCGTTCAAGCGCCAGTACCGAAGACTGTCTCAGCGCTGCGGTCATTCCTGGGACTTGCAGGCTACTTACTACTCCTGTTTTGTGCCACACTATTCTAATGTGGTTGAGCGTCTCAGAAAACTGCTGCGTCAGAGCCAAGCATTCACTTGGGATGACGCATCGCAGAGAAGCTTTGAGATCAAAAAGGTTCTTTCGTCATGCCACGTAAGATATTCGACACTAACCTTCCAGTCGTTGTGACTACCGACGCATCAGACACTGGCCTTGGAGCCGTCCTTTAGCAACAAGCTGGGAAAAAGCAACACACGGTGTCCTTTGCATCCAGGTCACTGACTTCTACCAAACGGAGGTACTCTGCTGGGGAAAAGGAGGCTCTGGCGTGTTTGTTCACATGTGAACATTGGCCCATCTACCTCTGAAACCGAAGGTTCCTTCTTAGAACGGATCACCAGGCGCTGTTGACTCTACTATCGTCCAGAGGTTCCGGCAGGAGGCCACTACGAATTGCAAGGTGGTTAGCGAGACTCCTTTATTAAATCCTCGACATCGCCTATCAAAGAGGCAGTGAAAATGCTATCGCGAATGCGCTGTCCCGATTACCTTTCGTGGCAGCAGCAGAGTCAGAGATGGAGGAAGAAGTTGTGTCTTTGGTGTCATCTTGCATCACCAAGGATCAAATGCAAGTCGCAACGGCCAAGGATCCTACCCTACAGCTAGTGACCAAGTACCTCGAGAAGGGATGGCCAGAAAAGAGGATGCTCACTCAGGAGCTGATGACTTTTCTCCAACTGAGGGGGAATTGTCCGGCACTAAGTTCTTGTGCCGATTTCTCTGACCTCGGACGTGCTTTTTCTTGCATACGAGGCACACCCTGGCATCGTGATAACCAAACAAAGACTTCGAGACAAGTTTTGGTGGCCCCGGATAGACAGGCAGGTGGAGTATGCCGTGCGAAGCTGTCACATGTGCCAATCAGCTGGCAAGTCAGCAAAACCGGTCGTGGCACTACTACTACCCGTTACTCTCCCGGAAAAGCCTTGACAGAAGCTAGCTATTGCCATCGTGGGTTCGCTGCACCTGACCATCGGAAGTCCCAAGTTCGTCATCACCCTTGTGGATTACCATTCCAAGTGGCCGGAAGTTTGTTTTGCAAATGCTGTTACGTCACAAGCGGTGATAGATTTCTTGCGAGGCGTGTTCAGTCGGGAGTGCTATCCGGAAAAACTCGTGACAGGCAGCGGGCCACAGTTCAAGTCGAGGCTTTTTGACGACTTCCTAAACGAAAGAGGAATCAAACATTCTGTCTCGTCGGTATACTCCCCGCATGCCAATGGGTTGGTCGAACGATTTAACAGGAGCCTGAAGTACTTTATTCAAGTTTAAGTTCAGGAAGGACGACCGCTTAAAGAAGCCGTCGTGGACTACTTGGGTGTAGTGTGTCTACACCACACTCGACCACAGGATTGTCTCCTGCTCAGCTTCTTCACGGTCGCCAACACAGGACCCGACTTGACATCATTGGCCTTCCATCAAAGAATGCCTTTTAGGAGCCAGCAACGGCAATGGAACAGTTACGAGCTCGCGTCCAAATCAAACAGCACTTGACAAAGGAGTATACAGACGCGAAAAGAAGTGTCAAAACTCCAAGATTCAAGAAGGCGATTATGTACGGGTCCGTAAACCCACAAGTGTCAGTAAGTGTGAGCTTTCATACTCCCGACCCCTGAAAATACAGAAACAGTTGGGACCTGGCACTATCCGACTGGCACTATCCGACTGGACGCAGCTGAAATGCCTCCAAGCTGGTGGCTGTGCCCGAGGAATGCATCACTGAAAGATGCAAACGGTTGTTACACTTGCTAACTCTTCCTGGAGATCAAGAACAGTCAACCAGGAGAACCGTCTCGGGCAACCAAGACGAATATTCCGTCGGGGAGAATTGCGAAGCTTTGGCAATGCCGTGTCAAGTTTCAGGTGACGCCGACTCGGTTGAGGAACATTACCTAGAAGTTTCGGCGACGCCAATTCAAATCAAAATTGGACCAGATTCCGTTGAAGAACAACGTCAGGAAGTTTTGACGTCGCCGGTACAAGTGTCACAAGATTAAAGTCCTGTTGTTACACATCGGCTGGAAGATTCTGCGGCGCCTACACAGGCTACGGGAACGACGTGGACGAAAGGATCTCGCAGAGAACCGCCTAGAAGAGAACGACGGCGTCCCGCCCGTTTCGAGGACTTTCAAATGAATTAGCTATCTTTTGCTTAGTTGTTTTGTTTTTCAGGGAGAATAATATTTTGTTCTGTTTTTTTTTATTTTTTTTTTTTTGGGGGGGGGGGGGGTGGGTGGCAGCGCTGTATATATGATAACGTCATCTAGCAACGAAGCACTGACGTAAAATATACTTTTCGTTTAACGTTCGAACGGATTGTTCGGCCCTAGCTTGCTTCGTGTCCTCAGGACACCATAGCGGGCCTTCCCGAAATCTTTAATTTTGCTGGAACCTCCACTCCCCCTTCCTCATCTATGGCATTTTGGTATGGACGACCCCCCCCCCCCCCCCCTTTCCCCCGAAATAAAATTCTGGCTACGTGCCTGCGTCACGTTCATGTAAAACAGGAAAATTTCACCAGTTCTAACTTGTCTCTATCCGATACGGGCCCATATTAAGCCAGGATATTAAGCCCTTTTATTTAAATTAACGTAATTTTGGGTTTTGCATCGCTGTGACCGCAGACGGCTCGGTATTAAACTTTAGCGAAAGTCTGTTCATTCCAGTTGGAGTCATTGTGTCCCCTCTTTATATCTCCCGTGTGGTTCTTCGAAACTTCATACCACAAAGAACCACAATACCGAAAATTGATATCAAGTGAAACCCTTCCGAAATGTATCGTGCCAAGACAGTATTCACATGAAATGTAAAAAATTGACATGTTTATTTTACAGTTACCCACTAATAAACGCAAAAACAAAACAAAACAAAAACTTAACACACCTTTACAGCACTCCAATTGAGGCTAATACCCTTTTCATAGCACACAATTCGGGATAATGCCCTCAATTAACAATCGCCAAGTGCATAGAATACCACGCTTTGAGAAAGCTGTCTGCGACTTGATTGCTGTAGTCTTTCTTCGTGTACGACTGTGGCTCATGACCCACGTCGAGCTGGATTGCGATCGCGGGGAAATTAGCGGGGAAATTTTTTCCGCTAAATTTAGTGGGGATATTTTTTCCGCTAAATTTAGCGGAGACAAATTTCCGCTAAATTTAGCGGGGAATTTTATCAGCTAAATTTAGCGGGAAATGTTTTCGCTAAATTTAGCGGGGAAATTAATCCATCATGCACCGCGCGGTTACGCCGACGCCGACGCCGCTCAAGCCGGAAACGGGCGCCTAAGAGCTGCGCTCTAAAACGTGAACCCTGTTTACGCTTGTGTTCACGTCACACACGAATCGTGGGTATAGACCTTTTCCGCATAACCTCAAACCAGCCAGTAACTGACGTACCCTCGACCTGGTGCATTTTTGGATTGCCCGCTGACACAGGGTATGCAACCGCCAAGGGTATGGGCGAAAAGGCTTAAAAACGGACGCCATGCATGAGTTAGTTCCAAGTGCTCCTTTTTACCGTGGTGCAATTTCCGAAAATCTACGGTTGTCGGGCTACCACTGCGTGGTCTTCGGATGGATAAATAATTTTAAAAAGCATAAGAACAATAGCAGAAAGTGTGCCATGAGCACAAGAAGCTGCAGCGTGAGTGTGGCTGCAATGTTATCGAGCTTCGTATTTTCCCCAAGAATCCTTGTTTATGAAGTCAGTCGATTGCGAGCTTGAATAGCGATAGATTCGTATCAGACTCAACGTCGCGTTTAAGCTCACGACCACTTCGTCTACGACAAGAGGACCGATTTTAATTCCCGGTGCAGGTGGTCCAATTAGGTTATCACTGCAAGCCCATGGTATGTGAAAGGTATGAAAAAGTCTACATGCCACCACTCAAGATAGAGCTATCAATGCCGAGAGCTTACCTGCATAGACTACATTAAACTGCTCATATATATTTCGCTGTGGAAACTCAATCAAAACACCCCACCGTCTTCGTCGTCGTTCTCTCGAGGAGGCAAGGTGATGGCCTGGGAGTAGCCAGCTGGATCCAACCGGACAAGCTCCAACCAAGTCATTGCAGCCCACCATAGCCAAGTCTAGCCAAGTTCCCCCCATACCCACACCGTTGCCTACCCAGATAGCTGTGCTGCCAGAACTAGCCGGTATTTCTTTTTCTAAGCCGCTAGACGGCGTCGTCGGCGCGGCAATTTTCAAGATGGCGGCGCCGTTAAAGAAAAGGTCTATATCGCTGTTTCTGCAGCAGAACGCAGCAACACGTTGGCATCGCATCACTCGCACGAGGCGTGGTCACTTGTTTAAATGGTTCTCTGCGGGTTGGGTCACTTGTTTCGTTTTCTTGCCGCCGTTATCAAGACGGCGCACGTATAGTTCTCGACGCGCTACTAGATAGCGCTCTACATTTTGCATATCGTTAATTGGATGGAGATGACGTGATCAGAATTAAGTGCAGCCATATCTGTACAACTTTGGATGCCACTTGTCGTTTCGCAGCGTGAGTTCATGCAACGACAACGTTGGTTTTGTACGCATTCCTCATAAACAGTAGTTAGAAACCGTCCCCCTTTACTCGCTCAAAGACAAACGCAAATAGGTCACCCGGTTCCCGTTCTCAACAACGTAACGCAGTTGTTTTATTGTTACCAAAGGGTTAGGACTTAAAAGTAATGCGATGCTCTTCACAAGCGCACTAGGCAACAACAAAATAGATGACCGCACACAAGCTATTGCGGGGCCGACGAAAAGCGATAAGTGACGCTGCAGTCGCGAAGAAACAGTTAGAACAAGACGGCCTGGCGTGGGCCATCTTTTTAGTACAGGTATACGTCGTCTGACAGCAAACGTTCATATACCGTGCTTTGGGAAGGCTGCTGTTTTGCCTCAAGCTTTCGCCGACCATGCACTTGCTCAATGAAAGCAGGAATATATTTTTCTTTATTATTCACTGTTTTACCCTCATTGGTCTTCTTCAGACACTTAAGGGGCGAATATTATGGATAGAATTATCAAGATATATATAGTAAAAGTAATCGTTTGCAAATTATATCTCCTTACCAAAGCACACCTGAAATAGAAAAGTGTGAGCGGCCGAGCCACTCCATAGTTGGCGACAGGTTAAAAATCATGAACCATTCCACTCTGTTAAGGTGGATGACCAGCGAACCTGTTTAGCAGATGACACAGACGTGACACAGATTTTTAAACAAAGGTACGAACTATCGCCGCTCCGAGGAGCCAGAGGAAACTAACAAGCACGACGGGACCACCACCCTGGGAGAGCGGAAGGAAAGGAGACTAGGCACGCAAGCGCTTGAAACGACGACAAAGAGAGGGCGGTGCGAGCGTAGACATGGCTGACGCGGGTCGCACGCCGCAAAGCTTAGAGGAACCTTTATTACCTAGCTGAGAGTCTACTAATCTTGAAAATTGTGCCTATTGATAACTAATCTACTGAAAATGCATACTCAAGTGATGAGGCGTATAAGCGTTTGCATAGAATGAAGCGATTTTGCATCGAATTCGGGACCGAAGTTTTTGTTGAAGCACACGAAACATCCACGGAACCCTAGCCATAAACAGCTTCGCTGTAAAACCCAATAGATGCTTCTCCAGCATGCGCTCGTTGCCATCTGCCTGGCTCTGGCTGAGCACGCGACAAAGTGCTATCGAAGCCGAAACGCTCGCACTCGAAGCGGAGCATGCACTTGATTCTTAAAAAAGCAAGTCATGATGTTCAGGTTGTTTTGCCGGACCTCGATCTGCACCTTGGTTGACTGCCGTCGAGGACCGGAGGATCGAGAATGAAGCTAGCTGCTGAAAACTTGGTTGTCGGTGATGAGCGGTGGGGATCGGAGGCTTCGTGCCCGATCACAAACACACAACAAGAGCTTTACTTAAACTTTAGGTTACATACAAAATAGGGGAAAAAATATGAAGACTCGGGCAAACTGCCGCGCACGGCTTACAAATAAAGGACGCCTCGAAGTCAGGCTTCCTACCGCTCAAGGTGAGGATGGCGGGTACGTCGTAGGCGCTAAACAGAATACTTTTCGCGCACAACAGGCCACGCGGCGCATCACGGGAGATGAACTTAACAAGGGTCGCGCACGAGCTCGTTCTAACTAAAGTCAACGATGCCCCGTCCGGTCAGGGTTTAAGACAGCTTGTCGGACGCCCTGGCCGTCCAATCAGGGCCCTGAAAACATTCAGTTGGTCCCATGCGCCAACACGCTAAGCGAATCACTTTCGAAATCGCTGCCCCTACGTGGAGTCATAAAAACTCTCTCTCCTTGGTTCGAAATTCCAGTACCCAAACCTGAGTCCTCTTCTGCTTAGATGCCGGAGAAAGTATACGGGTCCGCTAAAATCACGAAAACATGCCCCGCCGGGCAACTTCATCCCATTCCAAAGTGTGGTGGTGGACGTGAAAAGCAAGATCAAAACGTGCCAGACGTACAGAGCGCGACACTGTTAGCGCGAGCAAGCGATCGCCGGCTTTTCCAGTTTTTCTCTTTGAAACCAAGAGATGTCATCCAAGTTATTATTGCTACGGAAAGAGCTTACTTAGTTCTATAATGTAAGCGATAAAAGTTCGTGCTCTCTAATACTATTTAGGAGTAAAATGCGAAAATGCGCCGATGTCGTGTTCGCGCTAACAGTGTCGCGATGTGTACACGAAACTGTAGTGTACGTGTCCCGACGCAATCCTCTGGGTCAGACTGCCCGCGAAGCACTTAAGCTGTAGTTTACAGAACGACTTGACAGTCACTGACAAGTACAGTTGGTGCACGTTGATGCGACCAAGAAGCGAATATTCCTGGCGTACGTTTCGTACGCCAGGAATATACAAGAGTATGGTGCCTGGTCTTTGAGCGTCACGTGAGAGGTACGACTCCAAGAGCCAGAGGCACTTCCTCTTCGGCTCAGCGAAAGACCTAGCGCCCGTCAACGTGTTTGCCTCTTGGCCCCGGGTTCCTCGGTGAATCTACGTTTGGCCCTGTGCTTCAAGGTCGAGTAGCAGACGCTCGCAGCCCTGGGGCAACGGCCTCTCGTGGGAAAGTGGTGCTTTCCCGCGAGTTCGAAAGCCGAGGTTCGGCACGTAGGGGCAAGAAAGCCCGGACACGAACTATAAGCAACATTCCCGTAAACAATCCGCGGAAGAAGGACTCTCTCTTGTACGCGCCGCGGGAACCCCCCTACACTAAACTCAGGAAACGCGACACTTGGACTCCGAAAACGCCTCCCGGGACCCGACCGAAACGCGACAAACACATAAACAACTCAGAGCGCATCATGGTACTGTCCTAACTATTCTAAAAAAAAAAAAAAACATAAGAAAAGCGACCACCTTTGCAGGGCGGTACAGCGATATTCAATTGGAATGTTTTTCACTTTACACGAGTTTACTGGCACTAGTGGGACCCGAGTATACTCGCATCGACGCCATTGACCAAGACAATTTTCGTAATTTCAAGGATAAAAGCAAGTGTTTTCTTTCAGTCTCTCCCTCGCAAAAGTTGATGACGTAGCGTGACCAATAGCGGCACTGCCGACTATATCTGAACCCTAACAATGTATGAAACTCAGCGCCCCCCCCCCCCCCCCCCCCCCCCGTGTCCCGATGATTTCCAACCTCAGCGCGGGGTATGATCAGCACTGTTGGCATATAGTCGGCTCCAGATCACGTGGCCGGTTGTTCTGGCTGCGAATAGAGGCGATGAACGATGCTCGTTTTTCTTTATTTTTTTCCTGCGACGTTTATTGCGCGAGAGAAAAACGAACGCACGTTTCACTGGTCATAAACGTCAGGGATTCGTTCTAAGCGCTATTCGTGCAAAGTACAAGAATTTTTGGAGCACCCCTTTAACTTGTCACCCAATCTTCACGAACTCAACTTTGTTACATCACGGCGCGGTGGTGGCGCGTCGGGCGCACTTCCGGTCTGGGGTTGTGGGCGGAAGCCCCCATCTGAGACGTGTATTCCTGCATTGTTTTGAAAGGAACCAGACAAAAACCTGCCTTCTCGTCAAAACGCCGCGACTGGGGCTGTACCAAAAAAGTCGAGAAAGGTTTGAATTGAAGTTTTCATGAGCTCGGCTCGTCCGAAAACGTGGATATTTGCCGTGAAAAGTGAAAACCAGACGCCGTCGGACCACGATTGCTTGGGCGGGAAGCACTTTGGGTTGAATTCACGGATACTTGTGGTCATCATATTTATTTGTTTTGTTCCACCATGAACGCCGGAAACCGTCAAGTTGTACGGACCACCTCCGGACTACGTTCAGTGCGTCTTCAAGTTCAAACGGCCGCCTGATCGTTCGAACTGTCGTCTGCTCTTTCAAACGTTTCTGCTTGTCGTCTGCTCTTTCAGGCGACACCGGCCCGTAGACCAAATGTTGGCAGGGTACTTGCGATAAGAAGTAAGTGCAGGCATCAAGACTTAGGTTTGAAGGTTGGTAAGCAGGCTCGATGTAAACAATAGATACAAGGAGATGTTGATTATTGTTATCAGTGGTCATCACCGGACTTGTTATGCCTGATTCACTCCGTCCGATTCTGCTTGCGATTTTCAGTTTCGACGTCGACCATCTCAGCTACGGTTCAGGCTTTTGGAGCCCGAGCGACGTCATGACTGAAAAGAGCGCGCCTATCTCTCATCACGCGAATCAGGCTTTAGCGTACATTCTGAGGCGTCCACGTGGAATGAATCGCCGCATGTTACATTATTCGCGCCAAGTTTTGCGGTGTAACGAGCCTCGTTAATATCGCTGAGGCCGCTCACGTAGTCAGACATTGACAAGAAGGCGTAGAATCAACAATTCCAACGCGAAAAAGAATACGGGAATCACACCGACGCCGACAACATCCCATCCCAATGGTTTGTTTATGGGCGACGGGGAGCTTCTTGCCCACACCCCCATCGCGCATGCGCGGCGCCGGTGGCGTCCGCTAGGGGCGCTCCGGTTTGTTTGCAAACATGAGTTGGTGTATAGCTTCGGTGTATCCGCGACAACACAGCGCTGCGTGCGGCGATTTCACCGTTCCAGCCGTCAATTATTTGTCATGCAGTTTAGCACCCGAGACTGTGGGGCGGAAAGGAAAACAAAAACCTTTATTCGAAGGAACAGACACAGAAGGGGACGTCTCAAACTCACCTAAATATTTTGTAGCGTTAGCTACACTGGCCGAAATTGAGCAATTTCGCGTGGCCCTCATAATGAGCGGTGCTCATTATGCGAGCCGTGCTCGTTATGAGGAGCGCGCGGCGGCGGCGGCGGAGCTCCGCATAATGATCACGGCGCACGGCTCGCATAATCAGCACGGCTCATTATGAGAGCACGCGAAGCCACCGCCGCGCGCTTCGCCGCCGCCGCGCCCGCCTCGCCGGTCTGCGCATTCCAGAGGAGTGACGTCATAGCCGCGGCAGACGCACTGGCGCCGCCGCGTGCCCAGCTGTGCTCCTCTGTTGCGCAGTAGCCAAGTCTGACGCTGCTCCGGAGCCGCTTGATAGCGCCTCTCATTTGTGCGCATAAGCTCACGCTACGTATATCCTGGCATAGCCGAGCTAAGCCACCTCATGCACTTGATTCTTAAAAAAGCAAGTCATGATGTTCAGGTTGTTTTGCCGGACCTCGATCTGCACCTTGGTTGACTGCCGTCGAGGACCGGAGGATCGAGAATGAAGCTAGTTGCTGAAAACTTGGTTGTCGGTGATGAGTGGTGGGGATCGGAGGCTTCGTGCCCGATCACAAACACACAACAAGAACTTTACTTAAACTTTAGGTTACATACAAAATAGGGGAAAAAATATGAAGACTCTGGCAAACTGCCGCTCACGGCTTACAAATAAAGGACGCCTCGAAGTCAAGCTTCCTACCGCTCAAGGTGAGGATGGCGGGTACGTCGTAGGCGCTAAACAGAGTACTTTTCGCGCACAACAGGCCACGCGGCGCATCACGGGAGATGAACTTAACAAGGGTCGCGCACGAGCTCGTTCTAACTAAACTCAACGATGCCCCGTCTGGTCAGGGTTTAAGACAGCTTGTCGGACGCCCTGGCCGTCCAATCAGGGCCCTGAAAACATTCAGTTGGTCCCATGCGCCAACACGCTAAGCGAATCACTTTCGAAATCGCTGCCCCCACGTGGAGTCATAAAAACTCTCTCTCCTTGGTTCGAAATTCCAGAACCCGAACCTGAGTCCTGTTCTGCTTAGATGCCGGAGAAAGTATACGGGTCCGCTAAAATCACGAAAACATGCCCCGCCGGGCAACTTCATCCCATTCCAAAGTGTGGTTGGTGGACGTGAAAAAGCAAAGATCAAAACGTGCCAGACGTACAGAGCGCGACACTGTTAGCGCGAGCAAGCGATCGCCGGCTTTTCCAGTTTTTCTCTTTGAAACCAAGAGATGTCATCCAAGTTATTATTGCTACGGAAAGAGCTTACTTAGTTCTATAATGTAAGCGATAAAAGGTCGTGCTCTCTAATACTATTTAGGAGTAAAATGCGAAAATGCGCCGATGTCGTGTTCGCGCTAACAGTGTCGCGATGTGTACACCAAACTGTAGTGTACGTGTCCCGACGCAATCCTCTGGGTCAGACTGCCCGCGAAGCACTTAAGCTGTAGTTTACAGAACGACTTGACAGTCACTGACAAGTACAATTGGTGCACGTTTATGCGACCAAGAAGCGAATATTACTGGCGTACGAAACGTACGCCAGGAATATACAAGAGTATGGTGCCTGGTCTTTGAGCGTCACGTGAGAGGTACGACTCCAAGAGCCAGAGGCACTTCCTCTTCGGCTCAGCGAAAGACCTAGCGCCCGTCGACGTGTTTGCCTCTTGGCCCCGGGTTCCTCGGTGAATCTCCGTTTGGCCCTGTGCTTCAAGGTCGAGTAGCAGACGCTCGCAGCCCTGGGGCAACGGCCTCTCGTGGGAAAGTGGTGCTTTCCCGCGAGTTCGAAAGCCGAGGTTCGGCACGTAGGGGCAAGAAAGCCCGGACACGAACTATAAGCAACATGCCCGTAAACAATCCGCGGAAGAAGGACTCTCTCTTGTACGCGCCGTGGGAACACCCCTACACTAAACTCAGGAAACGCGACACTTGGACTCCGAAAACGAATCCCCGGACCCGACCGAAACACCGACGAACACATAAACAACTCAGAGCGCATCATGGTACTGTCCTAACTATTCTAAAAAAAAAAAACATAAAGAAAAGCGACCACCTTTGCTGGGCGGTACTGCGATATTCAATTGGAATGTTTTTCACTTTACACGAGTTTCCTGGCACTAGTGGGACCCAAGTATACTCGCATCGACTCCATTGACCAAGACAATTTTCGTAATCTCAAGGATAAAAGCAAGTGTTTTCTTTCAGTCTCTCCCTCCCAAAGTTGATGACGTAGCGTGACCAATAGCGGCACTGCCGACTATATCTGAACCCTAACAATGTATGAAACTCAGCGCCCCCCCCCCCCCCCCCCCCCCCGTGTCCCGATGATTTCCAACCTCAGCGCGGGGTATGATCAGCACTGTTGGCATATAGTCGGCTCCAGATCACGTGGCCGCTTGTTCTGGCTGCGAATAAAGGCGATGAACGATGCTCGTTTTTCTTTATTTTTTTCCTGCGACGTTTATTGCGCGAGAGAAAAACGAACGCACGTTTCACTGGTCATAAACGTCAGGGATTCGTTCTAAGCGCCATTCGTGCAAAGTACAAGAATTTTTGGAGCGCCCCTTTAACTTGTCACCCAATCTTCACGAACTCAACTTTGTTACATCACGGCGCGGTGGTGGCGCGTCGGGCGCACTTCCGGTCTGGGGTTGTGGGCGGAAGCCCCCATCTGAGACGTGTATTCCTGCATTGTTTTGAAAGGAACCAGACAAAAACCTGCCTTCTCGTCAAAACGCCGCGACTGGGGCTGTACCAAAAAAGTCGAGAAAGGTTTGAATTGAAGTTTTCATGAGCTCGGCTCGTCCGAAAACGTGGATATTTGCCGTGAAAAGTGAAAACCAGACGCCGTCGGACCACGATTGCTTGGGCGGGAAGCACTTTGGGTTGAATTCACGGATACTTGTGGTCATCATATTTATTTGTTTTGTTCCACCATGAACGCCGGAAACCGTCAAGTTGTACGGACCACCTCCGGACTACGTTCAGTGCGTCTTCAAGTTCAAACGGCCGCCTGATCGTTCGAACTGTCGTCTGCTCTTTCAAACGTTTCTGCTTGTCGTCTGCTCTTTCAGACGACACCGGCCCGTAGACCAAATGTTGGCAGGGTACTTGCGATAAGAAGTAAGTGCTGGCATCAAGACTTAGGTTTGAAGGTTGGTAAGCACTCTCGATGTAAACAATAGATACAAGGAGATGTTGATTATTGTTATCAGTGGTCATCACCGGACTTGTTATGCCTGATTCACTCCGTCTGATTCTGCTTGCAATTTTCAGTATCGACGTCGACCATCTCAGCTACGGTTCAGGCTTTTGGAGCCCGAGCGACGTCATGACTGAATAGAGCGCGCCTATCTCTCATCATGCGAATCAGGCTTTAGCGTACATTCTGCGGCGTCCACGTGGAATGAATCACCGCATGTTACATTATTCGCGCCAAGTTTTGCGGTGTGACGAGCCTCGTTAATATCGCTGAGGCCGCTCAAGTAGTCAGACATTGACAAGAAGGCGTAGAATCAACAATTCCAACGCGAAAAAGAATACGGGAATCACACCGACGCCGACAACATACCATCCCAATGGTTTGTTTATGGGCGACGGCGAGCTTCTTGCCCACACCCCCATCGCGCATGCGCGGCGCCGGTGGCGTCCGCTAGGGGCGCTCCGGTTTGTTTGCAAACATGAGTTGGTGTATAGCTTTCGGTGTATCCGCGACAACACAGCGCTGCGTGCGGCGATTTCACCGTTCCAGCCGTCAATTATTTGTCATGCAGTTTAGCACCCGAGACTGTGGGGCGGAAAGGAAAACAAAAAACCTTTATTCGAAGGAACAGACACAGAAGGGGACGTCTCAAACTCACCTAAATATTTTTGTAGCGTTAGCTACACTGGCCGAAATTGAGCAATTTCGCGTGGCCCTCATAATGAGCGGTGCTCATTATGCGAGCCGTGCTCGTTATGAGGAGCGCGCGGCGGCGGCGGCGGAGCTCCGCATAATGATCACGGCGCACGGCTCGCATAATCAGCACGGCTCATTATGAGAGCCACGCGAAGCCACCGCCGCGCGCTTCGCCGCCGCCGCGCCCGCCTCGCCGGTCTGCGCATTCCAGAGGAGTGACGTCATAGCCGCGGCAGACGCACTGGCGCCGCCGCGTGCCCAGCTGTGCTCCTCTGTTGCGCAGTAGCCAAGTCTGACGCTGCTCCGGAGCCGCTTGATAGCGCCTCTCATTTTGTGCGCATAAGCTCACGCTACGTATATCCTGGCATAGCCGAGCTAAGCCACCTCAATTTTTTTTTTCTTTTTCTGCAGCGCAGTCTCAGGTGTTACACGACATGATTGGCTGCAACCTGCTTGCCTGCACACTTAGTTTTTTCAATAATTCTTTGGGATAACTTTTTTGAGTGCCGACCGTCTGTGAGAGGATGGGAACCACTTACGGTTGGATCCCACCATCGAGACGGTGATGGAGGTGGAGGACGAAGAGCTCTGCATGAGCACGGTGACCAGGACCCCAACCATGAGCCCCACTACGGGGTTTAAGAGGATGGAGCTGTCCGAGAGCACTTGACTCGCGGCCCTGCCGCCAAGCAGCTTGAAGGCGTCGCCCAGGAGATCGAGAGCGACCAGGAAGGCCAAGATGCTCAGGGCCAGAACGGCCAGGTGCACACACAGCCGCTTCTTCGTGAGCGAGGGGACTGCAAACGGGGTAAAATATAGGGATTTTACGGGCCAAACCACCAAAGGGCATTTGGCACGCCCCAGGTGAGAACTATGGATTAATCTTGACCACCTGGGGATCTTTGGACGCGCGACCAATATCTCGGTTACACGGTGCCTTCTCCGCATATAAGCATCTGTCCGATTGCGGGCTCTTTGACCGGGCTTCAAACCAGCCAACTGGGGATTCGTAGGCCAGCGCTTTGCCTCGGAGCCACAAAGGCGGCTAGGGACCCGCAAAACGATGGTATCAAAGACGACTATTCACGTCTTGTGCTAATCAAGACATTTTTGTTTTTCAGAGATGGCGTTTAGGAGTATGGTTTTCTAGTGCCCTGCCCCCCAAAATTGCAACGTAAAAGTGTAAAATGTAAGTTCCTCTCTACGTTTATCAAGGAAACAAGAATTGGTGCTTAATTACACACTAATTCCATTTCCTCGCCAAATATAGCGAGGAAATGCTTTCCGCTAAATTTAGCAGGAAATACATGCAACAATAATGATAAAAAAGAATGTACCTTACATCCTCTGCACCTCAACTGAATCATAGACATCACGCTACCTCGATTTTGTTATGTAGAGGCCAATTTAGTAAACAACCAGTACAAAGCGCTCTCTATATTTTAGTCTCCACGCCACGGGCGTGTGGACCAGAACTACGCTATCACACACAAGCGCGAGCACATTGCAGGACCGCTAAAAGCATTTATGGTCTTCTTTCGCTCCAAGTATAGACCTTTCTCGCTTACACTCGCCCCCTGCCACCTTGTAGGTATATCCGGTATGGGCGACGAAAAAACAATAAATCATTTCAATTGAATATAGTAAACGGATACACGGGAGACACAACGAGAATGGGCCACGGTTACGCTTAAGTCCTAAATGTATTCTATTGGAGTTAACCATGTTTAATAAACCTGAGACTGGGGCAGAAATGAACATGTAAGTCGAAGGAGCAGAAAAGGACAGAACGACGTCTCAAACTTGAGCCGAGTTAGAGACGTCGTCCTGTCCTTTTCTGCTCCTCCGACTTATATGTTAATTTCTGCCCCAGTCTCAGGTTTATCCAACATGGTTAACATTTACCAGCTCGTTTGCACCCTTACTGTTATATCTTTTGGGGTGGCTACGGTAAAACAATGTTTTCGCGCATACTGGAAGTGACGATATTTCAAGATGGCGGCGCCCTTATGAAATGGGCCTATAATGAAGTGTAAAATGAAATGAAAAAAGTGCTTTGCTAGTTTTCTTTAAAAGCAATAAGGGAATTGCCCAAAACGTGGGAAAAAAACACATGCGCCGCCCGGGAATCGAACCCGGGTCGCAAGAATGGGAATCTTGCATGATACCACTACACCAGCGGCGCACGGAACTTCGGACACGGAACGTGGTAGAGACGATTGCAAACAGGGCCTCTGGCCGCCGCGATATTCTTGCGCGTGTGAGCAACCACGTGAAATTGCAAGCAAATTGCATTGTCCTGGTAACTGTTGGGACGCACATTTGTGGAAAGAGGTGTTCTTGCGGGTCTTCCCTTCCCCTTATTGGTTCGTTTTTTTTCCCTATTTATCCAGGTTTTGGAAAATAAAATTTCAGCTGTGTTTGAAACCTTTGAGTGTGTGTGTCGTTACCTGCAGTCTCGGGTTTTTTTTTTTTAATCATTTAGCTTTATATTCGATAGTTGATGGCCTTGTTTTATTATTTGTTTCTCATCCTTCAGGGTTCTTGTTCGTCTGATAATTGTTCTATCGTATCCAATTTGGGTTTTTCACCGAGTCCCTTAAGTAATCCCTTGAACTCTTTACCGGGGCTCAGTAATAGTACAGGCATTTAGCCCGTGCGTCGGGTAATGTTATAGTTGCTAGTTTAATAATCTCAACAGTCGGGTTGTTCGTTGCTACGGCTGCATTTTGAGCTTGCTCTGAAAATTATTTAGCAGTGAAATACCATCGGGAAGAACATGGCGGGGAAGTCTTCTTGATGCCTGAGACAGGTAATTTAAAGTTTTTACCAGGCTGTCAATGGAACTCAAACCCGAGCCAAAAACCGGACCAAAATCATTATTTTGACACGACCGGAACAAAACCAAATTCTAAATGAGACATTTGGTAATGAACCTGAACCAAAAACAAATGACAATCTGATGTGGTTGCTTTCGGTTGATTGGTAAACGGTTTGGCGAAACAGAGAGCGAATCAGTGATTATAATCTTGACTTCCGCTCATTAAATGCGTATACGGAGAGCAAGTCGTCTGCTTCTTGTGCAGAAGTTGCGGTGACGTCAGAACGACGCCGAACTCTGATTGGCCGATTAAAGAAAAAGATAGTGGGTAGACCTCAGGGCATCTAGCATTGAGCTTTACCCACTATTCTTTGAAACAAGTTCAATCAGTGCTCGGCGTCGCACTGGTGTCACAGCAAGCCCTGCGCAAGAAGCAGACGACTTGCTCTCCGCATAGCGCTGGGCCACCGTGCATAGAACGTGCACTACAGCGATAGCTGATAGTGGAGCTGACCGCAGCAAATAGCTGAGCGGGCCACAGCGGATAGCAGTCCGGGCAGCATAGGACAGCGGAGCAGGCTGCATATGGATGGAGGACCGGGCCGTAGAGGCTAGTGGTGCGGTCCGCATGGGCATCGCATATCTAAGTGGGTCACGGAGCGGATATCGGAGCGGGCAACATTGGTTAGGTGAGCGGACCACATCGCATCTCGAACAAAGAATCCTGGAGAAAAGCTCACCGCAAAACCGGCGGATGCATAGAAAAGCTCACCGGCCATTGAGCGTATGCGGAGAAAAGCTCACCGATTTTTTTTTCTTCTTTTCATATGGAGATTATTGGATTCTGCTTAACATATATCAATTTATTATCATTAAAATTCGTCAGCTTTCTAAAAAAAGAAAATGTCATTTTTTGGTAATATTTGTTAAGCTTAATCGGTATATCGCTCCCAAATTAATAATTGCTGGGCGAGTGCTTTCTGTGGTTTACTCTCTAAGTAACGTTATACATGACTTTAAGAACAGGAAAAAGTTCTAAAACTTAATATTGTCTGCCTAAAACCTAAAAAGCAAAACTGTAAATACCGAAAATCCGAAAGTACATACGCAATAACGCCGTGCCTGAAATTCTCTTTGAATCTTTTGTTAACCTTTGAAAACAGGATAGAGCGGTCAGTAGGATATCGAGATTTATTTCTTCCACGGAGAAGCACGTTTTCTAGCCGTTCGTGCTGGTGTTTCCACACGTTGCCTTTGTGTGATAGGGCCCTTCGACGGCGAGCCACCCATGACCTTCAGAGCTGCACATTGTCACCGCTGTTACTCGTGATTATATAAGAACTAGTCTTCTGTAAGGTAGCGAATTGGGCGAGTTGGTAAACGCTATACATGATGAAAACCGCTCAAACGACGAAGACGTAGGGAAGGCAAGAAACACGA
Source organism: Ixodes persulcatus (assembly GCA_013358835.2). Taxonomy (NCBI): domain Eukaryota; kingdom Metazoa; phylum Arthropoda; class Arachnida; order Ixodida; family Ixodidae; genus Ixodes; species Ixodes persulcatus. The sequence continues at coordinate 88,090 of JABSTQ010010086.1, read as the reverse complement.
CAGGACAGAGGTGTTCTCGCAACTAAAGTCTTATTATTGAAAGACGCTAATATGAAAACGGTTCACACACCGCTATTCATATTAGCTACCAGAAAACAAACCTCTTTATCTGACAGACCTACAGACGGCGCACTGTCAGGCTGTCAATAAATTGTTGTCAATTTTACGGGTGTCCGAGGTTCTCATGTTATACTCGCGGCGTAATTAATATACAAAATTGGTGATCACTAATTTCTGGGGAATTAGTAAATATGACAAATAAACTTCAAGAATATTACAAGAAAAGAGGACACTTATTTTTAATGAAGTGACGAATTCTAATTGTGTTAATTTCAACGTGTGACGCACAATCCGCTAAGCTAACAAAAATTTTAGAAACTCGGTGAGCTTTTCTCCACATCCGCTCAAAGGCCGATGAGCTTTTATCCACATCTGTCAGTTTTGCGGTGAGCTTTTCTACGGTGAGCTTTTCTCCGGTGAACTTTTCTCCGCCGCCCCTGAACGGGCCGCAGCAGATATTGTAGTGGGCAACATATGACAACATATGACAACGTTTATGACTTGAGCTGTTGGTCATTTTGAAGTTCGTTTTTTTTTTTTTTTGCTTGGTCTTTACAGGTTTTGGTTATTAAATGTGATTCTCAAAATACTTATGTTGCGAGCCGTTTGTCAATCTAGAGTTTATATTTTTGCGCATAATTTTCACCATTCGTTTTTTTTTCATGCGTTCAACTTGAGTTTGAACCAGTCTATCGAGAAATGCAACAGCGACTTCGAACAATCTGCACACAGTACGTACAAGGGAGCCGTACCATGAATGACCCTCTGAAGGGCGTGGGCCATATTAACACGTTCCCACACCAAGTGCCGCTACAAGATTGTAGACCTTTTGTTGAAACGTAATAAAACTTGTCATGTGTTCAAAAGCATGTTTATTTCCATTGTCTTTTCCTAACATTGCGTCGAAACATGCGATATCTGCACGATAAATTGTCTTTATTCCCCTTATGAGGAATCGACATGTGACGAATTTCTATTACTCACCTTAAAAGTAATCGCTACAGAGAACAGCGACATTTCAGACAGAGCATCAAACGTGTCGAAAAATTATCTTGGGACAATCTTGTCCAAGATTGCACTCGGGACCAAACTCTCCGGGACCATAATGTCCGGGACCATTTTGTCCGGGACCATAATTTCCGGGACCGTATTAACCTACACCCGTTGAAATGTGGCCTGGACGCGTGACAGCGTAGCCTTTAGTGCATTGTTAAATGTCCCGAGATGCTCGTTGACGCATGACACCACACCTCCCACTGCATTACTGGCAGGCTTCTGACACCGGCATGGCAGACGTCCTGTGCAAGCCATATATAGATATGTCGCTTTCGCGTATCTAATCGCGCATCGGTTTATGCTGTCAACTTTGCCGACCGAACGAGAAAAAAAAAACAATAACAACATGTTATGGCGCTTGTACTTTGATTTTGTTTTTAAACTCTAGTGCATGCTGACTCATTTTTAATATTAGTTGGACCTAAGATAGCTCTTAAATGACATTACAGTAGAAAGGCAGCAGAAACACCATGAATCCTACTCAGGGTTCTTCGTTTTCGGGTAAAAGCCGATATTTCCGATTTTTGCACCCAGAACGAGTATTATGAAAACCGGGTTAAACCTGCTTTCTCCTCGAAAACCCACTTTCCGGGAAGGCGAAAACCACCTGAAAATATGTAAATTAAGAGATATTCTAGGATCACTTTTAGTGTGTCCCAGTGTTGCAAGTTCGAAGATCACATATATTTTCTAAATTGCGTGACCGCCGACGTTTATTCGCTTCTAAACGAGCTTAGATGGTACTTGGGGGCGGCGGAGAAAAGCTCACCGCAGAAAAGCGCACCACCAAACCGGCAGATGCGGAAAAAAGCTCACCGACCTTTCAGCGAACCCAATGAAAAGCTTGCCGATTTATTATTTGTTTCTTAGCTTAGCGGATTGTGCGTCACAGGTGGCAATTTAACACAATTAGAGTTCGTCAATATAAAAATAATTCTCCACTTTTTTAAAATATTCTCGAAGTTCATTTGGCATATTTACTAATTCCTCAGAAATTAGTAATAACCTATTCTGTATATTAATAACGCCGCAAGTATAAAATCAGAACATCGGACACCCGTAAAAAGACAATTTATTGACAGCTTGACAGCACGCCGTCTGTAACTCTGTGAGATAAAGAGGTTTATTTTTTTGCGAGCTAATATGAATAGCGGTGTACGAACCGTTTCAGCTCCGAAGATTGTGTGGTGCCTGATAGAAGAGAAGGGGGTCGATATATATATCTATAATAAAAGCATAAAAAATAAAACTAGAAATTGTCTCCGCCTCGGGTGGGTTCGAACCCAGGCGCGAGAACCCGCTGTGCAACACTACAAGCCCGGTGCGATAACCTCTGCGCCACAACCGCAAGCAGCCTTTGAGGCATAAAGCTTCTTTATCTCGTTGAGTACGGTTGCCCGGTGCGGCTCGTTGAGGTATGTCGTGCAAATTGCGTTCAGGAACTTTTTCAGAATTGGGCCAACGTGAACCTACCTGGCTAAAGGCGTCGCGCATTGTCCCGGCCTCCTTAATCATCGATTACTTTTTTCAGGGGTCTGCCTAGATTAATGTAATACCACAAAGTTCGTCTCTCGAGAGAGATTTCCCATACAAACTGACCAGAATTTTAATCGCATTTGGAACCACCTTCCGCTCTTTTTCAGGCTCTTTTTTGTGTCTAGGCGATGTTAACGCTCATCAAGAACCCATGTCTGGTGTAATTTTGATAACTGTGCGCTCATTTTTATTTTATAACCAGAAAACAAATTTTCCCATTGACATTTTTGCAAGGTACCGGCGTCCAAAGAGAGATGGCGCAAGTGGACCATGTCCTAGATTGCTGGGTATGGTGTTCTTGACACATGCACAATAACGTTTCTATGCGCTGAACACAAAGAAGAAACAATTGCCCAGTTGCTCCACTACTACTTCTGCATGCGAATGCGACAACACTGTAAGCATATTACGATGAGTAGGAACAAACAAGCTCAAGAAATAAAGAAATCAGCAAAGCAGCGCTCGTCTTAGTTTAAGGGCATGGGCGAGAAACACAGGATGTAGGAGATGGCGTTCTTTGGTAGTATGCAGTGAATTCAGCTTTTATGTACAATTTAAAGCAAAAATATTTGTCAGGTATTTTTTTACCTGTAAGACGGGGTGACACCGTATTGTGAGAGTATAGATGAAAAGTGATTTATGTCCTATAACCGCTACTATTGATTGACTTTCAGTCAATGTGTCATCATGTCAGTCAGTATGTCATCATACTGTGTCATCCTTTCAGTCACTACGTCATCACAAAATATGAACTTTTTCTGCTCACAAGGTTTGTATGTTTCACAGTACAAGTTGACATTGTATGTATAAACCATTTGTAATGCTAATACCTTTATGCGCATGTAAAGAATTATTTAGGCCCCACTATGTAACATTATTAAAATTTCTTTTTTTCAATAAAGCAGGAGCAGGGTGGAAAAAATCAGCCGACCTCATATAAAGCCATAAGGTGTGTAAACAATTTACGGAACTGTTACCAAACATGTTGTTTGACAAAACATGCGAGCACGACCCAGGTTTTTACTCTAAATTATTGAAGGCCCAGTAGATTATGCCGGGAAGTTTTATATTTATACGAGTATTTTTGTCACGTTGAGTCATCATCGAAATGTTCTTGTTTAAAAAAAAAAACAGGAACGGCACGGGGAAAACGGCAATCAGTGCCAGTGCGTCGACCCGAACTTCATCATTTCGCTACACAGTACACAGGGACCGAGTAAAGAATGCAGAATTTCCTTCACAAGCCCTCTATACAAGCCTTCACAAGCCCCTCTATACGTGCGCGCCATCTATCCCCGTGCGAGTGAAGCGCACTCGGTGCGCCGAACATAATGTGGTCGCCGCGCGAGGCAGACAGTCATCACCTAAATGTATTTCTTCCACCGTGGCTTGAACGCATGGGGCATTAGTAGGGACGCCATGCTTGCAATTGTCTATAGGGCCGTGTTTTACGAGAAAAGCGACACCTTGCGGTGGACAGGCACACGCGTCAAAGCATAGCCTCCTCTATACTCACAAAGCCTGGCAGTTCGACGACGGAGCCATAAAGTGCCCGGTCGCAGATTTGGAGCGCGAGGATTTGTTAGCAAAAAGCATTTCCCTGTTAACCTTGGCATTCAGCGCAGAGCTTTTGCAGCGGCGAGGACCCGAAACATGGTTTTCAAACCGACGAGAAAAGAAGCGGTAGCACAAGGAACGCGAGGAGCACGAGCGGACATTCCACCGCACGGGAGAAGTGTGTTTCGGCCTCTCACCGCAGCGGGGCGCCCGTTACATTGCTCTCCTCTCACCCGTTGTCTGCCACTCTACCTTTTCACTTTCGGCGGCCGCGTCTCGTGACGATCTGCCAGGCTTTGTCAGTATAGAGGAGGCTATGGTCAAAGTCATATAAACAGCTTAGTCCCATAGAGACTATAGTGCGACACCATGACGTCATGTGACTCTGCGACCTCGCGTGGGGGTATGAAATCACGTGAATGGTACGTCATGCAAAGTCATGAGATTTTGTGACGTCAGAGTCACGTGACATCGTGTCGTCACTTAACACCGCAGAGTCAAGTGGCCTCACGATGCCACGTGACGTCAAACACACAGCGCGTACCCAGCTCACTCACCACACATTCTGTGCGTGCGTCTCCGAGTTGATAAAATATAATGGAGGCATACATGTTTAGTCCTTTGTTGTAGTTTACCATTTCGCACGCAGAGTAAAAGCTGTGTCCACATCTTTGTGATACTCGTGTTTGGACAATGGAGTTGGTTGGTTGTTTAGGTTGTTGTGGCACAAAAGCGACTAAGGATATAGAGCGCCAGGAATTTGTCTATTTATTACTTAGGGTAGACGATGGACGAGGAACGCTATTCGAAAACTCCTTTGCGTAGTCTGCTCAAAAGACAAGGTTAAATTTTAGCGCTACTAAGCGCTACAACTGGGTGCGCTGTTCTAAAGATCCCTATTAGTCGCAAGAGAAAGAGATAGATAAAGAGAGAAAAAGAAAGAAATAAAGAAAAACAATATTGTACCAAATCTTGTGCTAGCATACTTGGTACCACCGGTATCAGGGGTGTGATGAAATAAACGTCTTCTGTGAAGAGTAACCCAAAGTCGGGGAAGCCCATGAATTGTATCGAAAGCGATGCGTTTTTTTTTTTTTATCGCTGTAGGTTACATTTTAGATATGCTGCATGGTTAATATTGAGCACTGTGCTTCAGAGTTTCTCGCGTGCTTTTGAGTCTGCTAGCAAAAATACGCCCTAGGAAGGTACCCAAGAGAGGGATGGTAGCGGCCATGTAAATTATCGATTCGATTTGACACGCTACTTTACGCTCCAAAAGGAAGGTGTGAAATATTGTCACGAATGACGAGGTGACGAAACAAAAAATAACTTAGGAAACTGAAAGCTTAATGGGGCAAACTTGTGCCCAAAACAAAAACAAAAAAAAAGTCAACAGAAGATAACAACAGAGCGTCGGGGGCGTCGAAGTCGATGTAAAAGCAGGATCGAACGCTGGGGCGAGTCTGACTGCGGCTCTCCACGTGAGGCCTATTATGCACACGCGTTGGCTTCTTAAAAAATCGGCGTACAAGGTTTGGCGGCTAGAACATTCGGACCTCAAACAAGACACAGGGTTCTCAAATTTACCAGAACATTAAGCTGAAAAAATAAACAAAAGACGCGTAACTCTCAGGAATCGAACCCTGGGCCTCTGCGCGAAAGTTAAACGCGGTAACCACTCGGCCACGCACGCGCTCGCTTTTTCTTTTCTTTATTTCCTGATTTATACACAAGCAATCACATCAATAAAGGGCTAAAACAAGCCACCCTGGCCGATAATGGAAAAGAAAATTAAAAATCCTTAATTGTCGCCAGCTCTTCAAGAACGGGCAACCACTCAGGGGAAGCTTGTTGCATTTTCATCACTTCCAGCAGGTGACACACCGTTTCTACAAAGTACTTTTACACTGGGCGGACGTTGATGTCGGCGTGGCATACAGCAAGACGACACTGCCAAATACTGTGCAGGCCTAAAAGCATTATAAGATCATAAGGCACCGTGCCCACTCCTTCTACAGACAGGTATCCAATGCCGTGAGGCGATAGAGGTGAGTCCTTCTTTAGCGTTCTCTGCAGAACATCTCAAAAGAACACCGCGTCCCAACAGTCGAGAAATACGCGTTCTATTGACTCGGACTGCTTACAGAAGACGCAGTGCTCTGACCATGCTGTTGGTACGCCTTTAGCCATGAGCCATGTTTTAACGGGCAGGGTTTCACTGTGCAACTTAAAGAAGAAAGTTTTCACGTTCGTGGGAACTACCACATTTTTAACTCTTTTTAAAACGTCTACTCCCGGGCCTGCACTGTATCTGAACCGGTACAACGGGACAGGAAATAACAAATCAATCAAACTCCTTGACAAACGTTTACGCGAAACCTCAGAGAGATACTCCAAAGAAAAAACGCGTCGCTAAAAAAGCGGTACGCACCGATAACTTCCTTGAAATAGCCATATGCACCAGAAAAACAATCATCACACGACGCAACTACAAACTCTGGCAAAACAGTGCATAGCCTTAACTGAATAATTCAGTCCTAAGAAAAGGGTCTTTCTGATCACGAAGAAAAGGGAATCTGTTGACTAGTTGTCTTATAAACATGTGTGTGGGACCTAGCCCTCCGTCTTTCACCCGACGAAAAATATTAGTTCGACACGTTCTCTCCCAGGAGGAACTCCAGACAAAAACAGCAAAAACCTGATGCATACGCTGTATGTTAATTCGCGAACAATGCATCACCTGTAGTATGTACCACAGCTTTACTGCTAGAAAGGTGTTACAGATAGTTGCGCGCGCAAAAATAGACATGGCATTTCCTCTCCACTTTTCAGCCTTTGCACGCAAAGTTTCCGTTTCCTCGCGCCAAAACTGATCGCTGGCGCGGTAGTACCCTAACGGAACGCCGAGATAGCGCACCGGCGTGACAGACCATTTAATGCGCTCAAAATCCGGAGGCGTGGAGGGCCAGTCGCCGTGCCAGTAACCCAGACACTTCTGCCAGTTGACGGAACTACACGTATTTTCACAAAATATCACAGTTAGTTCTACGGCTTTTTTAACACTCTCTTTATCCGTACAAAAAACTGCCACGTCGTCTGCGTAGGACAAAATCAAAACTTCACTGGCTTGTAATTTGAAGCCACATATTTGGTTACTACGTATGACGCTTAAACAGAAGGGTTCTAGAAAAATACAAAAAAGCAGTGGTGAAAGTGGACAGCCTTGCCGCACTGAAGAAAAAAGGGGAACGCGGTCACTGAGCCGTTTGTTAACAATAAGTCTGGTGGCGCAGTTCTGGTACGCCATACGCAGACCTTCAGTCAGAATAGAGCCTACGTTTACATGCTCTAAAATAGAAATAAAGTATTTCATGGAACACTCTATCAAATGTTTTTTCGAAATCAATTTGCAGTACCGCCACTCTGCGCTCCATAGCATCGCAACACTCTAAAATGCTGCGTGCCACATGTACGTTGGTTACAATGCTTCTCCCCTTAATGCTGCATGTTTGATGCGGGCCGACAATCTTAGCTACCACAGACTGTATACGTTCCGCCAAAACTTTCATTAACATTTTATAGACAACAGTAGAACAGTTAAGAACTGACCTGACGGAGTTTCGCGGGGTCATCACTTTTCCGAATGAAAACCGTATGTGTGCTTAAAAAAGATGGTGGCAAAATGCCGAGGTGATATGCCTCGCGGATAACACCGTGCAAGAAAGGAGCAACGTCATCTTTAAACGCTTTATAAAAGCACCCTCCCAAACCATTCGGGCCGGGCGATCTTCCTTGTTGCGAATTATCAATAGCTCTTTCGATTTCACTTAACTCTATCGGTTGTTCTAATCGTTCCTTAATTTCATTATCAAGTGTTGGCATAAGTGGCAAAAAATACTATTAAACTCTGTTTTCTGCGGGGCGTGATACTTGAAAAGTTGGGTGTAATAGTCGACAAAAGCGCGCTCTATAACGTCTCTATCACCAGACTCTCTTTCTTGATACAAAAATTACACTTATTTCATTTATGCTTGCATTTTGTTTTTCTGTGCCCATTGCCAAGGCTCTTTTTTTTGGCAACTCTCCAAGCGATAACCGCTTTAAACGCGCCCGCACCATGCCCGCACCATGGCCCCCTGAAACTGTTTCGTATCGAGAGCTTCCAGCCGCTTTTTAAGATTGCTGATGTCATCCGAAAACATGCCCGGCGATAAGCACTCTTCACGCACTAGCTGGTCAAACAGGCCCTTTAACTCTTTTATGTCTTTCCTTTCGACGTGTTTTGTCAAACTAGAACGCTCGATTGCACTCATCTTAATCTCTTGTTTAAACAATTACCATCGTGTGCCGAAACCTTCGTCGAGGCCACCCAGTTCACTGAGCTTTTTGCGAACTCCCTTTACAAAAAAATCGTCCCCTAACAGCTGTTTTGGTTTCCAAAGGTGCCACGTAAACTTATTGGGAGCCTCCTTAGCGGCGCACAGCATAAACAAAACGAGGCAATGGTCGCTAAACGACACGGGCTCTACTGTGTACTTCTACACGCCCCGACGAGGTCAAGTGAAACGTAGGCCCTATCCAAGCGGGCATGACTGGCCCCTTGGAAGTGCGTAAAAAGCATACTTGACGCTCCTGACACGGAGTGACCAACGTCTTCCATCCCGTACTGCTCGACCATGTCGCTTAAAAACATTGTGCTAGCGTGTCTGTACCGAGTATTGTTTGAACGGTCATGCGGTGCACACACGATGTAATGAGCCGAAGGGCCAATCAAACAGCGAAGAGGCACAACGTCATCGCGTGCTCTCTGCAGTTGATAGGACCAGCCGGTATTCGCCGTCTCTCTGTGCGTGCTCCTACGCCGGCTAGTCTTATCAAGCGCAAAGAGCACGCCATGACGTTGCGCTCTTTGCGCTGTTTGGTTGGCCCTTCGGTTCTCTACCATCGTCCGCGCTCGGACCGAAGGTGAAACGAACTATAGCTCGAATGAAATGGGTAGATGATTCTGCAGAAGTCGAAATCGCCGAGCACGAATGAGATGGCTGTTTGGAAAGAGGGAGGGAAACACGTCGTATTTTCTAACTTCTGCAGAATCATCTCCCATTTTCATCTGAACTACGCTCACCCGCAGGCAGATGATAGCAACGGTTCCCTTTAATTGAGCGGCTTCCCCCGTCCACTCCGCATGGACTCGACCTACCGTTATCTCTAGTTTTATCGCAAGTCACCAGTCGAGCGCCCCTCGGAAATAAACGCGCGCTCGCGTAGAGCTATTAACTCCCGCGGCGACTGTACATACTGTTCCAGATGCTCAAAAAACATTAAGCGCTCATTCATTCTGGTGGGGGCATAAACGCACAGGACTAAGGAAATCACACATTACCACTTGTTCGACGGTCCCTAAAGACTTCCTTAATAGCCAGCCGGCAACAGCCAGGCGGCGAGAGCAGAGTGAGAGCCCACGGTTATACCCTGTCTCGTTGTAACTTGGCAAAGGGTGAACGATAAGTCCCACATTGCGTGCCGAAGGCTTCGAAATGCGCGACGTGTACGAGCGCAACCTACACATTTTGGAGCATGACGCAGCGAAAAGCCTGATACTTCTTCGGAGTAGAGGCGCGCTCCGGTGATACGCAGTCACGTTCCCATTGGCCCGCCAGGGCCGTAGCTTCCGCTGTACTGGCATGTTACGCGATCACGGCTTCCTGGGATACCCAGTATTTCTTGCTTCAGACACTAGGCTAAGCGGCGCCACCAGTGTAAAAGTTCACGTTTGCACGATGCAGCCGCCACTCCCAGGGGTACCCAATATTTCTAGCTTCAGTCGCTAGATGGCGCCAAACCAAACAGCATTGCAGGTTGCCTATATCAAAAGACACCCACCCGAATTCCCGATGGCGTAGCTTATGCAAACGTCGTATCGCGACTCAAAAATTCGCACCATGTTTTCTGTCTGGGCCTCACCTTCCATCTTCTTTTCTTGCACCGCAACAATATCCAGATCTTTCTCGATAAGCAAGCGGTTTACTTGATATTGGCGGCGTCGGGCACATAAGCCCGCACGTTTAACGTGCCCACACGCAAGGACCTTCCAAGTTGCATTAGAGGGCAAGATGAGGCAAGACGGAAAACACGGTGCTTACAAGAACCGGTATGTGTTACCTCAACGAGACAGCGTTCGGCGGTAATTTAACTGTGGCGACACATACCCGGATCACTTGTGGTAATGCCCGTCTTCTCCGACACCGTTCCATCCCTCGCACGAGCAGCCGCGCCCGCAGTACCCGTCCACCAAGCCGTTTGATCCTGCCCCCCATCCTTCGTCGTCCTCATTTCGATTCCCTCCGTCGTTGGTCGTCGGAAAGAACTAGTGATTTCGCTACACGACTCTTTTTGGTGTCAGGGGTGTTCCAAGACCTTGTGTTGGTTTCTTGTTCTGTGACGACGTCTTGCGAGGTCACAGTGAGTCTCGGAGTCGCTTGGGGGGCTCTCCATTGGTCGTGTCTTCGTCCAGGTCTTTGGTTGCGGTGTCGTCAGAACCGCCGTCACCTGTGCCTTTCGGTTCGCGTGCTGCGGGGTGGATGACATCTGTTTCTGGGGTAGTTGGGTTCATGCTGTCAGCGGCCATCGCTCCTGGTTCACTTCGCGTACCTTCTGTGGCGTATCGTGGAGTCGCGGTAACAGGAGGGCTGGTGCTCGCAGGGGCAGGGGACCCACCGTTGTCGGGAGGTGAAGGCAGGTGCGGCGAAGAGCCTCCTACCGCTTCCTCTGCCTCCGCGACGTACATGAGGAAGTCGGAGTGGTCGTCTTCGTTTCGGTCACGCGCCATGGTTGCGTACGTCTTGACGCAGTCCTCTGCGTCGTGGCCGTAGCGGTGGCAGTCGGAGCAGCGAGGAATGTGGCAATCACGGCGAATATGACCCTTACGCCGGCAGCGGAGGCAGAGCGGAGCTCGTTCTGGCACCACGACCAACGCCTTACATCCTTCCAGACGGAGCTCATGGGGAAGGCTGTCGACTGTGTTGCCTTCCTGGAGGGTCAGGCGCACGATCCGGGTGTTCGACTCGACCGCCTCAAACCCCTTCTCCTGGAATCGCTCACTTTTGACGTCGGCTACCTTCCGTAGCGCTTTAGCTCTTTCTTCACAAGGACGTTGGGAACGTCATAGGGGACCCAGTGCAGCGTGAGTGTCACCGCAGAGCTTGCTGGGTCAATGACGAGGCAGCGGCCCCCCTTTACAGTCACTTCTTTCGCGTCGACCAGCCTTTGCTTCGCTGCCAGCGAGTGGAGCCCCAGCAACCACACGGGGTTCATTTGATGGGGCCCGGCAGCGTATATACATTTCGCGGGGAGCACAGAGCCGCGAGGGGGAAAAAAAAGAGAGAGAGGAGGAAAGGGGGAGAGAGGACGCCGTTGATTGGCCCTTGTAGTCACGTGGTACGCCCGCCCGGCTGTTGCAGCGTCACCCCCCGCAGCCCAAGCCGCTTCCGCGTTTGATAATGGGTAAAGTCAGAACCAGTTTCCTAAGCGATGGCATAGTATAGCGGTTAAGGTGTCCGCTTTCTACGCAATGGGGCGCGGGTTCGATCCTCGGTGGGTTATTTTCTTTTTTTCTCGAACATTTTGTTTTGTCGAGGCATTTGACGATGCTTAAGACATTTCTTTTTGGCGATGAGCACTAAAACAACCGAATGTTTTCGACGAAACTTTTCCAGAGGTGCGATCGGGGACTGCGGGGCTTGGGTTGCCGGCTGGACGCCGCGAAGCGGCGTGTACCGGTTAAGTTTTGTAATTAGCAGCCGATACTGTCGCCGCGAAGCGGCTTGAACGCAGGCGGGGGGCTGTGTTAACGAGCTCCCCAGTGATACACGCGCCGTTCGAAAAGGTTGGCCCGAGCAGCATGAGCTCGGAAACGCAAACTAGCTAGCGGCACCGCGCTGTGCTGCGCCAGTGCCGTAACGCGACAAAAACATCGGCGGCGGCGGCGTCTGCTCGCGGTCGGGAGCGGCTTGCGGGCGGTGGCGGCCGGAACAGCCGGGCGGGCGTACCACGTGACTGCAAGGGCCAATCAACGCGGCCTCTCTCCCCCTTTCCTCCTCTCTCTCTTTTCCCCCTCGCGGCTCTGTGCTCCCCGCGAAATGTATATACGCGGCCCGGCAGCCGCCAGGTCCTTCATCACATCCAGCCATAGTACCTTTTGACATCACAATGCAGGAAGACTGCGTTGGTCACAACGTATCCGTTAGGCAGCGGAGGCAAGATAACCTGATAATCGTCGGGGGATCCAGAAACAGAAATACCACGGCCTGACGCGGCCGTTTTCACCGCTCCTACGGAGCTCTTGGTAACACGTCCGCCACGCTCGGGAGCCGGAAGTGGAATGACGCACGCGCTCGCTTGCCGACGCGCGTGGTATAGGCAACCTGCAATGCTGTTTGGTTTGGCGCCATCTAGCGACTGAAGCTAGAAATATTGGGTACCCCTGGGAGTGGCGGCTGCATCGTGCAAACGTGAACTTTTACACTGGTGGCGCCGTTTAGCCTAGTGTCTGAAGCAAGAAATACTGGGTATCCCAGGAAGCCGTAATCGCGCAAGATGCCAGTACAGCGGAAGCTACGGACCTGGCGGGTCAATGAGAACGTGACTGCATGCGTATCACCGGAGCGCGCCTCTACTCCCAAGAAGTATCAGGCTTTTCGCTGCGTCATGCTCCAATATGTGTGGGTTGCGCTCGTACACGTGGCGCATTTCGAAGCCTTCGGCACGCAATGTGGGGCTTATCGTTCACCCTTTGCCAAGTTACAACGAGACAGGGTATAACCGTGGGCTCTCACTCTGCTGGCGCCGCCTGGCTGTTGCCGGCTGGCTATTACTCCCTCTATAAAATGAGCATCGTCTCGATCCCATGTGAAATGAAAAATAAGAACAGAGCAAGGCAAACAAAATAATTGGAAAATACGAAAGCTGGCAAAACACAGCCCTATCAAGCGTTGCACAGGATCATAATTCACAGTCATATCGTGCGTAGTACGCCTTGAGGCGCACGACGTGGACGACTTAAGATCGAGGAGGCGGCGTGATGCTGTTCTTGTTCGGTCGGGCATCACTTCGTAGTTCAGTTCCCCGAGGCGACAAATTACTTTGTATGGTCCAAAGTACCGTTTCAGCAGTTTCTCACTGAGGCCGCGGTGACGGACGGGCGTCGACACCCACACCCTGTCTCCGGGCTAGAAGTGGACGCCCCTGTGACGAAGGCTGTGGCGGCCCGCATCGACGCGTTGCTGGTTTTAAACCAGGAGTCGGGCGAGCTGGCGAGTTGGCGGAGCGGTTCGTTAAGCAACCACGGGCGTCGTCGCTCTCATCGTTAGCTGGCTCATGGGGCAGCATGGCGTCTTGCATGGTTGTTACCTTCCGACCATATACTACCAGCCGGAAGGTGTAAATCCAGTGGTCTCATGAACCGCCGTGTTGTAGGCGAACGTGGGCAACACCTCGTCCCACGTCTTGTGCTCTACGTCGACGTACATAGAGATCATGTCGGCGATTGTCTTGTTGAGTAGCTCCGTCAGCCCGTTGGTCTGCGGGTGGTACGCAGTGGTACGACGGTGGCTAGTGTGACTGAGCCGAAGGATTTATTGGGTCAGCTCTGCCATGAATGATGATTCATGATTTGTAATCAGAACTTCAGGAGCGCCATACCGGAGGACGATGGACCCGATGAAAACTTGGCGACTTCTCCAGCAGTCCCTGAAGGAAGGGCTTTTGTTTCTGCGTACCGCGTAAGATAATCTGCGACGAGGATTATCTAACGGTTTCCCAGGGTTGACGACGGAAAAGAACCAAATCGATTCATTACGATCTGCTGGAACGGTGCAGTTGGCAAAGGAAGTAGCTGCAGGACACCTGCCGGCTTCGTCGGCGATTTCTAGCGTCGCTGGCACTCGTGACATGAATGGGTGTAGAGGCACACGGTTTTAGAAAGCTTGGGCCAGTAATACTTCTCCCAGAAACCGGCCAGTGTCCGGCTGTAACCAAGGTGTCCGGACGTCGGGTCGTCGTGACATGCTTGAAAGACCTCCTCTCGAAGGTCGGTCGGATAACTAGCAGCCACGGCGAATTGTTGTCCCCGAAGTTCTCCTTGTTGAGTACACCTTGCCAAATGACGAAGCTCGGCAGGGCTCGTGAGAAAACACGTGGCGCGGTACCTCCCCGCCCTCCAGGTGCTTGATTAATGGGCGCCGCTCAGGATCGTCTGGTTGGCGTCGTGTCATCTCGTCGGTGTTCACTGCTCCTAGGAAGCACTCGTCGACATCGTCCTCGCTGCTGCCGGAAGGTGTTTCGACAGTGGCTCTGGACAGGCTGTTGGCGTCGCTGTGCTTGCGGCGTCACTTGTACACTACCGTCATGTTAACTCTTTTAGTCGGAGACTCAATGGAGCGAGGCGTCCTTAAGGGTCCTTGAGGTTCGCAAGCCAGCAGAGCGAGCGATGATCTGTGACAACCCGGAACGGGCTCCCGTACAAATACGAGCGGAACATCTTGATTGCCCACACGGCCGCAAAAATTCTTCTTGAGTGGTGGAGTAATTTCTCTCCGCCTTGAACAGTGTCCGACTCGCGTATGCGATGACTCGCTGGTGCCTTCTTGCGCTTGAACCAGTACTGCTCCAAGTCCTGCATTACTAGCATCCGTTTGAATCTCGGTTTGCACATCCTGATCAAAGTGTCCAAGAACAGGAAGAGTCTGAAGTCGTCTCGTCAGCTCGTCGAATGTCTGTTACTGCTTCTCGGCATATTCGAACGTCTCGGCGTCTTTCGAGAGGTTCGTGGGCGGTGCGGAAATCTTGGGAAATGCCGAACGAAACGTCAATACTAGGCACAAAGTCCAAGGAATCTTCGTACGGCTTCTTTGTCTGTCGGCGCTGGAAATGCCGCGGCGGCGCGAGTCCTCTCGGGGCCTGGGTGGACGCCTTCGCTACTAAGCACGTGGCCTATAAACTTCAGTTAATCATAGGCGAACGGGCACTTTAACGGCTTGAGGGTGATTCCGGCGGTCTTTATGGCTTGGAGAACAACTCGGAGTCGTCGCAAGTGCTCGACGAAGTCACTTGAAAACACTACGACGTCGTCAAGGTAGACGAGACAGCTCTGCCATTTCAGCCCTGCCAGTACAGTGTCTATGACACGCTGGGAAGTTGCTGGTGCCGTGCATAGTCCAAAGCGCATCAGTTTGAACTCGTACAGACCATCCGGCCTGACGAAGGCTGTCTTCTCTCGGTCCCATTCGTGGACTTCAATCTGCCAGTAGCAACTCTTCAGGTCTATCGATGAAATTATCAAGAGTGCCGCAACCGGTCTAGCGTGTCGTCTATGCGGGGGAGTGGGTAGACGTCTTTCTTTGTCGCCGCGTTCAGCTGCCGGTAGTCCACGCAGAAACTAAGCGTTCCGTCCTTCTTTTTAACCAGCACTACTGGAGAGGCCCACGGACTGCTTGAGGGCTGGATGATGTCGTCGTTCATCATTTCTTGCACTTGCTCTGGGATGACCTCCCTTTCTTTTTGCGGGAACTGTGTATGGTGGTCGATGTACAGGGAGCGCGCCATCCTTGGTAACGATGCGATGCTTCGCAACCGTGGTTTGGCGCGCCTTCGACGACGTCGCGAAGCAGTCACTGTATTCGGCGAGGAGGTCACTCAGCTGCCGTCGTTTCGGGCCTGAAAGCTTGGGCTCAATGTTAAGCTGCGCTGTTGGCGTAATATCCTGCTGAGGTGGCGAGGATTCTTCAGCTATCGCGGCGATTTCGGTGGAGTTCAGGGGTTCCTCCCATGACCCACGGCGGCACCTTTCGTGAGATGTTGCTTTTCTTGTCGGAAGTACGTCACGACCACAGCGCGTCCACTCTGAAGTTCATTTACCACCCTTGCGACGCCTATTCCTCTTCCCAGGACCGGTTGAACGTTACCTTCCAGAACAACCTCGCCGCAGGTAGCTGCATCGGTCACGACGGTCACGACAGCACTTGATCGCGGCGGCAGGTTCACATGGTCGGCAGCGACTCGGACGGCGGCTGACGCTGTTTGGGGTTTTTCTGAAGGAGGGGCAGGTTCCAGCAGAGTCAATCTGTTCCCTCCAAGGTCGATGACGGCGCCGTATTCACATAGAAAGTCCATGCCGAGAATGACGTCTCTTGCACAGTCTTGTAGAGTGACGAATTTCACAGGACACGTCTAGCCGTAAAATTTGAAGTGAGCAGTGCGCCTTCCAACAGGCGTGATGAGTTGTCCCCCAGCGGTTCATATCTGCGGCCCATCCCACGGCGTCGTCACTTTTCGAACGCGTCGAGAGAGCCTCCCACTCAAGACTGAGGAGTCTGCTCTGGCGTCGACGAATGCTGATGCGTTTTGGCTGTCGATAATAACGTTTAAGTTGTTGGGCATCGTTGCCGGAGCTTCGTTTTGATGCGTGGCGTCGGGAGAGTGGGAGCGCACCGGCGTTTGTGGAGGCTCTTTACGTCGTAAGTCCACGGCACCTTCACCTCCGCGAGTTCCCGCGCTTAGTTTTCCCGGTGAGACAAGGGCGACAGGCTCTCACGACGGGGTCGGTGCATCGGCGAAGCTAGACATCGTAGCGATGGCGACCGGGACTCGCGGCGAAGTACAGAGAAGAGGTGGGGGGGACTGAGGTCGTCGAAGGTACTCTTGGAGTTTCCGCGGTCGCTCACTGTAACGTGGGTGTGGGTCGTTTCGTGTAATAGCCGCGCAGCCCTATTTTCCGATAGGGGCAATGGTGGTAGATAGGGTAGGCTTCCCCGAAGTGGTAGAACAACGGGCGTCGATCGGCCGTCCTCCACACGTCGGTCTTTCTTGGCGCAGCTTGGTCTGGGCGGACGTGCGCCCGATCTTCCTGGCGTCGGGAATTCAGCGGCGCTGGAGGTTCATGTCGTGGAGGTGCCATGTACGGACGCAGGGCTGGCGGTGCTCGTCGGACCATTGCGGCGTAGCTTAGAGTGGGCTCCTCCGGTGCTGCTACGGCGGCAGGAGCCTCCGGTTGGATTGCCCGCTGAACTTCTTCGCGGGCAGCTTCGGTTATTGACAGCGAAGCCGGTTGGTTGACAGCAGGCAGAAGCTTCCTGAGCTCTTCGCGGACGACGACGCGAATGATTTCGCGAATTCCAGTCAGGCTGGAGCCATGGTCGAATCTTGATGGTGAAGCGGGAGCTACGCCGGGGCGCAGCTGGTAGTGGGTTGCCCTTGCAAAGATGGCACGCTCCATGTTCGTCGCCTCGGTGACGAATTCTTGAACGGTCGTTGGTGGGTTGCGCACCAGTCCACCGAAGATGTCGTCCTTCATGCCATGCATTAAAATACGCAGCTTCGTTTTCTTGATGGCCTGAGGGTTGTAGCGAGCGTTCAGGCGCAGGACGTCTTTAACAAAGCTTGTGACGCTCTCATTGGGGCCCTGGGTCTTTGATTGCAGCCGATATTCGGCCCTATCTCTTCTGTGCTGACTGGCGAACGTACGCGTCAGCTTGGTCTTGCAAAGGTCCCACGAAGTCAAGGAAGCTACGTTGTTTTCGAACAAGCGCCTTGCAGTTTCTTCAAGTGAGAAATAAAGGTTGTCCAGGCGCTGCTTGTCGATCCAGTCTTCAACGTCTTCGTATTGTTCGCCGTAGAACGGAGCAGCCGTCCGTGGTGCAACGGGCAGGTAAACGACGGCGGTGGCGGTCGGGGTCTGCGAGGACTGGTGGTCAATCTTTAGCCTTCTTGGCTGCTTGGTCTAGTTGTCATAAGTCCGTATTCCGGGTGTAAGCCTTGGGTACGGCGACTTAATCGGGTCTTGGTAGTGTCTTCGTTGGGTCTTTGTGGGCTTGGAGTCAGACTTGCACTGCGGGCCCTTGGAGGGATGCGCTGCAAGGACATGCGTTATCCAGCACCTCCACCAAAATGTCACGAATGACTAGGTGGCGAAACAAAAAAATGACTGAAGAAACTTAAATGTTTAATGGGGCGAACTTGTGCCCAAACCAAAGAGTGAACAAAATAAAACAACAAAGCGTCGCGTGCGTAGAAGTGAGCGTAACAACAGGATAGAACGCTGGGGCGAGACTGACTGCTGCTCGGCACGCGGAGCCCCTTATGTACGCGCGTTGGCTTCTGGAACAATCGGCGTAGAAGGTTCGGTGGCTAGAACATTCGTACCTCAAACAAGATACAGGGTTCTCGAATTTACCAGATCATTAAACTGAAAAAATAAATAAAAGACGCGTAACTCCCAGGAATCGAACCCTGGTCTTCCGCACTAAAGTCAAACGCGGTAACCACCTGGCCACGCACGCTTTGTTTTCTTTATTGCTTAATTTGACATAAGCAACACTAGGGACGCAACCACATACACATACACAAAAAGTTAAAACGCGCCAGCCGAGCGCAGCTGCCGCGAGTACATTTAAATGCGTTTCAACGAGACCAAATCATCAAGTATTCGCAACCATTCAGGCGGTTCAGGCAGCGCGCGGAATACCTCGCGAATATAAGAAACGTTCTCAATGAAATAATCTCTCGCAGGGCGCACATTTACATCAGCGTTATGTACACCCGTCCTAGTCCTCCACAGGCTGTGGAGGCCCAGGAGCATAAACATATCGTTCGGGATGCCACCTTCGTTCTCTACCGGCAAAAAACGAATACCATACGCAGTTAGAGGAATGTCTTTCTTCAACGTGCGCTGAATAACATCCCAAAGGAACACAGCGTCCCAACAGTCGATGAACTCGTGCTCTATAGACTCGGGAACCTTGCAAACAACACTATTTACAGACCGCGGCACAAAAATACCTTTCGCTTCGAGCCACGGCTTGACCGGGAGCGCGCCGCAGTGTAGTTTAAAGGGGCACTCAAGCAGTTTTTGGAGAAGCTACTTTTTGGTGCGATGGCGTTAAGGAAGTGTCAGTGAATGAGTATCTTTAGTTTTAGAAGGCAGAACTGCCTATTAATCACGCAGGAATAAAATACGTGCGGACTCTTTTCTGTACTTGCGAGGACCAATGAAATTATCGTATGTTTGAAAATTTTGGCGGCCTTTGTAAAGTTTCGCTAAAGAAACAATTTGCAGTTCATTTAAATATGTTGTGCATGATAATTTCAAAAGACGTAAAATATTTCTAGTTTAGAATACGCGATACTGCAATTATCGTTTCACAAACAAGGGACTACGTTTTCTCCTTGCCTTCCTCCGCGGGGGGTGAATTTCCCGCTCCCCCGGGATGCGCGGAAGCGCACGTATCTGCGCGCGTTGCAGGCCGGTCGTGTCGGTAGCGGGCCGGCCAGGCCTCGGTGGTGGTCGTCGACGTGGACGGCGTGGTGAAAGCTCATCGTTCCGCGTAAAAGCGCTATCCTTGACTGTGAATTTTCGTCGTGTGTCGCTATGATAACCCAGCACGTACTAAAAGGGAAGATCCACCTACTCGTGCGGCGATGTCGTGGCGGCACTCAAGACAGCAGAAACGCCCGTGCGTTTGTTTACTTCGACTACAGTGGTGCTTTCTATGCATTTGTGTCCTCGAACATCGCCCGGATTTCTTATTTGGCGCATTTCATGCGTGTGCTCAAATTCAAGGTATTACTGGCGCGTACCGTATAAAGGATGCGAATTTTCACTCGTTTTCATCACCGGAGAGAAGTGATTAGTGTTAGCAATCCTGAACGCTCGCAACGTCTATCTGATCACGAAATCATATTTCTACGTTGCTATATCACTGCTAAGATTACATTGTCTTTTATAATCGTAGAAAAGGCGTGTGGCGATATTTGTACTATTGCAATGTCGTGTATTAGAGTCGTGATCGTCCAAGACGGCGTACTGCATCTTTTTATTTTCTTTTTTTTCATCCACTGTACCCTGCAAGCCTATCAAGAAAAAATAATAATAAAGCTTTAGGCTATAGACAACTGTCTGTCTATATTCGGTTACGGCATTGAGTAGCAGTGCGTCCCCTTTTTAGAGGGGCCGCTGAAACAGCTGACGGCCACGTATAGAAGCGGTCGCCGTGCTGACGACCCGCTGCGCTTGTTGTAGTGGTTGCAGGTGTGTGTACGCGCGGCGCAGAGCGGTCGTTCCGGTCGCAACAAACGCAGTCGTAGGTACGCGCTCGTTGCACATGTCTGAACCAGCCTTTCCCCCGTCCTCCCGAGGCGAAAGGCAACGTGGCGACATCGTTTGACATCACGTACCAGAGCTAACGCTGCGATGTCAAACGTTGGTTCGGTTACGACTTGCCCCAACCGCAAATCGAAGAATGCCCGAAAAGGTATGCGTTTCGCCGTCCTCGGAACCCGAACGCGACTCCGAAGCGCTGCTATCGTCCACATCGCACGTCGAAGTGGCGTCATAGGAAATCATCCCCAGGTCGGCTGTCCGCCGAAGAATTTCAACCTTTCACGGCGTCAGGTCCTCGAGCATAGAGAACTCCGCATTGATCGAAGCTCGAATGACAAAGAGGTTCGGCCGATGCGGCTACCTCGGGATCACTGCGCGACGGAACGTCGTCCAACGCCATTGGCCTGAGTTCCTTTTGATAAGCGTGCGAGGACCAATGAGAGTGGTTTCGTTTTCGGGTGGATCCGAGGTTTGGCGGCCTTCAATTACATTTTTATTAAAGAAATAATCACCGTATGACTATATTTTTTGGTTTTTAGGGATACTTAGGGGGTCTAAATTCAGCTGTCATCATCAAAACACGAACTCAAAAACCACTTGAGTGCCCCTTTAAGGAAAAAAGTTTTCGTCGATGGTTTGACCGGTATACTCTTTACCCTTTTAAGTACTTCCTGCCCTGGGCCCCACCCGTACAATGACCTGTAGAGAGGGATGGGCAACAAAACGTCTGCTAGACCTTTGTACAGTCGTTTCCGAGGCACGGAACTCAGATACTCCATAGAAAAGCGTACCACTACAAAACGAGCAGAAAGTACCACTTCACGGAGGAAACCTCATTACTGGCGCTGTAACTGTCACCGGTCGATACTACGTACTCAGGTAGCGCATTTTGCAGTCGCACCTGCATGACTGCGCGCAAAAAGGAGTCTTGCTGGTCATGGAAAAATACAAAATGAGACACTATTTGTCGCATAAACAGATGCGACAATCCCAGACCTCCATTGCGAACAGATCGGAACAAACTCGTGTGAGCAGAACGCTCCCAGCACGAACTCCAAATAAAAACGGGGATTACTCTGTGCAGCCTGTGCACGTTAAGGCGCGACATTGACAGCACTTGCAACATATACCAATTTTTCGCGATCAAAAATAAATTACAGACTGTAGTGCGCGCAAACATAGACAAGTCTCTAACCTTCTAACCCTCCACTTTGGCCTTCACTCTTTCCGTTTCTTCACTCCACATTTGCGTGCAGTCCCGGTAGTGCTCGAGCGGCACACCAATATACGTTGTGGGCAAGGCTGCCCACTGAATGTTTAAAAAAACCTCCGGCTTAGAGTCCCAGTTTCCGTGCCAGAAACCGGCGCATTTCCTCCAGTTAATAACACTCCCCGTATTCTTGCAAAACGAAGAAGCAACACGGACCGCCTCACGCACACTGTCCTGATCGACGCAGAAGACCGCAACGTCGTCCGTGTAGGACAGAACTTTTACCTCGCAAGACTCCAGCCTAAACCCACGAATGCTTACATTGTGAATCAGTTTTAAACAAAAAGGTTCAAAGTATATTGCAAATATCAAGGGGGACAGTGGACAGCCTTGCCTTACAGACGAAAGGGCAGGTACACTTTCACTACCTCTCTTATTTACAATAATGGACGTTGTACAATTCGCATACGCCATTTTTAAAACGTCTAATATTGCAGACCCTACATTCGCGTGCTCCAAAATACGAAAAAGAGCCTCGTGCGACACCCGATCGAACGCCTTATC
The DNA here is from genome assembly GCA_013358835.2 of Ixodes persulcatus. Classification (NCBI taxonomy): domain Eukaryota; kingdom Metazoa; phylum Arthropoda; class Arachnida; order Ixodida; family Ixodidae; genus Ixodes; species Ixodes persulcatus. Next base: position 65,954 of record JABSTQ010010086.1, on the reverse strand, counting down.
TAGGTCTAACTGCAACATAGCCACACGGCAACCGAGATCATCGCTACATTCCAGAATGCTTCTTGCTACATAAATATTCGTAAAAATAGTGCGCCCTTTAATACCACATGTCTGATGCGGTCCCACAAGACTAGTTATAACATTCTGTAAACGCCTGGCGAGGACTTTCATAAACATTTTAAAGTCAACATTTGTTAGACTCATTGGCCTGCATGAGTCGACTGACAAAATCCTTACGGGGTCGTCAACCTTTGGGATGAGGTCAGTGTGTGTCGTCAAAAAGGAGGGCGGCAAAACACGCTTACAATACGCCTCCGTCATTACCTAATACAAGGCGTCAGCTGCCTCCCTTTTAAACACCTTATAAAATTCTGCACCAAGGCCGTCCGGGGCGGGAGTTTTGCCAGAAGTTAGTTCATCAATGGCCGTCTCAATCTTGCAAAGTGTAATCGGCGCTTCTAATTTTTCGCGAACGTCATCTTGTAATTTCGGCATTAAGGGCAAAAAATTATCATTAAAGCTGTTGTCAGCAATAGCACTACGCGCAAAGAGACCCCGGAAATGCTCAACAAATGCTCTCTCAATTACTTACATCTTTATCGCGAGTTATCGTGTTATTATATCACATTTCTTTAATCTAGTTTCGCTGCGCCTGCCGTTTTTCATCACTAAGCGCCCGTTTTCGCTTAACCACCACCTTTCAGATCGCGCCCGCAAAACAGCCCCGCGGTACCTTTCGCAGTCGATGACCTCCAGTTGATTTTTGATACTTCTTATTTCATCGACAAACTCGCCTGGCTTCGCGCTTTCTTCGATCAGAAGGATGTTCAGCTGGCGCCGTAGCTCCTTCTCTAATACTCCTTTCAATAGAACTCCTTTCAATAGCAGTCATTTTAGCTCCCTCTTTAAAAAATTCCCACCTCAACCCCCACACTGTCTGTTTATCCTCGTACAGTTCCTTGAATAGAGCATCTACTTTTGATTTAAGAAGTTTATCTTTCAGGAGGCAACTGTTCAACTTACAGTCAGCACGAAATGAAAACCGAACGCCGGAACGCGTGGCCGTTGATACAGGATGCTCCACCTGGAGGGCCCCTGAGAACTAATGAAAATGCGCCGAGGTGCGAGGGTGCGGGTCCTACTAAGATGAGCTCGACCCTCGCACGGCGCGTCTGGGAGTTCCGCGTTTCGCCGGTGGCGTGCTGTAAGCGCCGTCACATCCGATACAAAAAGCACTGTCACTCGCTTTGTGTATCGGATTCCCAGCAATATCTCTTCAGCGCTCTCATTCATTATCGCTTTGTGTATCGCAAGGGCGAAATCAAAGTTGAAACATTTCGTGCACAGAAGACCCGTAGTGGTTGATGACGTGTCACCGGAACCACGCTAGGGCTCCGGTGAACAACGTGCCACGCGCGGTTTCTGAGAAATAGTGAAACGTCATAAACGCGAAATAAAATTTGGTTATTCGCACGACCACACTCTTTATGAAAAAAAAAATAAAAATGCTGCAACAGACCGACACGGATGCCTCGGTTTTTATGAGCAATGCCCATGTTTTTGTGCGAGGTTATCAGTCAAATCTTAAAATGCGAGGAATTGCTTGCTGACGCTCTCTTTGGTAACCACCGATATGCCAGGCGTATCAATTCCGGACCGGAATAAATTCATCACCTTGTCTGAGCAGGGCCTATCGCAAAGAGGTATAGCCAGGTTAAGCGGCCCCCCGGTGTCGACCGGGCGACAGTGCGGCGACATAAAAGCACCCTGAGTGACGGCGCTTACATCGCGCCACCGGCGAAACGCGGAAGTCCCAGACGCCTCGCGCGAGGAATGAGGACATCATAGTAGGTCCCGCACCCTTGCACCCAGGTACATTTTCATTAGTTATCAGGGCCTTCCAGGTGGAGCAGCCTGATTCGATGGCCACGCGTTCCGGCATTCGGGTTCATTCCGTGCTGACTGTACATAATGACCAGTTCCACTGAAGGTGCCACTTTGACTTCCTCCCAAGAGTAAACATAACTATAGCGTGATCACCTAAGGACCGGCCTGAACCAGTAATCGAAACACAGAGGAACTACCTCCAGAGATATGTATGCTCTGTCAAGTCGGGCGTGGCTCTGGGGCCTTGAAAATGGGTTGAAAGGTACGCTGCTTGTGGAGGAAACAGATGCGACAGTCCGCTAATAATTTTCCGCGACAATAGCGTATTAATAAATAGCGCTGTGTCGCGTGAAGGCCGGGCCTGATTCGAGCGATCCTCAGGCGCGCAAACACAGATGTAAAAGTCGCCAAGCAAAATAACATACCTCTCATACAGTTAATTAAGCGTTAATAGTTCGAAAAAAGCTGGTTGCGCTCGCACTCGCGAGTCGGTGCGTAAACACAATGGGTGACACGGCATTCGACGTGTAGGAAAAAATGAAAAAATCGCAGACAACAAAGCGGCCGAAATGCACACCAAACATAGCCGTCTCAAGCACCCTATTGACTGGCGAATAAACGAAAAAAACGAATAAAACAAAAAAACAAACAAAAACAATTAAAATCGCCAAGCAAAATAACAGGGTACCTCTCACGAGTTAAGTATAATCGTTAATAGTTTCGAAAAAAAGTTTGCGCTCGCACTCGCGAGTCGGGTGCGTAAACACAAGTGACACGGCATTCGACGTTAGAAAATGAAAAAATAGCGCAGACAAGCAAAGCGGCCGAAAGCAACACGCAAACATAGCCTGGCTCAATCACACCTAGTGACTTGCGACTAAACAAAAAAACGGCCGCACGAAGTTCCATCGGCGTGGCGCACACATACGTTAAAAGAGTTCGAAAATGTTTCACCATCGGCGTGCGCCATGATATCAAGCTCGTTCTCAGCAAACAGTTGGCTCAGCTGGTATTGCCGACGCCGGGCTGCAAGCCCGTAGACAATTATCGTTGCCGCTCTCAGTGGCACTTCTAATATCACCGCCAGTCAGGGGGAGGAGCGACGGACCGCACGGAGCTTACCTCGGCTGGAAAAGGCTGACACGTCTCGACGATGGTCTGTCGACTGTACGATAGCCTTGCAGACGCCGACGCCCCGTTCGACCTCCGGCGCACATGCTCACGGGGGAGGCTTAGCTCCCCTTAGGTCGTCCGCAGGGATGTTGGGCTTGACAGCGCGACGCCTCCAGATGGGCGTCGCTTTAGGGGGCGGCTCCTCTTGCTTCACCGCCGTAGGGTCGGTGGCGTCGTCCTCCAGCGTCCTTTTTGCGGCCGCACCGCCCGCAGAGGCGTCCGGGTCGGTTATGGTGACATCGGCGGTTGGATTCTCGTTGACGATGTTGGGGGCGACTACTGCCTCACTGGGTGATGCAGACGTCTCCACCGCAGGTACATCCTGCTGCCCCGCCTGCCCTGCCTCGATCGTATATGGTGTTGTGCCGCTGGTGTTCGGGGCGGCACCGATCGCGGGTGCAGGGGGTTCGTTCGCCACAGGACTCTCCTTGCCAGTAGAACTCGCATTGGTCTCCTCGGCTTCGGCCTCGTCCATGAGGAGCTCAGATTTCTCCAAGCCACCCTCAGTCACAGCGGCCGCCGCGTAAGACCGGACGCACTGGGAGCCCTCGTGGCTGAAGCGACGGGAAACGTTACACCTCGGGACGCGGCACTCCTTGCGGATGTGCCCCGTCCGCTGGCGACGGAGGCAGAGCGGGGCCCTGCCAGGCACGACGATGAGGGCCAACTCACCGCTCACCAGCAGCTGGTGCGAGATGTCGTCGAGCCTGACGGCCGCCTTGAGCCCAAGCACCGCCGTGCGTGTCATGGCGCCCACGGTCTGGCAGCCGTCGACACGCCACTTTTCCCTGGCCCACTCGAGGACCTTGCCGTACGGCGCCAGGGCTGCTCTCACGTCGTCGTCGGTGACGTTGAAAAGGAGCCAATGGAGCTTCCCTCGAACGTCCTGCTGGTGGCACGGGTCAACGACGAGGCATCGGCGGCCTTTGACGGTCAGCTCCGGCGTGGCGAGCATCTTCGTTTTGCCCTCGGTGGTCTTGAATGTCGCCGCCCACACATGGTTCATGCGGTAAACCCCGAGGGCGGCGACCTCGGCGAGCAAACCGAGAGGAGCCAACGAGTCACGGAAGTCGTCGACGCGGTACGGACGCCCCTTCATGTAAGCGTGAAAAAAACAGTGTTTAAAAAAAAGGGTCCTGTAGGCAGAGCAGGCAGAATGACTTGATAATCTTCGTTATCGTTAGCCCTGGTACCGCGGCCGGCGTGGGCCGCTGACACCGCTCCTTCGGAGCTAGACATCGCACATCCGTACGCTTCGGCGGCCGGAAGTGGCACCCGGCCACGCACGCGTTCGCTCGCCCACGCGCATGGCAACATGTTCCATTAAATGCGTTTACCATAAAGCAGTGTGTCAACAATTTTGTATTAACTTCTTTAATAATGACATCGGCAATGTGACAGCACGTTACATTCGAGTGGCGTTGTAACAAAACGCCGCTCGATCGCTGTGGACCCGAATTACGATAACGCTAAACGTCGATGCGGGTTGCGCATGCAGCACGATGACGTTTCAGAACAACTGAAAGCGGTTAGCCAAAACTCCCCATCAAATGTTGTTACTTCGCCAAAAATAACCAGCAGCTTTTATGCCCGAGTCCCACTAGAGCGACAGACAGAAACAAAAGACAGCGACAGGCCTCAAACCCATGCAGCATGCTCGCGATGGTACATTTGGCAGGCGTTTAGTCGTTCGGTGCTCGTGAAGTAAGCACGAGCAATTGCAAGCCTGCCAAGATACCCTGGCGTGCATGATGCTCGTGTTTGAGCCACGGTGTAAGCATAGCCTCCTTTGTTCTACAAAGCCTCTCAAATTGCGAAAGACTCTGGTTTGAGGCTTCTTGCTGTCGTTTGTTTCTGTCTGTCGCTCTAGTGGGACACGGGCATTAAGGTAACGTCCGATTACATTGTTCGAGCTGCAATTTATTCCTTTATTTTCCTACGGTTTATTTTAAGGCAACTGAAACCACAATCATTTGCTACTTTTCGGCAACAGGCACTAGACTGCTTCTAAAAGGAAGCACAAAACGAGAAGAAAGGCGAAATAAAGTACGCGACTTGGCTCACCCTGCGTTTCCGGGAATGCAGACACTCGCGGAGATTCCACATCCAGAATCCGAGTCGATTTGGGCGGGCCTGCGAAAAATGCCTATCTGGAATGTCTTGTTGAAAAATTTGTCACTCATAACACCCGGAAAAAGGCCGAATAGCGTGTATTTCTCTCAGCACGTAATTTATTGATTTTAATGAACCAACAATAAAATTGATGCAAAAAAATTGGAGGCTATTTTGTAGCGGCGATTCACTTTATCTTAAAATTACAGAAAAACTATCACTCCAGATATCAAGAACTTATGCACATAGGGAAGTGCCGACATAATACAGCATATTAAACAACGCTATACTTGTATTTGGTTTTCTAAACCTTTATCTGGTTATATGTTCTCAGAAAGGCAGCCCTAATGTCACCGGGGTGTGCAGTTATACGTATCCCATGTTTGTAGTGTATCATGAAACACGTGTACCGCAACTAAATACATAATGTATTCCAACACTTGAAGTGCCGTGCCTTTTATGTTTCCATCAATAGCCCAATCTCGCCAGCCCGTTTGCCTACGCCACCGTCGCGGTGATACATGGAGGGAACTGTCATAGCTTCCTCTATACTGGCAACGCCTGGCAGATCGCCACAAGAAGCGGCCTCCTAAATTGAAAAGGTAGAGCGGCAGACAGTGGATGAGAGGAGAGCCACTTAACGGGCGCCCCGCTGCGGCGAGACGCCTAAACACACTTCTACGGAGGGATAGAATGCCCAATCGTGCTCCTCGCGTTCCTCGCGCTACCGCTTCTTTTCTCGTATGGTTTGAAAACTATATTTCGGGTCCTCGCCGCTGCAAAACCTGTGCTCTGACGTCCAGGTTCCCCGAGAAATGCTCTGTGCTACCAGATCCTCGCGCTCCGAATCTGCGACCGGGCACTCTATGGCTCCGTCATAGAACTGCCAGGCTTTGTGAGTATTTGCGGTGAGATGTTTTGGTGACGCCCTCCTGTGGTTCCCCCTTGTGACGTCATTACATTGCAAACAACAAGTTCGATGGTGTTTGTTATTAGCATGGTGGAAGCTTGAAATCATTGCGCTCTCAAAGGAACACTGCCAACACCGTCAAAATTAAAGTTCTTTCATTCCTCTTATTTCCGTCGATGATAAATCCCCTTTCCGACGTCATAGTCAGCGTTCGGCCAATCGTGGAAGGCCGACCACAGCGACGCTTTCGGTCGCGCACGGGGCTAATAGAGGAGACTATGGAACTGTAGTTTTTCTGCGCGTGCAAGCACCTCGCTCCTGCTCTGCGCGTGCAGAGCACGAAACAGAACGAGCCATCTTCGGCACTGCCACCCACGACATATCCTGACCTACCCACAGTCACAGAAGGACTTGTTATGGGAGGGGCTGTCGCCGATAGAGTTCCTTGTTTTGCCATTGAGGGCGCCTGGTAAAGGCGTTTCTGCGACCCAAACGCGGTACTTATAACAGCTGATTACCGCGATACCGTCTTTTTATCTTTTTAATATTTTTGCCAGGAGCAGATATTAGCTATTCATCTTTATGTAAGGATATAATATTGGCCGGGTGCCATCGATATCTCATAGATTGTTTTACTTTTGGGAACTGTTCCTAGACGTAGGAACAGTTCCCAGAACGCAATTTCTTGCACGTTCCACTTTTCTGCGGATCTCCAGTTTGTAATACCGATTAGCCACAGTCGAATTTAGACGTAGCAGTAGACGAAAGCACAGTTTTAACTGAAATGCCATTGAAGATTGAGGAAAGACTATTGAATAAACGAGGAAATGCCCCGGCATTCAACAGAGCAATCAACTGTCCGCATCTTCTTCGGGTCGAAAGCAAACAGGTGGGTGGGACGGAAATGAACGACATTCAGTCAAGCGTGAAGAAAACCGCAAACAATAGTATCCTACCATTGCGACAAGGAACACGACGTTTAAAGGCTGGTTCACACTGCCCCGTTTTCTTATGTTACGTTACGAAAAGTCACTGGGAAATCTGTGCTTCATATTAAGCGTGGCTACTAATTCAAGGAGATAGCCTGGCACGCGACATTCGAGACACGAATGTTTCGGTCACTTCCCTTACAAGAAACTGTGATGCTTTTCTGTTGAAAGGCTGTTGAAAAAAAGTCATCAGAGGATATGAAATGTCAATAAACCTTTTCTTTAACGACGGCGCCATCTTGAGAATTGCGGCGAAGACGACGCCGTCTAGCGGTTTAGAAAAAGAAATACCGGCTAGTTCTGGCAGCACTGCTATCTGGGTAGGCAACGGTGTGGGTATAGGGGGAACTTGGCTAGACTTGGCTATAATGGGCTGCAATAACTTGGTTGGAGCTTGTCCGGTTGAATTCAGCTAGCTACTCACAGACCATCACCTTGCCTCCTCGAGAGAACGAGGACGAAGACGGTGGGGTGTTTTGATTGAGTTTCCACAGCGAAGTATATATGAGCAGTTTAATGTAGTCTACGCAGGTAAGTTCTCGGCATTTGATAGCTCCATCTTAAGTGGTGGCATGTAGACTTTTTCATACCTTACACATACCATGGGGCTTGCAGTGATAACCTAATTGGACCACCTGCGCCGGTAATTAAAATCGGTCCTCTTGTCGTAGACGAAGTGGTCGTGAACTTAAACGTGACGTTGAGTCTGATACGAATCTCTCGCGATTCAAGCTTGCAATCGACTGACTTCATAAATAAAGATTCTTGGGGAAAATGCGAAGCTCGATAACATTGCAGCCACACTCGCGCTGCAGCTTCTTGTGCTCATGGCACACTTTCTGCTATAGACCCGTTGCTCTCGAGCAGGGGGCGCGAGCGCGTCCGCAAGACGCGACCATGTTATGATGGCAGCACCACCCAGGCGGCGCTTTAACGTTCGATTTTGCACGTGCCGCGTTCGAATGCAAGCATCTGTCAGCATCTGTAGACGCGCGATAACAAAACGTATACAAAAAAGAAACTAAAAAAAAAGAATTATGCAGCTCGCGGCCTCAGCGTTCCATTAAACATTCCTTTCAGCTTTATTTTTTTGTTGCTTTCTTTCATGGTTTCCGTGAGCCCGTATGTTTCACTTTACTTGATAGCGAAACCGAAGCTACTTGCTAAAGCATGTTCCCCTGAACGATGCTCGCACTGCACGAGCGCGCGTGCTTGGCAGGGACACTGGAAGCTCGGAGCTCGCTCTTGTAGCCTCTGCTACGCTGGCACTCAGAATGGAACGGAGTAAAAAAAACTGTAGTGGGGAAGCGTGTTGACGCATGTTCGAAACGCGAGCCAAATATTATATTTTGCTCGCCTGGAGCGCTGCTCAAAACTTGAGAGCTACGGGCCTATGGGCCTCCTGCGTTGCCCAGGGGGTGCTGCGAAAATGGATTTGTTAGGCCTTCTTTTGTGTAGTACAAACTTTAGCGTCTCAAACTGTCACGCATGCAGAAATGTGTCTGCTCTGGTGCAGAGCGCGAGATCGCGATGAATATACGATGAAAAAACAACAAATCGAACGCCGTCAAAGCTAAGACGCTTAGAGCGCGAGCCAAGAGATGCCGTTTCACGCGTTCCAAAGTAGACATGATAAAGAAAAAGAAAAATGAAAGAGTCGCGACACAGGTGTTTTGACATCACCACCCAGAGATAAGAGACGCGTACCCTAGCGGTGGTGTCATCAATTTGGCACCTTTGATTGTCTTGCGGCGTTGAGTCTGGCCGATTTCAGGCGTCCAAAAGTGTTTTTTCGTTCTTCAGCATCAGACAGAATTAAAAAAGCTCGACCAACGTGCCATAAGTAGTGCGAGGCTCAATCAGGTGAGCTTGTACTACCCAAAATGAGGGCGCTGCAGTTTGTTCAAAGCTTCAGCGCAGGAGGCCTATAGGCCCGTAGCTCTCAAGTTTTGAGCAGCGCTCCAGGCGAGCAAGATAGAATATTTGGCTCGCGTTTCGAACGTGCGTCATCACGCTTTCCCCACTATAGTTTTTTATACTCCGTTCAATTCGAAATGCCAGCGTAGCAGAGGCTACAAGAGCGAGCTCCGAGCTTGCAGTGTCCCTTCCAAGCACGCGCGCTCGTGCAGTGCGAGCATCGTTCTGGGGAATATGTTTTTGCAAATAGCTTCAGCTTCGCTATCACGTAAAGTGAAATATACGGGCTCACGGAAGCTATGAAAGAACGCAATAAAATAATAAAGCTGAATGGGACTCTGAGGCCACGAGCTGCATAAATCTTTTTTTTTGTATTTTAGTTTTTCTTTTTTTAGACGTTCTGTTATCGCGGGTCTACAGATGCTGACTGATGCTTGCATTCGAACGTAGCACGTGCAAAATCGAACGTTACAGCGCCGCCTGGATAGTGCTACCAGCATAACATGGTCGCGTCTTGCGGACGCGCTCGCGCCCCCTGGCCGAGAGCAACGGGTCTATTGTTCTTATGCCTTTTCAAATTATTTATCCATTCGACGACCACGCAGTGGTATACTTCGTTTCACCTTATCTGCGAGCGAAGCCAATGCTAGAAGCGCGAGACCAGCGCTTTGTGCGTTTCTCCCCAGCTCGCGCGCTCGAGCAAAGCCTGAACGCACGGAGCTTTCGTGCTCGCGCTTCCAGTTTTGCCTTCGCTCGCACATAAGGTGAAACGAAGTATAGCCAGACAACCGTAGATTTTCGGAACTTGCAGCTCGGTAAAAAGGAGCACTCGGAACTAACTCATGCACGACGTCTGTTTTTAAGCCTTTTCGCCCATACCCTTGGCGGTTGCATACCCTGTGTCAGCGGGCAATCCAAGAATGCACCAGGTCGAGGGTACGTCAGTTACTGGCTGGTTTGAGGTTATGCGAAAAAGGTCTATAGCTTTTCATCTGACTTTCTTTTGCTTTTCAGTTTACTTTCTTTTGGATATTGGCCCACTTTGTAATAAGAAAGTCAACAGATTTTCTGTAGCCTCCAAGATGCTTTTTCTATAGCTTTTCAATTGAAATGCTGCAGTTTTTTAACTGAAAAGCTACAGAAGATAAAAAATGCTTTACAGCTTACCTATTCATTCAACAAAGTTTCGGAAGCTTACTGTGGCTTTCCACTCTCCTCCGAATTGGCTGCTGCAAAATGGCGTAAAAAAACGCGATCTTTTCTTATATTTTGTTAGTATGTTACTAAATCAGTAAATGTTAGTAAATTATGTGGTATTTGAATGTACTACATATATCCCACAACTGCACATTTGAAACGAACACACACACAAACACCATGAAGCACTGAACACCTCAATCACACTCCCATTGACTGCTCCAGAGCCTTATATACCCTACATATTGAAGGTAATCATTTGGCCGGTAACCACCTTAGCACTTATTAGGGTTCCAAGTCTTTGATCTTCTCCTCGGGAGTCTGTCAAAAGGAAAACAGTGCTACGAAGTTCGTGGACGATATCTCTTACTAAAACGCATTGGTACAACTACTACTAATTCGGCGCAGTCGCTAAAACAACATCCACCAAAACGGCTCCTAGAAGAAATATTATCGCTTCTCTGCATAGTACAACTCAGGACGAAGCGAGTCAAAGCAGTTTCTCCACTTTCAAATAGTTATTTTAATTTTCTTTACAAGTTGACTACTTAATGTGGTCCTTAAAGTAGTCACAATGTCAGAACGGCTGGGTATGCCTTTCGAACGCCTGGCCTCCAGGACGCTCCCCATGCCTTCCGTCGTGCTTTGACTGCACGAGCGCGCTCGAGGTGCACGAACGCCGAAGCGTTGCTAGGGTAGTAGGCTCGCGCTGGAGGCGGGACAACTCAAGCTGCTTCCTGTTCTCACTTTGTCGGAGACTACTGAGAAACTCAGCAACTTTTGGCATCTAGTCGGGGTGTACAATGTTAAAAAGGTCAACAGAAAGTCTGTAGCTTTTCTATTGACATTGGCTACCGAGAGTCAACTGAAAATTTTCAACACAAAGTAAACAGAACGCCTGCAGTAATTCTGATGACACTGTCAACAGAAAGTAAGCAGACAAAAAATAAACAAAAATATAATAGAAAGTCAACAGCTTTTCTTTTGACGCAGGCTGAAGAACATCATCAGAAAAGTTTCAACAGAAATTCAACAAACTTTATGTTGACCATGTCAACAGAAAGTCAGCAGAAAAAAGTCAACATAAAGTTAATTGAAACTCAACAGCTTTTCTTTTGACTCAGGCTGAAGAAAATCATCAGAAAAGTTTACACACAAAGTCAACAAACTTTCTGTTGACCCTGTCAACAGAAAGTTAAAGTCAAAAGAAAGTAATCAGAGTCAACAAGAAGTCAACACGTTTTCAATAAAAAGTCAAAAATCATTTTTATAGGGGTTAGACGTAACGTAAGAAAACGGTGCTGTGTGAAAAGTTGAACCAAGCTCAGCTCCTTACGTTACGTTGTGACCAGCCTTGTGTCCTTGGTTGCCACGGGAACTCACTGTCCTAGCTCGTCTTCACCGAAACACTCGTGTCTCGTATGTCACGTGCCAGGCTATCTCCTTGAATTGGTAGTCACGCCTAATACGAAGCACAGATTTCCCGGTGACTTTTCGTAACGTAACGTAAGAAGACGGGTCTGTTTAAACGAACCTTTAAGACTGGTTCAGACAGTTGCGGTTGACTGCGTTTGACTGCGTTGCGGCAGCGAGAAACCAGGACATCCCTGCTGCTTATATCGCGTGCCAAGATGATTCCTTGAATTGGATTTCACGCTTCATACGAAGCACAGATGTGCCGGTGATTCGCTTTCGGTTCTCGCCGCAACGCAGTCAAACGCACTCAAACGCAAGTGTCTAAACCGGCCTTTACATTGATTTCAAGCGGTGTCACACTAAAGCCGGGGTCACACTGCTCATACGCGAGAGAAAATACTCTGCAAACACGAGTCAGTGCAATATCCGTGGTTCGAATGCCGCGTGCCAAGTTTCTCTTTGAGCTCATTGCCATGCAGCATTTGAAGTACGGATCTCGCGGTGACTCGTGTTCGAATCTGTACGCAGACGGTCTTTAGTATGAAGTATAAGCACTGTGACCCCGGCTTAAAAAGACTACCGGACAACTTTAGGGGTTTGCGAATATTCGCAATTTTCGAATAATGAATTGAATATTACCCTATTTAATTCGTTAACGGAATCAAAAATTATTTTTCAGAAGTTTTGATTATTTTTCGAATAATTTCCGAATAGTCGTTATGGTGTCGCGCAGAGATTCCAATTGAGGCGTCCCAGAACCCGCCGGCGTGCCTGCCATACGTGCCGCAAGATGGCAACACGTACCCTCTTCTCCTAGGCAATGATCATCATCATCGGCAGCATCAGTTTCTCTCTATTCATACGTTGCTGCTGCTTCCACCACGGTGGAAGAAACATTTAGGTGATAACTCTCTGTCGGACGCGGCGACTACATTATGTTCAACGTGCCGAGAGCTTCACTTTCACGGGAATAGATGGCGTCCAAGTATCGGGTCCCTTCCAAACCGACCGCTCCGGTTGTTTCTCCCAGCGGTGGTCCCGCCATTCCCTCGCGCACAGCTTCTTGTTGTACCTCACCGCCGCCACGCCGCCACCAAGTCGCCAGAGTCCGTAAATCTGTGTTCTCTTCCTTCTTCTTCTTCTTCGGGTCAAGACTCACCTTCGTGCACGATGGTGGCACCTGCGATCGACACAGCACCAAAGCAAAACATGGGGCCAGCCACTGACCGCAGACCACCACGACACCACCTCACCGCGAAAGAGGCGAGCACGCTACGCCGCCGACACCGTGGCCGCCGAGGAGGGCCTTATACCTCAGCGCCTTCCGCGGCGGCGCGAAACTAACTACTCCTGGTTCGAGGCTAGCTCCGAACCCGATCTGGTCGCTCGCTCCCCGCGGGAAGAGCGGCCAGAGTAATCACCTAAATGTGTTTCTTCCACCGTGCTTCCACCAACGTTGCTTCCACTTTGGCACGAGGCTTATCGTGCACGCTGTTGGAAAGCGTGTCGTGGAGACGTTTCAGAACTGATTGCAATGGTGCCGCCGCTCAGTATGAGCGAAATAGAAGTGGTTAAAGCGGGAAGTTCTTCGAAGAGAAAGTGCAGCGGAGTGTGGAAGTTCTTCCATCACTCCTGCGCTGCTTCGTCAAAGATCCCTGTGTGTGGCGCCAGCCTGAAAACGCCAACAGACACGACGACGCCTTTGTTGAATCATCTGAAACGTCATCCATGGGCCCGCAAGGAGTATGAAAACACAGCTGCTGCGGCAGGGCAACGTAATGCTCCGAAGTCCAAGGACGCAAGTATGATGCTGGCTTTCAAGCCCCGACTGAGTAATCAGAGCGTTCACGCAATGGCACTAACAAAGAAAATTGGCGGCTTCATCGCAACTGGCTTGCACAGCTACACAGTTGTAGAGGAACCAGTTTTTCTGGAGCTGATGAAATGTGCAGTGCCTGAGTACAACGTTCTTTCTCGAACGACGTTCTCGAGGACTGTCTTGCCGGAAATGTAGGATGCTGCTAGGTATGCTCTCCACACTTTGCTGCGCAGCGTCCTAAGGAAGGAAGTGTGGTGTATCGTCATCACCACTGACGGCTGGACGTCACGAGCTTTTGACAGTTATGTGACAGTGATGTGCCATGCACTGAGTGAGGATTTCGTGCCTTACAGGTTTGCGCTTGCGTGCCGCTGCATGCGTGAACGTCACAGTGCGGAGAATCTGCGTTCTCTGATCGAGGACGTCTTTGAGGAGTGGGGCATACCTCTGACGCTTTCTTGCTTCGTGGTCTCTGATAACGCTCAGAACTTCGTTTCTGCGATTGCCCGAACGCCATGGGTGCACATTGCAGGTTTTGCACATACCTTGCAGCTTTGCGTTCAAGATGCCAGGAAAGACACCAAGGGGTTAGCAAAAGTGTGCACCAAAGTGCGAGCCATAGTGGGGCACTACAAACGGAGCAGCAGTGCAAGGGCAAGACTGCAAGATATACAAAAGAGGATGGGCATAGAAGTTCCTCTTGAGCTGGTACACGATGTACCCATACGATGAAATAGTGAGTACGCCATGCTGGCACGCCTGCTGAAGCTCAAGGACGCTGTTGCGTTGAACCTGGGAGAAACCGATACCGTTAGGAACTTGACCACGGACGAATGGCCTTGGTGTCAGTGCTGCAACCAATTGATGAAGCCACAACAGCTACTTGTGCCGAGTCTTTCCCAACACTTCCCATGGTTTTTCTACTTGTTTACTGTGTGAAGATGTTGCTTTTTGAGGGCGTAAGTGGAATTCAAGACAAGGCGTTTTCCCAAAATCTTCTCAGATCAGTCTAAACAAGGTCTCTGGACGTAAACACAAAGGCAACGCATACCCTTGCCACCTTCCTTGATCCTCGATTCAAAGACATCTGCTACAGTAAGGAATAAAAAGAGAATGTGGAGTTCCTACTAAGTGCAATGCTTCATGATGTGCCAGACTCAACACAGCTCACGTCCGAAGAAAGTTGCGCCGAACAGCAATTTCAAACCAGTGAGCAGCCTTCAGTGATAAAGATATTGAACCGCTTGGTATTGTCGAAGAAGAATGATGCACCAAGTTGTCTAATGCAAGAGGTCTACGACGGCTGTACAACACTAGAGCGCACGACACAAAAGCGCCGACATTAGAGCGCCGACAGTAGAGCGCCACGACGTTAGCGCGCGCGACACTAGAGCGCACCGACGTTAGAGCGCGTGACACTAGAGCGGCGCGACGTTAGAGCGCGCGACGCGAGAGCGCGGCGACGTTAGCGCACTCGACTCAAGAGCGCGGCGACGCTAGCGCGCGCGACTCGAGAGCGCAGCGACATTAGGGAGTTCTCGTAGATCGTTTTCGCCGTTCCGCAACTCTCTTCGGAACCCGCTACAATACCCGGAACTCTACAGTCAAGGCTAACGGCGCGCGGGCACAGTAGCGGCTTCTTCGTTGCGGAGGGCTTAGCGGAGGAGGAAACGCGATCTATGAAAACTCCCTATTAGCTCGCGTGTCCTTAGAGCGCCCGTCACGCGATCACACAACCACTCCAGTGCGAGTGGCCCGACCCGACCGACCACTTGCTCGGGCATCGCGTGTTTTATGTAAAACCTGCAGGGATTCATGCCGCGGAAATCAGCAATGACTTTCCGAAATTAGTCGACGAAAGTTTTGCGTGTGACAAACCAAAAAGTGTTACAAAATGCTGACAGAAAAAAAAAAGAACTATCTGTTGCGTGCATTTTCGCAGAAAAAAACATTGCAGCTGACCTAGCTTCATTAGTTCTTTGATTTTGTATATCCCAGATTTGCAGGGGAGGTTTTCCTGTATCCGTCAAAAGACTGGAACGATCTTCATCCGATGAAATTGCGCTGAGCTTTCCTTCGATGAGTTTTTTACTGATACTTTTTTAGCGGTCAGCTTTTTTCATTACGGACATGGACGTCAGAATACCATTTAAACTTATGCGAGGGACGTCTAAATAGCCACCAAATGGATCGGAGCAAAAATGCCTGTCAAGAATAGACCAAAAAAATAGCAAAAAGGAAACCCCTTATAGTATATCCGAGAGGCGCACCGCAGCACTGTGAAAAAATCTTAGACTCGCTGCTCCACTCAACTGCAAACTTTCCTGGTATACCTATATGCCCCAGCCCACTCCCCTGCCCCCTTTTCTCTCCGATGCCAGTAAACAATAGGTTAGAAAGAGTCGTACCCGTTTTTTCTTATTTTTTTTTATTAAAGGCACATTTAATCAATCAAAAATCACCAATGCTTCAATCCGATGAGTCACACAATTTTGTTCTGTCTGTGGAGCCGCGGGTACATCACATATTTTGCAGTGTTCGCTCAACTGGGGTGCGCTCTTGTGTCGCGCGCTCAACTGGTTGTGTGGTCTCGTGACGTGCGCTCTAGTGTCAAGCGCGCTACTGTCGCAGCACCCTCGTGTCGCGCGCCCTAACGTCGGCGCTCTAGTGTCGCGCGCTCTGAAGGCGCACTCCCGGTCTACGACTACCTTCAGTCTCCAGTTTTGCCACGTACCGACAGCCCATTCCACTGGTGGCAAACTGTAGGCAAAGAAAAGTATAAGCAACGCAGTCAAACGCAGTCAAACGCAACTGTGTGAACCGGGCTTAAGACCCTCGCATGTGCGGCGCAACAATACCTGGCGATTCCCGCAACCCAGGTTGCAAGCGAGAGACTGTTCTCAATGTGCTCAAACACTGCGACAAGGTGACGAGATTCTCTTGCTGCAGAACACGTGGAAAAGCTAGTTTTTTTTTCTTTGCATGGGGACTATAAGTACCCTCAAGCTGACGTAACTAGCTTTCTCATTTTCTGACCTGCGAAAATGAGATGTCTAGTGTACTCTCACCTCACTCACAAATGGCTAGTGAAAAGAAATCTAAAAAGATGTAAGATTCCTATTTCTTTTTATTTTTTTTAGTTCCGCGCGAACTGTGATTTTATGTTAGCATTCGCGTGAACATTGATATTATGTTTAGAATTCTAAAAATTTAGTAGCTTTTGTCTCGTTTTAATGATATATCGCTTAACTCTAGTCATTATCGTCTAGTCGCATTGTCACAATCATTTTAAGGAACATTTGGGAACAATAAACTAATCTTATATTTTATACTATTATTTAGTAGCAGTCTACTTACTATTCGAAAATTATTCGATTCGTATTCTTATTCGATTCGGTGCCACAATTATTCGATTCGTATTCGTATATGATTTGATGCCACAACTATTCAATTCGTATTCAATTCGGTTTCAAAAATCACTATTCGCACACCCCTAGAAAACTGTATACGCAAACACAAAGAAAACGCTTTTCTGGCTACATTGTTACGTTATTGTGGGAAAACAATAACCATCTGGCGAAGTCTTGCAGTCGCCGGACTATCAGATGTGCCGGCTTGTGGACGAAAAGTCGGACAACGTCATGAGTTTTCGGTGAACACGATCACACGTCGCCATGTTATTTCTTTACTACCTGCTTTGTGATCGGTTAGGTTGAATACTTTCCCCCATTCCCTGCAAAATTTGAAGCGTGTGACCATCAGCGGCGTTCTTGTTCATGCCCTTAATTCCGGAAATTACAGTCCCAACGCAGTGGGAATAATTAGGCCTTAATTATTTTTACCTTTTCACCAATTGCTTCCGAAGTTACGCAATCGAGACATTTATTGCAATTGTCTCACTCTTACACAGCTCGCTATAATAAGATATTGTTTGTATTAAGTCAGTGTCGCACATTTAGCTGTACATACTCTACTTTGAACGTTTCAGCAGCTGGTTCAGATCCGACAGTGAGCGAATCTTGAATCAAGGCTGTTTTGGAGAAAGTAAACAATATACAATCTTGATTACGCTGACAAAAACTGGTAAACACAGAATGTACGATAGGCCTTCTAAGGAAGAAGAAAGGGGCGTCTGAATGACACCGCCTATAGAATATTTGCTCTCATTTCTGACTCGCGCCATGAGATGACACAGCATGACGGAAAAGACCGCGAAGCACGCCACCGCCCCTTCGTACCGAGGAGTTCGCTCTTGACCTTTTGAACAACGACCCTGAAAAGCTGTGCGGCCGGTGCACAGATGCTTTTTTGACACAGTGTGTTACTTGAAGAAAAATCTTTGAGGTTCAACAGTTACCTCCTGACTAATTGCCACTTCTTGAAGAGCTGGTGACACTCAAAGACCCGTTACTTGCTCTAAACTTTTTAATGTCTCCTTCAAAGAAAATCAACCATGGTGGCTGATGGTTGTAACGTCTTACTTTATATGTGCTTTGTTGTGTAATTCTAGCCAAAACCAGGCAATAAAGAAATGAAACAGACCCTGAATAGCTCAGTCCGCAAAGCGCTTGGCTTATAATCTGGAGGTGGTGATTACTAATTGTGCCGGGAGACTAAGCTTTTTTTATTTGGTTCCTGATGAGCATAACGCTCTTCGGTGTCGTTCTTTTTTTTTTTTTTTTTTTTAGCAGGCCGTTACAGTTGCCTGTTACTGCCGGATGGCCGTTGCAGCCGGCTCTTAGAGCCAGACGTTATAGAACTCCACAGAAATCGGCTACAAAAACACATTCTTTGTAAAAGGAAAATGCTCGGTCGATTACGCAACGTGATGCAAATGGACAGCGGTAGCTGGTGCAATATTCTGGTGATATTGCGTCGTGATTGACTGAAAATTCCCCAACCGATAACACGCAGAGCTGCTAGGACCAAACACGTTCAAGCAGACGCGCCGCACAAACTGCTTTGGTCGCACGAACGTGTTCATTCTTCTCTCGGTAACGTTCTGTTTTACGTTCCGCTTCACGTTCACGCACAGCATGATAATGACTTCGAATGCGTTCCATTCGAACACCCAAGGTGAGACCGCCAGCGCCTACACATCGACGGCAATCTCTCTCCTGGGCGCGTTTATACGCCGTCGAGCAGCCGTTGCTTGTTCCGGCAGAGTGTTGTACAGGCTCCTCAAAAAGAGGAACGAAAGGTGTTCCTTGTTCCTTCTGATTTTTTAACGCGTACCCGTTACAAGTTCAACATCTGAAAAAGAAACTCGGTCCTGTTACAGTAAAAAAGAAATGGAACGTTTCGTTACATATACGTTGCATATGTATTCTGCTGATTACCATAAATAATTAGATCGAGGAAAGTTTCTTTTTTATCCTATCAAACGAGAGTATTCACATTTGAATGCCGTGATGGAAGGGCACCAGGAGAAGAAAACAAGCGGAAGCAGGGTCTCATTTCTTGATTTATTCGCCATTAAAATCTCAGCTCTTAACCACGCTCATGTTTGTGGTGGGAGATTCAGACGAGCCAAATGTATTGTTACTCCACAATGCGCGAGCGTTTTACAACAACCTCACACCTTTCAATCTAACAAAGTCCCTTGTTCGAATTTAACAACAGTTGCTTCTCGATGTTGGTGTCCGCAAGACGAGCAAGTGAAGAAGAGGGTAGGGCTTTTTGAAGGTCAGTCTTGAAAACTTGAAGTCCTTCTTTGTGAAGGTTGGATTCCTTTTCTTTAGTTTGAAGGTGGTGGGCAAGGAAAGAATAAATGAAGGTTAATTTTTGTGTATCTTTTAAGTGAGCAATGTTCGGGAAACGAGGGTGTGTTTGATGTCTGGTGACCTGCTCTTTTGTTGTGACTGTAGGTATTTTTGTGGAAGTTCAGTAATGGCTGTAGTCGGCCCTAGATTTCGGGGGGTATAAGGATTCGTGGAAACAAAGAAAGTAGTTGAGTTTGAAACATCCCTCTTTCGGTGTCTTTTCCTTCGACTAAAAGTTTTGCTTTTCGAACCGCAGCCTCGGGCACTGAAAAAAGAATCGATGTCCACTAGCTCTGCTGCACCCGACTGTTACCAAGCAAGGACCAAACAAAATAAATTATAAATTAAGTAATCAAAATTTAACCAGTAAATATGTAACGAGTTCCCGTTCAAGTTCCACCTATGAATAATGGAACGACGGCATTCCTTCGTTCCTCCTAAAAGCAACACGTTCTGGAAACGCCGTTCCGTATAACATTGCTCCGGCATGCGCTTCGGCCGCCCCATTCTTGCGAGCAAAGGCTTAGAGCGCCGAGAGAAAACTGGCGACCGAAGGAAGAAAGAGCAGGTGACGAGGAGCGCGATCCCGTGACCCCCAGCCCAATCGCGATCGGCCGAACGCGCCGCGCCTCAACCTCGTCTATCATCAGCGAAAGGGCGACGGTAGAGTAACTGCATGGCCTATACAGTTACTCTAGGCGAGGGTATAGCTGTTCTCCCTCTCCCGGCGCCAAAGCCACCTGCCATAAACGTGCGCACGCTTTGTTCG
This sequence comes from Ixodes persulcatus, assembly GCA_013358835.2. NCBI lineage: Eukaryota > Metazoa > Arthropoda > Arachnida > Ixodida > Ixodidae > Ixodes > Ixodes persulcatus. The sequence goes on along the minus strand of JABSTQ010010086.1, from coordinate 46,003 downwards.
GTTTCAGCAACAGTACACTCGGCCAGTACAAGACCAGTACTGCGGACGGTACAATATTCTTTCGCCACATGCGTATTTACCTCCTTTTCACATTTGGTTGGACCGCAACCAAAGCCACGACCCGGTAGGGCCAATCATGGTGATAATGCAATCAAATGCAAAGGTGCAAGCGAGCTAGACAAGAATGACGAAAATGATTTCTGGAGAAGGGGAGCAATGGGGACAAAGGTCAAAATGCAAATATCTTAACAGAGCTAGGTGACTGGTGCGCGATCGAAGAAATCCGCCTGGTACAGGTATCGAACGAGGGACCTCTTCATTTCCAGTGAAGCGTTCTACCAACTGAGCTAACGTCAGTCGAGCAAACGGGTTTTATCAGCTGCCACCAGTCTAACCCTTGTTGGTGTTAGACTGGTGGCAGCTAATAAAGCCCGTTTTTATTTAATTGACCCAGACTAACCAAGACAGTAAAAAAGTATCATATATAAAATATAAAAATAATATCAGTGATTTAGAACTACAAAATAAGGACAGAAACATATGCGGCGAGTTTGAGTAATGCACTACTGCCTCTCATATGCTCAACATAAATAATCAAAAGAGTGACTTCTTTTAAATTTCAATAAAACGTACGCAAGGAAGTCCCACAAAAGAAGCAATGCAAGGGAACACTTAGTGTAAAAATGCAACGATTCGTTTAGTCGCCATTAAAAAACAGGCCTTTTAGCTCGAGAATTTTAAAACTTCCAAGGCGCGAATGCAAACATAAAAATATTATCGTACCAAAAATCTACGCAATTATTATGGAATTGTGATGGACCAAAATTAACATAACGTTTTATGCAAATATACCTCTGGCAGATTTTTTTTTCTTCATTTTGGTTTTGCCTTTTTAAGACTCTGGGACAAGCGCGCGCCGCCATTAGTTGCGCTATCTCTCGGCCACCGTAGCGCCGGTGCCTATAAATTAATGGATCGGAGTAAACTTAAATTTAAACAAAGTAAACCAATCACTCAATTGCTTTACACTTTTGTGTTATATTTTACTGTGTTACTTCCAATACGCATGCCGAAATTCCTGGTGGCGGGCTTAAAGGGACCATGAAGGCAGTTTCGAAGTTTTATTCGACGATTGAAATGGATGTCAGGCACGTCTCAGATACTGTTGACCAAGTTCTAGCCCGAACAGAAGTTTGGGTGCCGCACCAATCGAGCAAACAGGCGCGGTAATAATAGCGCCGGGAACGATGCCTGAGACCCCACCGAGGCGGCGGCAGAAAGGTGAACTATAGTGCGCCGTTGAAGCGTGACGACAACGGGCTCCTCGTCTGGCGATTGGTTCAAACGATAGACGCGCTCTTGGTTTCGATTTCGGTGGTGAGATGTGATGAAAAAAGTTCATTTGAACGTTGGATAATCTTTTAAAGTTGTAGTTGGGAATTAATAGGTTTCATACCGTGTATAAAAGCATAATCTGAAGCGATCCCTCCGTTTGTCACTGGTTGAACGCATCCCGCACTGCTACCTCGGGCACGTAACAAGCATCGAGCAACCGTGGAAAAAAAAGAAAAAGGTACGAGCGCCGGGGGCGGCGGACTTTTGGTTCTGGTTTCGTGCGTCGTCTCGTGTTCGCTTTGCGAACTGGTGTCTCACCAATCATGCCGCGTTTATGTGCAGTAGTAGGTTGCGCGAAAGGTCGGCTAAAGACGTGTGGTCGATCGGGCGACGTTAGTTTGCATAAACTGCCGACCGATGCAGCAATGCGCAGCATTTGGTTGCGCGCCGTCGTCTTGCGTAGAGCTGTGGACAGCGGTGTCAGGATTTGTTCGTTGCATTTCCGACCAGAAGACTTTGAGCAGCACCTTCACGTCAGCCGGAGTCGCTCTGAGGCGGCGACCGAGGAGCTGGTGCTAGGTCTGGGGCGCCTTCGTAAAGCGCCAATCCAGAGTTCTGCGTCCTTACCACCATCTCCCGTTCAGTCGGCGTGAGGACGCTGAACGGGAGCTCAAACTCGTTTGCGGGCGCGGCGTTGCCGCCCATTTCTTCCAGGTTTTCTTCACAGACCGCCGTGCACTATAGCGAACCACGGGAACCACACTGAGTGTGCACTAAATCCTACCGATGCCGACAGTGCTCCTTGACGTCACTTCTCTTTCCAGAGGCGAAAAAGGGAAGAAATCTGAATGTTTGTTTCGGTTTCGCAGATTTATTTGCAGGTACAGAAATAAGAGTCACAAAGTTCTAGAAAAAATTGTGTGGCATGCCAGGACCCCAATGCTTCCGAAAACACCTTCTTTTAAAAAAAAGTTAAATTGCCTTCATGGTCCCTTTAACATAAGTTTTGCAAACCTTAATTAAACCTTAACTTATTTGTGCTATTGCAGACCACCGAAAAACCATGTCTTTTCAATATCCGATGCAAACCCCAAGCAAACAACACGATCAATTGAATTGCAATTTGGCATATATATACCCGAAATCTCCAGCTCCATAGAAAACTTCTTTTTAGTTCCAAATTACTTAAGTATCACGTAGTCCACAGGAATTTAATTTTAAAAAAGCCGCAGGGGGTGAGCTGACTCTAGCAGTCCGCGACGTTTTTCATTCTCAGGTACGTACTTTAGCATCACATCCAATGTTGAACAGAAAGGCAAATACAATGAATACTGCTTTAAATTATAAACACGAATTTTGAATACGTGTTATATTTTTGTTTTCACCATGTAATTAGCTCAAATATATTCCACAGTCGCAAAATGAAATACTTATAAATAGATTAAGCAATAAAACGTTTGTGAACTGAGCTATTCTTTACGCAGTGTAAGCATTTCATTACTTCAGGTATTGCACTTCAAAGATGACATTAAAGTTAAGAATGCCACATGAAGCGGGCGTGGTCAGTACAATTTAGGAAAACCGCATCATGTGTAGCATTAATGGCGTCACTTAGCAGTAAGTAACTCCCATTCGTGTTCCAGTTGAAAATAAAGAGATTACGTTTGGTATTTTGTTACTTGTAAACATGAACTCTTACTTGTCAAGGTTTATTGCCATCTGTCATTTTTTGCTCCAGTTTACGATGCATATGAAGGATTCACTAAGTAAAAGTTGATTACATAAAGGAATGTCATCAACGCACAGAACCTAGTCGTCGTCATCAAAACGAGTTTAACCGGCATGTTTTCTATACTGCAATTAAAGCAGAAATAAAAGTGGTCATAACAAAGACTCCTCCGATACACAAGATCCAGCCGAAGTCTTCGAAAGAGCATTCTTAAACGAAACGAACTTTGGCCTGTCTTTTAAGTAATCTGTAATCCAGTTGTAATCCTTCAAATAATCTATGAGTATAGCCATCAACCTGACCTCTTCTATTCAAAGATAAAAAAAATATCCTGGGTGAATTCCAGACGGCCTGAGACGTCAAATTCAAGCGAAAAGGGGGAGTGTTTAGGACTGTAGCAAGGTTCTTTGGGGTTAATAATTGACAAGATACAACGTCCTTCGTTTTTCTTAAAACATGTATTTACAAAAGAAATCAAGAGTTCATATGCTTATACTGAAAGAAAAAAAGAAAACGTAGTTAAAGAAATGAAAGAAAGGGGAGTGCAACAGTCACCATGTCTTTGAACAACCATGCGCAGCAGCGGGTCTTGTGTCTGGAGCTGTCGTTGTCGGGCCCCGGGTGTAGCTGGCAGTCAGGAGCGGGAGCGGTTGGCTTCCGTCGATGACCCAAGAGTCACCGCACCAAGTGCTCGTGCAGTAGGAAGCCGGACAGCGTAGATTTCTGTGCGCTGCCCTCGCTGGAACAGGCTGCTGGTCAGACAGCAGGAGCGAGCCGCTGACTGCCCTGGTCGATGGTGTCGTTCCGACCCAGCACGTTCTCCCGGCCGGTCCTTCGCACGCTCTTCGTGCACGCACTCCCCATCTCTTCGTCGTCGTCTTCCCTTGTCCCCCCGAGCCGATCCATGGGTTGACACACCCTTCTTTGTTTGCACACTATAGGTCACATCATCACAAGGAGCCCCCCTTTAGGTTTTTTGTTTCAAAGTAGCAAAAGAAATTACAAAAACAAAAACAAAACCATGATGATGTGTTCAAGTTTATTGCAGCCTACTAAGATAGTCCGCACCCACATTCTCACTGCCTTTAATGTACTCCAAGCGAAACTAGTACTCTTGCAGCATCGGACTCCAGCGTAACACTCGGCTGTTAAGTTGTTTCGCCTTGTTTAGATATTGTAGAGGATGGTGGTCTGTCTGAACAACAAAATGCGTTCCATACAAATACACATGGAACTTCTCTATTGTCCAGACCAATGCCAGACATTCTCACTCTATCGTCGAGAATCTTGACTCTCTAGGCAACAGTCGTCTGCTAGCATAACCCAAAGGGTGCAAGACTCCCTCCTGCTCTTGCAACAGCACCGCGCCAATGCAGCTCTCGGAGGCGTCAGTTCTCAAAATAAATTCCTTCGAGAGGTCCGGTACTCGAAGAATCGGTGCTGAAGTCAGGGCGTCCTTTAACTTAGTGAACGCCTTTTCTCTCTCAGAAGACCACTCGACGTGGTTTTTCGCCCGTTTTCTCGTTAGTTCGATTAACGGCCCGGCTAACTCCGCGTAGTTGGAGATGAATTGGCGGTAGTATCCTGTTAAGCCAAGAAAGGCCCTAACTGGCTTCTTACTCTGCGGCCGTTTGGTGTCCTTTATCTTTTCCAACGTTTCCAAAAGAGGCTTTATCTCTCTGTTACCCAGTTAATGACCCAGGAATGTCATTGTCCTCATACCGACTTCGCACTTCTCGGGTTTTACAGTAATGCCGGCTTGTCGCATTCTCCCAAAAGTCTGCTTTAACGTCTCCATATGTTCTTCCCATGTGTAGGTTGCTATGAGCACATCGTCGATGTAATGTTGAATAAATGGGATGTCTGAAAGAAGCTTCCTCATTAATCGAGTATAGACGGCTGATGCGGTCTTAATTCCGAAAGGCATAAAACCTAAACTGGTACAGCCAGGACTATGTTGAGAAGGCTGTCCTCGCCTTAGAATCGTCCGATAAAGGAATTCGCTAGTAACCTTTGGCTAAGTCTAGCTTGGAAAAAAAAAATTCGTTCCGACCTCAGCCAGTATCCCATCAATCCGAGGAATGGGTTCGGCATCTTGTGGCAAGAGACTGTTGAGGCGACGGAAGTCGATGCACAGGCGAACACTTCCATCGGATTTTCTCACCAAAACAAGAGGAGAGTTGTAGGAGGATCTAGACCTCTCAATCACTCCGAGCTTCAACATATCTTGAACCTCCGCCTCTATTACCTCCCTCATTGCGAAGGGAATCGGGTACTGCGGTGTATTATTCACTGGAGTTGACGACACTAGATCCAAGCGACATTCCAACAGGTTCGTCTTACCGGGTAGGTCAGATAACACCCCGTTGAACTCGTGGAGGAGTTTGTCTATCTCGGCGGCCTGGTCATCATTCAACAAGTCTGATCGAATAACATCTTCCGGTCCCTGAGTCCTCTTCACGCTCATGCATGGAAGTTCCTTCTCCGTAACACTGTCCTCGATTGCTACGAAAGAATTGACTTGCATTTTACTAGTTGAATCTACGACTCGTTCTTCGTACCGCTTCAACATATTAATATGAAACAGCTTTTGAGCGTGACCCAGATCGAGTACATAGTGCACTTTGTTATGCCTTTCCAACACAGGAAAACGACCCTTCCACTGCATTAACAATCTATTGTTGCTAGTGGGCGAAAGTATCAAGGCTCAGTCTCCAATCTTTAATTGACGTCCTCTTGCCTTCGTATCGAAATATTTTTTTCTGCTTGCGTTGAGACTCCTGTAGTTTCTGGTGCGCTAACTCGGTCGTTTGTTCAAGCCGATCCCTCAATTCGAACACATATCCATATGTTGTTTTCAGATCTGAACTAATCTGGTCCCCAACCCATATCTCCTTTAACACAGAGAGAGGTCCACTTACGTGGCGTCCATAAATCAGTTCAAAAGGGAAAACCCCAAACTTGCCTGGGGAACTCCGCGGTACGCAAAGAAGAGTGGGGCTAAGTATTTATCCCACGAGCGGGGTTCATCTGAGCACATCCTTTTAAGCATTTGCTGCAGAGTCCCATTAAAACGTTCTACAAGACCGTTGCACATGGGGTGGTAGGGCGTGGACAGCAGATGTCTAACTGATAACAGCTCTGTCACCTCCCGCATTAGGTCTGATGTGAAACTACGACCACTGTCCGACAAAATTTCTCGTGGGAGGCCTACTCTTGAAAACATTTCGAGTAACCCTTCCGCCACTGTAAGCGAGCTCGATACTCTTCAAAGGTATAGCGTCGGGGTATCGGGCGGCAAAATCCACCATTGTCAGTACATGCCGACAACCTCCCCCAGCCGTTGGAGAAAAAGGACCAACTATATCAATGGCCACTCGTTCGAAAGGCGTGTCGATGATAGGCATGTTTCTCAGCGGCGCCTTTCCTACTGTTCCCCTTGGGATTGTTCGCTGGCACATGTCACCTGAACTGACATATCTCTTGATATCGGCCTGGGCACCGGGCCAATAAAAGGTTGCCAGCACCCGGTCAGTTGTCCGTTTTACACCTTGGTGTCCGGCCAAAGCAATTTTGTGTGCCACCTGTAGTACCTTGCTGCCCAGAATCTTTGGCACCACCACCTGATCTGTTTCTCGGTCCGTTGATAATCTGCAGCAGCGCATTATAAGCCCCTTTTTCTCGTAAAAGGTTTTTCTGTTTCTTCCCTTCGTCGTGTACACCGTACCTATTTGTTTTCTACATATCTCCAACGTTGGATCTTCCACCTGAAGTTTCTTTAACACATCCCTGGTGATCCGCTCACCCCCAACGTTACTGAGTTGGTCTAACCTACTCGGCCTACTCACGTCGACGGCAGCGACGACTTCACCTTCCGCGTCAGCCACCTTCTTCAGGGTTTGTTCGGTCGGGTCTTTCGCTCCATGAATATTCCCCACTATGACGTCATACAGAGGACGGTTCATGCACTTGGCGGTTACCTGTCCCGTTAGGAACGGCGACACAAGGTGAATGTTTGCCTCTGGCAACATCACACACGTCCCGTCCACTAAAAGTACGGGACTGTCTTTGCCAGTAAAATCTTCAGATGCAACCAGTTCCCGGCGCACTATCACGGTGTTACTCCCGGTTTCCCTCAACACCTCTACTTCTTTGCCGTTTAATACCCCACCTGTGATTGGCATAGCTTCCGACAGAATTGGTCTCGCCTTTTCAGTCACATCCATGGGGGACATTCTGAAGGCGTTTGTTGAGATTTTCTTCTCTCCCCGTGAGAACGCGTTCGTCTTACCAACAGGATCATCGCCGGGTTTCGCGAAACATGAAACTTCTGTCTTTCCGTTCTATCCTCGCGGACACGATCTGAACTCGTGGCCTGATCTCTGACACACTTGACAGAACCCTGTGTTTTTGGCTTTGATCGGCAATCTGTTGCCTTGTGGCCTAACTTACCACACAAGAAACATTTTATCTTTAGAGCGGGTTTGCTGCCATGCGTATCTTCCTTCAGGTAATCTAAGGTTTTCTTGGCCTCCTTCCTGAAATTGGTCAGATTAGGCTGGCCCTGCGCCTCCAGGAAGTGGTCCGCCATCTCAACCAGCGCCGAGATGGTCTTACAGCTTCTTTCCTTTAAAGGCTGAACTTCATGGGACGAATATGCTGCGAATAACCGACGAATTTTAGCCGGCGGCTTTTGCTCTGCGCGTGGAATCAACACAGTGGCTGCTACGTCGCGCGCAAAACAAGCGTGCCGTCGGGCGGCGTTCGCCAGTTATTCGTCACATAATTCGTTCCATGGAGTTCAGCCTTAAGAAGACCGCGAGTCTCGGATGACAATTCCGAAGGAATTGCTTCCCAATAATCTGGTCACGAATCCCCTCATACGTTTTTGAGCATGCGTTCATACTGACCCAGCGGTTAAGAACCCTTCTAGTCTTGCAGCAAACTGGCTCCCTGACTCTTTGTTTAACGACTTGCTCTCTCTAAATTTCTCGCGGTACCCCTCTGCCGTGTAACGGAACCGCTGAAGCAAAGCCCTCTTCGCTCTATCATAATACAGAGAGTCTTAAGGCGACATCCTACCTATGACCTTCAGAGCTGGGCCAACAAGGCACATGCTTAGAGAAGTCGCCCACTTCTCTTGCGGCCAATCTTGCCCCTGAGCTACACGCTCAAATCTCCTCAAATACGAGTCGAGATCTTCCCTTTTGTCATCGAAGGGAGGCATAAGCTTGTGAGGACTAGGAGATAACGATATAGATGCGCGACGTGACTCTTCACTGCCATCTGTTCGTCCTATCTCGGTTGCGCTAGCCTCTGCAAGACGAATTTTTAATTCAATAATGCGTTGCTCACTTTCTGCCTTGAGGCGCTGTGATTCCCTCTCAGCCGCCCTCTCTTCTTGTTGGCGTGCTCGCTCCTCGTCTACCCACGTCCTCAACTCCGCTCCTGCCAGTCCCAACTCAGCGCCCAAAGACATTAACTCTTTAACCTCCCTTCTGATTAATTATTGTTATTTAGAAAAACGAGGGAACAGATAATATCTTGCCCTGTCGCGGACGCCGGTTAATTGTAGCAAGGTTCTTTGGGGTTAATAATTTACAAGATACAATGTCCTTCGTTTTTCTTAAAACATGTATTTACAAAAGAAATCAAGAGTTCATAGGCTTATACAGAAAGAAAAAAAGAAAACTTAGTTAAAGAAATGAAAGAAAGGGGAGTGCAACAGTCACCATGTCTTTGAACAACCATGCGCAGCAGCGGGTCTTGTGTCTGGAGTTGTCGTTGTCGGGCCTCGGTTGTAGCCACGGTGTAAGATAATACTCTTCAGGTGACGACACGGCGGGGCTGAACGCGCGGCGCGAGGAATCAGATTGTGTTCGTTCGACGGGCATCCGAGAGGCTGCATTATTCCTCGGCCACCGTGCCCGCGGCTGACAGTGTCGCCGGCGGCCAAACGGCGAAACTGTGTGAGAGCGAAAAAAATTATCTCGTTGCAATGACACCCCGGTACACCGTGGTCTTTCTGCACGAGCGACAACCTCACTGGAGCTCTGCGCGTGTCAAGCATGAGGCGGCACGAGCCGTCTTTGCCGTACCCACGGGTCGACGAGTCATCTGCCGGCGCCGCTTGAAACCATAGTGAGAGAGAGAAAGAGAGAGAGAGAGTGAAAAGCGAACTTTATCTGCACTGCGCGAGGAGCGCGCTGCCCTTACCTGAAGAGTATTAGAGAGTTTTAGTAGATCGTGTTTTCAGGCCACGCTAATCGTAGCGGGAGCTCGCGCTGGCACTTCGATGCTTGCTCTGAAGCGCGCGCTCGTAGCGGTAGCGGGTCTTTGAAAACGATCTACTAAAACTCCCTATTATCTTACACCGTGGTTGTAGCTGGCAGTCAGGAGCGGGAGCGGTTGGCTTCCGTCGATGACCCAAGAGTCACCGCACCAAGTGTTCGTGCAGTAGGAAGCCAGGCAGCGTAGGTTTCTATACTCTGTTTCACCTTATGTTGTACCACAGCGAAGGCTAGAAGCGCGAGCTCATAGCGTTGGCAGCTGCCCTTACTGCACGAGAGCTTGTGCCGCCGATATCTGCTCCAGAGCAGGGAGCTCGCGCTTGTAGGCTTTCCTGCGGTACATCATAAGGTGAAATAGAGTATATGCGCTGCCCTCGCTGAAACAGGCTGCTGGTCAGACAGTAGGAGCGAGCCGCTGACTGCCCTGGTCGATGGTGTCGTACCAACGCCTCCCAGCACGTTCTCCCGGCCAGTCCTTCGCCCGCTCTTCGTGCACGCACTCCCCATCTCTTCGTCGTCGTCTTCCCTTGTCCCTCCGAGCCGATGCATGTTTTGACACACCCTTCTTCTTTTGCACACTATAGGTCAAATCATCACAAGGACGTTGGAGTCAACGCGCTATCAATGGACCTCTTGGCGAATATGTGCTGCCACCTAGACACGCGAATCGGTTCGAGACTAGGTAACTGGAAAACAACGCGCGCCCAAGGCCTCTCCCACCCGTTCCACACCCAAAACGTCAGCTACATCCTGTTCACCCATTGAGGCGATGTGACCTATAGATACGGCTCCCCCAAGCTCACCTTTGTCCCCATCGTGCGTAATCTTCCGCCCCGAGGTCGACACAACGAAACCGCTCAAAGGCGAGAAATGCAAGATGGCGGATTGTTTGGAACTAGATACTCTCGAACCCAGGCGCATGAAATACTCCGCGCATGCGCACCGCGTATTTCTACAAAAGGTCCATTGTGCTAATAATGGCGACACTTAGCAATCTCTAACTCCAAACAACAAATCTTCTGCTGGTCTACTAGGCGGTTGCCGACACTCTTTCAAAATGGCCTAGTATTCGCTAAGCTAACGCCCTCCGAAAATGGCCTAAGATGACAAAATCAAACAAATAAGGGGCGCGCCCAGGAAAGTTGAGTGAACGTGCCAGTAATCGCACCCCTAATGGCGACACTTAGAATAGCATGTTGGTCGACTACGCGTTTGTCCGAATGCTTTCAAATCGAACTGGCAGTTGTTAAGTTGTCGCTCTCCACCGATGGTATCAGACGTCAAAATCAAGCGAAAAGGGGGTGTGCTCAGTAATTTGGGCAAACCTGCCATCAACTGTACTAGTAATGGCGACACTTCGTATTCTGTAACTTCGAGATATAAATCATACGTTGGCATACTACGCGTATGCCCGAGTGCTTTCAGAACAGCCTGGTATCTCTTAAGTTATCGCTCTCCAAAAATGACATGTCACAATCAAACGAAAAGGGACATATCCAGGAATTTTGGTTAAAAGCGACAGCAATTGTACCATTAATGGCTACACTGAGCAGACTATAACTACTCATAAGGAATCTCTTGTTGGTCGACTAGGCGTATGCCGGAGTGCATCCATACCGGCCTGTTAAGGGTGAAAAGACACGCTCCGTTGTTGTGGGCAAGCTGAAGTTTGCTTGGTGCGCCCCAGGGCAATAGGTGAGACGTCTTCTGACTAGGTAACGGGTGTGCGAACTGTCTGCGCGCCTACCTGGTATTGTAGACACGGAGGTAGACGTCACTTGAAACGCTGGAAGTGCAGTAGTTGCTGCCGGTTCTTCCCCGTTTGCCGTGTTGTGGACGACTGAAGAATATAGATAAACAAGGATGCACACAATATACATCTTGCATACTCCAAATGCTTTCACTGGAAACTATTCACACAAAATTATACCGCTGATTTCGTATGGCTCAGCGTTTCCCGTGAATTGTTCAAAGCTATACGAGGGCTGATTGAGAACTAATAGGGCGGCTTCTCTATTTCTTAGCAAGGAGGTAGACGAGCATTGTTGAGCTGATGTTTGTGAAGGTAATACATCAACACTTTGAACCTACAGTTGGGACGTCATAGTCTTTAGCGTTCTGACGCAGCCAGCAAAGGCTCCTTATACGTGATGTCCTATCGGAAGAATTCTGGGGGTATATGACAGAGAAGACTAATTGAATTTCGAGTTAACATTTAAAGAGAGGTAAATGCTTTGTAGCACTCTTTAAATGGCCCGGACGTATCACCGTATGAATTCTGGGCATTTTAAACACACACAAAAAATAAAAAAATGCCCAGAAGGAAGTTTTTATTAAACTATGAACTGAGCTAAGCCGCGGCTGCAACGCTGAAAGGGACGACGCAAAACATTACATTACAACGTTTATGGAAGTGGCAGCTGAACATGTTCTCCCAAAGTATCGAAGTGAAAATTATCCTGGAAGAGGCACTTCAATTTTTTAGTTTATGCGAACCGTCTGAAGAGTAAACCTAGCGAGTATCCAAGATTCTCCTGTCAGAAATGTATGATGCAAGGTCCGCCTACTTATGGATTTCTCCGAGTCAAATGTCTCAGCCCCAACATTTTCCTGCACCTATTTCAAAAGGCAGGAATCACAACGGAACATATGCGCGCACAAAAGTTCCTCCCTACATGGAAATTCCAACTGGCAAGAAAAGCAACAGCAGGCCCCAGACAGTGTTCGTTGCAGCTCAATGATGACGTCATCCTTTCACCACAAGCCACCAAGGTACTTGAGCAGGGTCCCAGGTTAGCCTTACCACCATATATTAAGGCAGTTGACAAGGTTATGCTAGGAAGGCATATTGTCACGAATGATAGCAGCAGAAGCGGCAAAAATTCCGTTTTAAACTAAAAGTTTAATGGGCGATCTTGTGCCAAAAAAAAAAATAATGTACGAGCGTAGAGACAGCAGAAAACCGGGCGGCGATTTGGCGGCGTAAAGCAGAGGTCACACTGCTTATACATCATACAAACGGCAGTCTGCATACAGAGTGGGACGCGAGTCATCGCAAGATACGTGCTTCGAATGCCGCATGGCAATGAGTTCAATGATAAACCTTGTCACGGGGCATTCGAACCACGGATATTGCGGAGACTTGTGTTTGCAGAATGTCGTTTGTATGATGTATGAGCCGCGTGACCCCGGCTTAACGGCAAGCGAGAGCGAGATTGTCTCGACAAGGTGATGCGCAGCTCCTTATCCAGCGTGAGTCGGCATCTACCAACTAGCCTAACTTAGCATTCTGTGGCATCTACAAACTTCGGCGGGGAAGGTTCGAGCATCGAGCGTTCGAAGTGAGAAGGAACAAGCACTTTCAAGAACAAGAAAGTAGGACGAAATGATATAAGCCACGCCCCGAGTAAGAATAAACACGAATCTTCTAGAAATCTGTGACCGAGCGTTGCTTGCTCGGCCCCGCGTGTGGAATTATCCCTTCTTTAAAAGTGCATTGTCTCGACGCAACGCAAAAAAAAAAATCAAACAAAAAAGTAAAAAAAAAATACGGTGAGACAAAATAAACATGCACCGTTACAGTCCTAACTCGAGTACTACGGCTTGAGTCGAACGACGTGGACCACTTTGGGTCGTGGCTGGCGGCGTCCTGATGGTCGGGTTCCGTGAGGGAGCACATTGTAGTTCAAGTCTCCAAGGCGGCGAGTGACCTTGTAGGGTCCGAAGTAGTGTTTTAATAGTTTCATGATGAGGCCGCGGCGGTGAATGGGCGTCCACACCCGCACCCTCCCTCCAGGCTGGAATTCCACGTCACGGCGACGAAGGTTGTACCGGTCAGCGTCGACACGTTGTCGGTCATTTGTCCCTAGGCGGGTTAGCTGGCGTACCTCCTCTGCCCATTACGTGGCCAGCTGGGCGACGTCGGTTCGTCATTCGTCAGATAGTGGGGCAGCATGGTGTCGAGCATCGTCGTCACCTTTCTGCCGAGAACCAGCTGAAAATGTGTAATTCCACAGGTCTCTTGAACCGCCGTGTTGTACGCAAACTTGACGCAGGGCAAAACGTCATCCCACATCTTGTGTTCCGCGTCCACGTACAACGAGATCATGTCGGCGATGTTCTTATTTAATCGCTCCGTCAGTCCGTTGGTCTGTGCCCTCCCGAGCCTGTCACTATCAACAACTCCCCAGCGTCTCGACACTCGAGTCGTCCAGCTGCAACTTCGACGCAAGCCCCCCAGGGATCCGTGACAACATCCACAACGGTGTCCGGGAGGAGATAAGGAAGCTAGTTCCTGCCATCAGTTGCCCGGCTTTTATTTTGATTGCCGACGAGCAGGAGCACGAGCACCCGACGGCGGACGGACATACGGACATGGCTAGCCCCCAAGGAGCTTCGCCCCTAAAAAAGAGGGCGAGGAGGACTTTCCGCCAGGCTGAAGAATATTTCTGCTGGTCCCCCTCTAAAGAGAGGGACTGCCGCACTTTGGATGAAGTGGCAGCCAAGGCTGACCTCTTTTTAGAGGCGCAAGTGCAATCAAGCACAGGAGGCAAAGAGAAAGAAGAAACTTGAAAGAAACTGAGTGCACGAGATCCAGCTAATAATGATAAAGGCGAGGCCAGGAGAAGTAGCCGCTGCTCTCTTTGTGGGGAAGCGGGACATAAGGCTGGAAATTGTCGGAGTAAGGCTCAAGCGAGTAAAGCACCAACGTGCTGGAACTGTGGACGAACGGGTCACAGGGCTAATTAGTGCAAGGTACAACTGCACGGAGAACACCAGGCCTCGTGCCTGTGGATAAAACCACCAGCAGATTGGGACGAGCCAGATGACTCCTTCGTCACTCTGAGGAGCAGAGATAAGGTGCCAGTGGTGAATGCTGCCTTTGAGAATCCTCCAAAGTTCTTAGCAGATAACATGCCTGTGGTTGAGGGACGACTCGAGAACCGGCGAATAAAGGTACTCAGGGACACCGGCTGTAACACTGCGGTGATCAGAAAAGACTTGGTTTCTCTAGACAAATTACCCGGAGAGTCGAGTGCCGTCTTTTTATTGGACCGCACCGTCAAGCATCTACCTGAAGCCAAAACGTCGGTCCAGACGCCGTTCTACACAGGCACGGTTCTAGCGAAGTGTATCGACAATCCATTGTATGATCTGGTGCTTGGTAACATTCCGCAAGTCCGAAATGCGGACGATCCAGGCCCGGATTGGGAAAAGACAAATGAAGTGGCACCTGAGAACCCAGATGGACCGGGTCGGTATCGACGGTCCGAAAGGTGGTATGATGTTCACGGAGGGTCCGGCTCAGTAAAGAACAATGATGAGTCATGTCAGGTAATTCTAGCGGAAGTTGTTGCCGTTCGCGGTACAAGCGTCACGCGTGGTGGAGAAAAGAAAACAAAGAGACACGCCTGAAGGTACCGCAAGTATCAATGATCGATACAACTCCAGAGGCACTCGCTAGAGAGCAGAGAGAAGATGACACACTCAATAGGTGTTGTGATGTAGTTGGGGAAATCGCAAGAAAGCCTAAGTATAGCACAAAGTTTCAGTTCTTCGTGAAAAACGACCTGTTACACAGATCTGCTGAGTAGTCGTCGGGGAGGAAGACAACTCAACTGGTACTCCCGAAGAAACTCAGGCAGGCAATGATAACACTCGCGCATGATGGCATAATGTCCGGGCACCAAGGGATGAAGAATACGCTAATCCTGGTGACAGACGAGTTTTTCTGGCCTGGGATGCAAACCGATATCAAAAGGTATGTATGTCCGATTATGCGACGTCTGTCAGCGCACGGTGCCAAAAGGCAAAGTGGGCAGGGCGCCTTTGTGGAATTTGCCCACGGTTGAGACGTCATTCCAGAAAGTGGCAATCGACATTATTGGACCCATCGCACCAATGTGAAGTGCGGGAAACAAGTACATCTTGACCATGGTAGACATGGCAACGAGATACCCGGACGCGGTAGCGTTGCAGAGCATCGAGATCTCATCAAGTGGCTGAAGCGTTGGTCGAAATGTTTACACGCTATGGGGTACCAACAGAGATACTTAGCGACCGCGGGGTTAACTTTACATCTTACCTCATGAAAGAAGTTAGTCGCTTGTTATCGATGAAGCACCAGCTTACCGCATCTACCACCCCATGTGCAACGGGTTAGTGGAAAGGTTTAACGGCACTATCAAACAAATGCTAAGGAGGATGTGCCAAGAGCGACCAAAAGATTGGGACAGGTACCTTCCAGCGCTGATATTTGCATACAGAGAGGTGCCACAGTCGAGTCTTATGTTTTCACCATTCGAGCTACTCTACGGCAGAAGAGTGCGAGGTCCCTTGGCGATTCTAAAAGAAGTATGGTCAAGCGAAACGCTGAAGAAGGAGGTAAAAACGTCGTACAGCTATATGCTTGAGCTAAGGGAAAAACTGGAGAGAACGAGGGAGCCGGCGCACAAATGTTTGGACGAAGCCAAAGCTAAATTTAAAGGTTACTACGACAGAAGGAGCTCCAACCGCAAGGTGAAACCAGGCGACTTGGCTTTGATCCTTCTGCCAAAAAATGCCAACAAGATGATTTGCAACGGAAAGGGCCCTTCGTAGTAACGGCAAGGAAGAATGAAGGTGATTATGAATTATACGTGGGAGGCAAGGCGAAGGTTTTTCATGTCAACATGCTAAAAAGATTCGAGGAGAGGGGAGATCACACGACAAGAGAAGACAACATGTAGTATTGCTGCGGCAGTCAAGGAGGAGACCACAGGAGGGCTAAGTCTCAAAGACGTCAAAGGAATTCCCACAGCGAGTTGGACGAAGCAGCACGGATGGGAAGATGTGAATATTAACAAGAAGTTGGACACGGAAAGAAGTAGCGAGGTTCGTGCGCTAATCGAAGATTATCAAGACATCTTCTCCGATCTTCCAGGAAGAACACATCTCGTGACGTGTGATCTGCTGGTAGCCATGGCACGACCAGTACATGTGGAACAATATCCACTTCCGCTGTCGGTTCAAGAGGTGGTCGAGGAAGAGATCTCCGAGATGTTGGCGCTAGGTGTGATCGAGAGATGCACGTCATCTTACAACGCGCCAGTGGTGATCGTGAAAAAAAAAAGGACGGGTCAAATAGATTTTGTATTGATTACAGGGGACTAAATGACGTCCTCAAACCCGATGCGGAGCCCATTCCGAGACTCGACGTCACGTTTGCCAAAACAAGACAGAACCGCTTTTTTTCGAAGCTTGATGTGGCCAAGGGATATTGGCAGATACCCATGATGGAAAGCGCCAAGGAGAAGGCAGCGTTCTCTTCAACGAGTGGACTCTACCAGTTCAACTTTATGCCCTTTGGCTTAAAGACTGCATCAGCTACATTCACTAAGCTAATGCGCAAGTTGCTGGACGGGGTCCCAGATGCGCATCATTACATTGATGACATCCTAGTCGCGACGAGTTCGTGGAAGGAGCACAGTGATACGCTCAGCCGTATTTTGCAACGCCTGCGAGCGGCCAACATCACGATCAAGCCGAAGAAGTGCGAGTTAGGATTCGAAGCGATCAGCTTCTTGGGACACGATATTGGACTAGGGAAGATATCACCGGATCCTAAACTCATCGAAAGGATTCAGGATGTTTCAAGACCTTGTACAAAGAGACAAGTCAGGTCGTTCTTCGGTCTTACGGGGTTCTATCGAGAATTTGTAGAGAACTATGCTCGTCTGGTTGCACCACTAGCGGAGCTAACTAAAAAGGGATCGCGGAATGAGGTTGAGTGGGGGCCAAAGCTGGAAGAGGATTTCGAGAAGTAGAAGTGTAGATTGGGGCAATCGCCCATCTTATTAGCACCGAACCCAGAAAAAGAGTTCGTACTAAGAACTGACGCCTCTGATAAATGCGTGGGTGCAGTCTTGCTTCAAGAAAAAGATGGCACGTTACGTCCAGTAGCGTATGCGAGCAAAAAGCTTAGTAATGCAGAACGGAAGTTCGCAGTAGGTGAAAAAACAATGTATGGCTTTGGTATGGACCATTGCCAGGTTCAAGTTGTTTTTGTATGGTACGACGTTCCGAGCCCAGACCGACCATCAGCCTTTGAAATTTTTGAACAAAGCCAAGCACACCAACTGTCGAGTCGTGAGATCGAGTATGACGCTACAAAATCAAAGTTTTCATGTAGAATATATTAAGGGCAGAGGCAACGTGGGGGCTGACATTATGGGTCGCGTGCGAGGAGTCGTGACTAGCCTCTATACAAAACTTACCAGGGAGCTTTGAGTTCATTTGGAACGAAGTTGAAGAAATGTTACAGAAAGGTTTTCATAAGTAGACGTCTGGCCGAAACTTTCGAAGGATAAACTGCTGAGCCTGAAAAGGGGTTATGAACTGTGTAAGACTGGTGCGAATATCAAGGTCTCATTTGGTTTTTATGTGTACATTGATGTTTTTATGCGTGTGTGTGTTGTGAGTGTTGTGAGGAAGATAGGCGACGTCAACGACGTGACTCACATCTCATGAGGACTTTGACGTCTCTCCGCCTCAGGAAGTGAGGCTCTTGAAGAAGGGAGGAGTGTCACGTTCCTGAAGTGACGGTTAAGGCGGAAAATGAAGAAGGGAAAAAAGCTCGAGGACAAAGGAAAAGGATAAGCTCGCGGGGGAAGATGACATTCGACGACTGAACCTGAAGGGCGGCAGTTGACCCGCCAGCGCTCCCGGCAGACCAGGCTTCGCACCTTGTGAACCCTGGTTCCGCTCCAAGTCTTTTCGCCACCATGGAGCCGAAGCGACGTCGTGCTTGCTGCTCGCACCAGGAGCTCGGAGCATTGGATTCTGAGCTCGAAGACGGACCCAAAGGGGTGGTCTCGCAACATTCCTGTCAACCCAGGCCGCGTACCTGCTTGGTCAAGCGACACCATCAAACCAGTGCTGGGTGGCCCAGAGCTCCTAGCAAGCTTGGACCCCCACCCGTGACATCGAAGAACAAAGCCTTGTTCCGTCCCAAGCAAGATCGACACTCGAGACTGTGAGTGTTCTCAGCTCACATTTAAAGACGACCGAGACTGACTGCAGTGCCTGCAGCTATTTAATCACTCTATTTCTTTCCTTCGCTTTTGCTAATATTTTTTTTTCGTGCTTGTGAGTAAATTAATTTTCGTTCATCTACTTATATGTCCCTTCGTCTTTCGACCTGCCCTCATTCCCTGGGAGGAACATGACAGGGCTGCACTCGTTCCACTTCTCCTGAACATGTGGCGTATACGAAAACCAACTTCAGTGATGTGAAAATGTCGTTTAATAATTTATTTCCTTCAAGGGCCTCTGTAGGCATTGCAAAGAGAATACTTAATACATGATATTACATTAATACATAACACATGATAATAACATCAAAGCACAATGACATTGATGAGCACAAAATGGGCCCAGCTACCGAAAATAACTATTACACACGTAAGAAATATATATTGCTGTAACTTGTTAATTGCAAGAAGAAACGCACCTCTGAACATCTAGTTTAATAGTATGTGTTGATGCATTGTTGTAAAGCAACACACTTTCTATACGTATGACACAATGGACCCTTTGCAATGCTCCATCAAGCCACACGAATGTCACCATTGTTTTTTGGTGTAAAGTACACGAATGGGTACCAGTTCATGCCGAATGCTAATGCAGCATTCGAGTCCAATAGGCGCTGAGCCGAGTTCACAGTGATGGCTGACATAACATTCTTGTCAAACAAATGCCCAAAGTATGAAGGCTTTGGGTAATTTTGGTAGTAGCTACTGTAATTCGTTTCATCACAATTTGGCAAACGGCAAAGGCTACATCAGAGTGCTCATCTCCACAGATTTGTCACACACCTTCATTACATCCCTCTGATTGGCTCGAGGGGGCTGTGGCGATTTCCCGTTACGAAGTTACGGTGAAACGAAGTAGAGGCGGTCTACACTTTTGAAAGAAGTCTATTAAAGGGACTGAAAGGAATGGCAGTCAACATTTTTCAACGAAACTGCTCTTCGGGCAAGGGATGAACGCAAATGTGAGTCCTCTTGTCCAGGTTATTAGAACAAGTAAATGATTGACCGACTGATACAATCCACTCTTGATGAAAAAAAAAAAAAAACTATTGCTGCAATAAGTCTTACGAAAAAGAAAAATGTGCAGTTAATCTTCTATTTCCGAGTTGCATTACATTTAATTATCAAATTGCTGATATGTGTGGTTCTATCTCTAAACCTCTAAAGAGTGGGGCTGCATTTTTGTCTAAGATTCTAGATGTTATATTGATGGATTAGACAACCATCTAAGAGGAGTATGATCATACACATGTAGGTTATTGTGGACTATTGATACCAATCGGCAAGGTAAAGAGCCTACTAATACTAATTTCTAAGGGACATCGGATGCAACATTTTGTGCACTGATCAATCAAAAATGTGAATATTTGCTGTGTTCTGAGTTCCAAGGGGACAAATGAACTGTTTTAAGAACATAGGTAATGAACCTTTTTTCCGAATGATTGGTTCGAATGATTTGTAAGAGCTCGCGCGCACGTCAATAAAGCAAAGGCCAGCTTTTCACTTCAAAACATTATTGCGATCGAATATAGAATCGACGATTAGCACAAAAGGTTAAAGATCGCAGGACCTTCCTCGCTAGAAGTTGCTATGGTTATTCGGTAACGCAGGGCTAAAACAACTTCCCCTAGGCCCTAACGCCACGCCCACCTTTCGCTTCGATTCTCAGACATTCCAACGTTCAAACGAAGCTAGAAAAATGCGAATATTTTCTGCTAGAAGTTATATCGTAAACTTGTTAATTACCACAAAACGTAAAGATCGCAGGAGCTTCCTCGCTAGAAGTTTCTATGATTATGCGGTTACCTAGGGCTGAAACAAATTCCCCTAGACTCTATGTCCGACGCATACATTTCGCACCGATTCTAAGACCTTCCAAGTTTCAAACAAAGCTAACAGAATGCGAAAATTTCATGCTAAAGGCACTCAAAGTTCTATCGATCCTCGAACATATCCGGGAATCCGAGCACCGGTATCGCGATACCGCTGATGGTGTATCACAGGTGTTAATATCCAGATGATCCAGAGCGATCTTGCGCAAAAAGTGTATAAAGTCTCATTCCTTCGTATTTTCACATTGTGCCTGAGTCAGCGAGCACAACGAAGCCCGAAATCGTCGGAAAGCAGCTGCACATCACGGCTACCGCGCACCGAACAAACTCGCATCCGGCAGCTCTGGGCGCTGCCATCTTACCGGTGACGTCACGATCCTTGTGAGGTCACGCGACGAGTGTTCCCCTTTGCGTACAACATGGCGGCAACCGGGGGGGGGGGGGCACTTCCGAACTTCCGGTTTATCACTCTAAGCCCCTCTACCTCGTTGGATGCTTGGGTAGTTCGGCAAAACCTCTCTACTCTTAAGGTGAGACTGCAACCAATGCCACAGGCACGAGAGCTCGAGGTCGCTGCTTTCAAGGGTTCTTTCGCAGAATGAGCACTGGCGACAAAAATGCACGTTTCAAAGCCAGGAGCGCGGTCTAGGTCGCGCGTGTAGAATTGGCTGTAGTCTCAGCTTAAGGGTGAGCGGAGTATTTGCGCCGCGAAACTGAGGGAGAAGAGGAGACGAGAGAGCGCGGGGACATCAGAACGCTGAGCTCTGATT
Source organism: Ixodes persulcatus (assembly GCA_013358835.2). Taxonomy (NCBI): domain Eukaryota; kingdom Metazoa; phylum Arthropoda; class Arachnida; order Ixodida; family Ixodidae; genus Ixodes; species Ixodes persulcatus. The sequence continues at coordinate 24,976 of JABSTQ010010086.1, read as the reverse complement.
GGAAGGATTAGTGAGTAGACATAAAGCTAACTGTTTTTGTCTCTACTGCACTCGTCGAACGCGTTTGAATGTGAGATCCAAACGCCGGACGCCGGCGTTCCACTAGTCATTGCAACTAGACAGCTAGCTTTAGGTCTACCCACTAATCAAGCCAACCAGGGGTGCTATTCTGGTCACAAACGGTCACGTTCGTGTTTCTCGAAAACTCCTCCCCCCTACGAACCACGCACTCCTATTGGCCACAGCGCGTGTGATAATTCCACGCGGTTCCCATGGGAACGTTCGCGAAACACGAAAGCAACTGTTTGCCGTAAGTGCCGCTCTTCGAGTTCGAACCGTGACGACAAAGTGACGTATGACCACGTCCGACCTACGTAGCACATAGCGGAAGTCACGTAACTAGATTAACTGCGGTACTACTCGACGCACCCTACTCTCTGTTTCACTATGAGTGCGAGCTAGTGCGGGTGTAGGAGCTACAAGAACGTGTTCCGGGCTTTCAACATCCCTGTCGAGCAGGCGCGCTTGCGCAGTGCAAGCCAACGTTCGTGTAAGCATCGTTCGGGGTGATGTGCTCGTGCTTGTAACTTCTGTTTCTATTGCGCGAAAAGGAAAAAACTTTGGGCAGGATTCTAGAGCGTAGAAAATGGCGGCGATGCTTGTTGCTCAACGATGGCTCGACCAATGCGTACAATGACGGGTTTTCTGCGAGCACCCGGTTGCCTTCACTATGCATGACGACTGTTTCTGACGACAGTACCGCTTGTCGAAAAGCACCGTGCGAGCGCAGTGTGACCAACTGCGCGCCGAGAGACGGAGACGATGAGAGATGATGACCGTCGAGCAGCAGCTACTAATCGAATCGCACTGAGATTTTTTCGCAACGGGAAGCTACAAGGGCGCGGTTGTCACCGATTATCTCATAGCTAATGCCCAGTCGATGGTGATCAGAGCTGTGACGGCCGTCGCGAGTGTCGCTGTCAACCGGCTGGGAAGAGGCGGCTGGGTCGACAAAACTCTGGACCGAGGAAGCTGAGGCATGTGCGAAAAAAGGCTTTCGTCGCCACCCCGACAAGCACACCGATGTCGTGGGGTGCGTTGACGGAACCTAGAATCTAACTGAACCTTCGTTACCATCATCATCGGTCAGAAGGAGACCGTCACCGTTCTGAAGGCCTCCTACACTTTGCCGCAAACACCACATTGCCATTAACAACATGGTGGTAAGTACGTTAAAACTTCAGGGTTTCTACCGCATCGAAGTTAGTACACGCTTAGTGCCTATGTCTACAGTTGACCATTTGTTGCGGTTTGTAGCTACTGTCAATCACGCAATAAAATCTGGGTGGGCTGCTGATGGCATTTTATTGTATCAATTAGATATTCTACCTTTCTACGCCAAGCTTCTGGAGTTCCATGTCAGTCATCGGACAGTCCTAAGAAACACTGATCGATTCCCTGCCATTAACTGTAGACGAGAAATTTAGCCAGTGCAATTTTGTGGATGGTTGTCACCTCCATGACCAAGAAAAACAATAAATATACCACTGTCCTACATTCAGCACACGTATGTTTAATGTAAAGGTTATGATACAAATTTAATAGATTGTCGTTTCAAAAGTGGCAGTAACTCATTGAAATTAAAGAGTAGTTTTAACTGGATTTTTCTTAAATTTGCCTGTGATGCAGAGCAAATACGCACTGTTGACTTATCACCATCAAGCATAAACAACGAGCGGAAGCAGAGTAGATGTGTGAAGGAAAAGCGAGCATATGCTAAAGAAAGAACTGCTACGTAACGTGAAGAATGTCAGCAACTATCTTGCCATTGTGGTACGAGCTCAGTTGCTATGCATATGCTTATGGCAGCCTGTGAATGTAGGATGCTCCCCATATGGTATCAACCTGTGGTGAAGCCGGGAGGGGGGGGGGGCTTATGGGGCTTCGTCCCCCCCCCCTCCCCAAATCCGGCGGGCCCTAGAATATACACACAAATTTCGACAACATCCCCCCCCCCCCGCACCCCAAGTCATGAACATCTCAGTCACCTCAACTTTCCTCCCCCCTCACACCCTCAAAAGTTCCTGGCTACGCACTACGATCAACAGCACTCAATAGAAAGTCAACATTATCAGGATAAGCGAAATGTTTTATTTTAAGCATTATATAGGCAGTGTTTCTGTCCTTTATATGCATGCAGGCAAAGCACACACTTCAGAAAACACTTGTGTGAAGGCTGCTGTCACAATGCAGTCCCCGTCAAACTTTCAAGGCGTTAACGAATTCCACAAATTAAATTTTCAACGAAATGCATTAGTTTTGCAAAACGCTGGCAAACTTACATTGCGTTTTACATAATTCACCTTTGTCGTCCGATAAATCAGCAGTCAGCGCTACACAAACCTCAATGAGCTTGTCGTTTGTTTTCTTGCCATTGGTGCGAACACTGGCGGTCGTGGCGGCGGCACAATTCTTTCTCAGACCGGTGGCTGCTGCCTCCGTGCTCGCAGAAGCGTTGGTCACTTTGTGACAAGGTGAGGTTTTCAATCTTGACACATGGCAACGCTGAGTGAAGGTCTATTACCTTCTTCATAATCTCAGCAAGGCTGCCGTTACGAGCCACAACAACAACACCACTTTCAAGCTTCATAACACCGGCACAAATAGAAGCCAAGTCTTGCATCTCGCCAAATGTTATACCGGAGGCGTTGAACGCCAGCTCACCGTGCTCTTCAATCCGGTCCTGCCACCGAATGGGCTCATCCAACAGCACGAAAGCATTCGTGTGCGCGTTGATCAAGTTACCGATCGCATGTCAAACCCCAGCCGCGGTCGATCCGACGAGCATCGCGGCCATGTTCTTTCGAGTTTATCAGGCCAAGGGTACGGTTGTCGAGTTAAAACAATGCAAATACTCTCGTGCATTCTTGTTCTTACGTCATTTTGTCGTCACAACCCGAACTCGAAAAGCGACTGTTAGCGGCAAACAGAGGCTTTCTAGTTTCACGAACGTTCCCATGGCAAAGAGCGTTGAATCGTCACGCGCATTGAAGCCAATGGGATAGCGAGGTACCTATGTAGGGACGTGTAAAAACGCTTTCTTTTTGTTTCTTTTTTTTTTGCACGAGCTTTTCTGCAAATAAAAAAGTAAGTAAAAAGACTGCCCGAGATTATGCACTCGCGTCAATTTCTTCAGCGCCGAAAGCAAAGAGCATGGCTGCACTGCAGTGACGGCAGTGAGCAAAGGAAGCAAAGCATTATTAAAACTGCCCGAAGAAACTTTTCTGCATCATCCACAGCATGTTCACAACCGGTGCATTCTGCGTCTATCTCATGACTTGTCATATATTACCAAAGAGTCGTCGTCAGCTCTGTATCCATTTGGAGTCTCCTTCACAGGCAAACAGGAAATTTCATTTGCAGCTTATGTTCACGGAGGCTTCACAAAGGATGATCGGTGTCGCAGCGTACCTTCACATAATATTTTCTTCTCGTAATGCCATCCGTATCGTGCAGAAACATGGAAAGCAACGACGCAAACGAGACACAAACACCACAAGGTCGTTACCGCGGTTTTCGCCATGTTTGTTTTCAAAGACCGTAGCGAAAGACTTCGAGAAAACAAGCTGGGATATCTTAGCTAAATTTACTTTACGTCATAATTATTGAAATAATCTTTCGTACTTTATAAAAGGATAATATTATTTTTCTCTGTTTCTTTCTATTTTCCGGAAAGTATCCTTTTCTCCGTTATTCGCTCGTTCTAACTGTCGGAGGAAAGAAAGACGATAACAAAAAGAACACGGGGAAATGCGGGGATTTCTGCGCCCCAACTGCGTGGACACGTCATCGCGACGTAGGGGGATCGTCAAATTCTAGCTGACCGCGTGCGTGAACCCGACCGTTGGGGCGGAGCCTCAAACAAGAATCATTCTAGTTTGAGGCTCCGCCCCTTCTTTCTCGATACGTCACTAACTCGAAAGTACCCGTTTGCGACCAGAATAGCACCCCTGAACTGGGTGTTCCGATGTCCCCGCGAGGCTCTGGTCTGCTCCTCTTCCCTCCGTTTCTCAGCGCACTGGACCAACACCATCTAGAATAATGAAAGCCTCCGCATTGCCTCCTCTCCCTCCATGAAACGTCATCACAGTTGGATCGCGCTAGCTCGGCTATTGGGCCCGAGGACGACCTTCGACGCGCTGATTGAACACGAGCCCCGGCCGAACACTGACGCAGCACGTGCCTCCAATCTCCGGCCTTAATCGATCTGACTGTGAGGACGGCGCGGAGGCCTTCTGCTTATCTAGGTGGTGTTGACTGGACACGAACGCTTCGTCAAAATTCGAGGGGGGGGGGGGGGGGGATATACCCTGACGTTTGACCTCGATACCGGTTCTATGATTGCGGCCGTGGTCCGTCTTAGAGTTGAGAGAATTCGTCACAAGATGGCGCTACTTGCCTTTTTATAGTAGAAAACACTGATTAGGTGCAATTAGGTGCCAGGAGTCAGTGAGGCGAGTTTGTTACATACCTGCTGCTTCAGGGCGAATTGCGACGTCAGAGGTACTCGGGGTGGGCTTGGGCTCTTCGGGAATTGGCAGAGAATAGTTTGTCTTGTCCTCTTGCGCTGGAGGGCCCGGGTCGAGTGAGACTTCAATATTCTTTGGGCCTGTGTCTGGACCTAACAGAAAGACCCGTCGCCGCCGTTCCGATCAACGTAGCTTCCAGGTGAAACCAGAAACAGTTTCTGGCTCCTCAACGCGATAGCGCGTGGAACTAGGAGTTTATGTATAACCCCGCTAAAGCGGCTTAGATTTGTAGGGAATTTAATTGTGTCTTTAAACTTTGGTCTTGCAAGATAATTCTCAATAACAACAAAGTCATTTTAGGCAAAGTGTATTATTGTCACAGGCGAGAACTTTTGGCTACCCGTGGTGTCCAAGTAATGGTCATGGCTCCGTATCGTCAGTTCCGAGCGATAAGTTGGTGTGTGCGTGTGTGTGCGTAGTGTGTGTGTGCGTGCGTGCGCGCGCGTGTGTGTGTGTGTGTATATGATGAAAGCTTGCAGTCATCGCATGACTGACGGCACCACCGTAGAATATATCTTTATAATATGGCCCTCACTTCTGTCGATGAACGAAGAATGGATTCATATCAAGACGTCATGGTGGTGCCGACCGCAGCGACGACTTTGGCTGCGCGCACTGCGAATACACCGTTTCATGAAATGCTTGTAGGGCGCGGTGGTCCTGCACGAGCGTTCTCTGGCTTGCCGTTTTTGCGAGCGCGCCTTGGCTGGGCCGTGACCTACGCGCACGCGTGAATTGCAATTTTCTTTGGGTTCTAGGTCTTTGTGCAAATGATCAGGGCCACTGACAGCGCAGAAGCACGGGGTGTCTCTTTCGGATATCCATGCCTAGAGCGCGTGCTCGTTGCCAGCCCATCCTGCTTATGGAAGCTCGCACTGGAGATGCAACAACGAAATGATCCCCCTGACGCTCATGTTTCAAGCCGGCTTTGCACACGCAAGATATTCCACTGCGAGTGCACAGGAACCATGATTTGCGGCATATAGCGCCACAGCCGACACGCTGTTTACAAACAAGCCCTCTTTGCCCACACCATGGTGTGGGCACTGCGCGTGCGCAGAAACCGAATGCGCGCGAAGTGAAGCGTCTGCGCCTGCGCAGTGCCGTCAACAGCGCCACCGCAGCTGCGTGACGTCAGGGCCGCGTGTCGGTCTATAGGGCCCGATCTAGAAAATGAAACTCGGTTTTACCGCTGCAAAAAATAGGCTACGCATCGCACGAACCTGAAACTCCTTGAGAACGTGGGGAACAGTGGGGACAAAATGCGAACATTTCTGATTATGACGTTACCTGTATCAAAGGATAGCAGAGATAACCAAAATTTCTTCATAACCCGACGTTAACATAAGCCTAATATTCATCAAGCAAAAAAGGACATTGTGGGTGAATCTGGAATTAAATGCAATGGGGAAAAAAAAAAAAAAAAAAAAACCTTGTCAGCGACAAAAACGATTTTGTTTTGTTTCTGTCTCATAAGTTAAAACAAAATTCTCCAGGGAGCCACATTGTAATTTTTTGGTTTGATTAATATTAGGCTGAGGTGGACCTCGGGTCATAGATAAATATTGTTTTTATCTCGTATCTTTCGATTCAGGTGACGTCATGTTCTCATACATTCGCATTGGGCCACCACCGCCAGCGCCACGTTCTGACGGAGCTTTCTGTGGTGCGTACTTTATTTTTGGGGTGGTACAACCCTGTTTCATTTTTTCGGTGGACCCTGTATATTATGTCCTGTCGGTGGCCCATGGATGGAATATTTTTTGCTTGAGTGTCACCCTTTTTGTTTGTGAGGTAAATAGTATGAGCTTAAATCACAAATCCATCTATTTGTCTTATTGGAATGAAAACAAAAAACGTACTGGCTACAGTGTATACGACGGCGCTCGAGTCGCGCATCAGTGTGTAGCTGGTTTTATGATTGCTTGGTGAAATAATCCCCATAATAACTCAGTGTCCTTCCTAAAGCGAAAGCTTTCTATCGTTCTTGGTTGCCATTATATTCTGTTGGATGTAGGTTTTTGCGGTATTTATCGACTTTGTTTCGTCTTCATGTATTTCCTTTGTGTACTGAGTTGCTACACATAAAGTCCCATTCACAGTGTATTTTTCAACTTTATTCTCATAACAATTTATTTATTTATTCATACTGCTGTCTCCTTCAGGAGACATGGTAAAAGGGGTACATTGTGCAATTACTTATTAATACATTTCCAAATGTTTTAGGCCCACAAAATCATACATCAAAGACATCATTACAACGTTAACAATAATAATAGTAATCATAGTAATAATAATAAGAGGAATAATAATTTTTTTCACAAATCGGCATCAAGGCAAACAATCCGCCTCACAAAAGCACTTATGTGCTTGTGCGTGAGGATGGAATCCGGGCTTCGGTATAAAGTTACGACTGCGAGCCACCACGGAATTCGGGCTTCGCATTAAGCATGATAAACAATTTAAAGAATATATTGGCACACGGCACTCGATGCAGAGATGTTCCGGTGATTTGAGGTTGTATCACTACAAAACGTAAGAAAACGTAATCCAGCGCAAATGTGCCACCTTCTGGATGTCAACGATTGTGCTGTTTACAAAAGTCAGAATCCACACGTGCTAGATCGCAGTCCAGACAGTGCGCTCTCAAACACGGCCAGCCTAAGATGATCGTGCAAAACGCACGAACACCCTCTCTGATACGCTTTTATGGAAAGAGTCAGCAAAAGCGTACATCGTAAGAGCCCCGGCCATGCCTTCCAGCACTGCACGGTGGAATCTGGGATTGCTTCGAGTCCTTTAAGCCTTTTTCTTGGATAGGTCTATTGTAAAACTGTGGGAAGCAAATAGGCATTTATTACAATTGCATGAAAATAGAGTGATTCAACATACCTTTTCAGAAATTCAGTGCTGTCTAATTGCTCGAATACCAGTCTCGTTTCTAGTATGCTAATGGCGGTTAAAATCTAACGTCTACTCATCAACGGCAGACGTATACCAAAGTTACGGCGTTCTTCACGGTACAGTTCTTTCTTTGTCTATTCGTTTCCATTTCAATGATGTCAAGATACAGTCACTCTGTACGAGGAGCTGACTTGAGTTTACTCTGAGTATATCAATCGATAATATTCGCCACGATTTAATGTCATGAGTTGTCTGGGGCATGCCAAAGCCGAGAATTCCAAGGATTCCTATGCGACCCTAAAATGCGTAGCACACAGTAGCTTATAACTGTAGTCAGTCTGACGTTGAACCATACGTCTGGAATGTTCAGGCTCCGTGTCGGTGCCTGTCTTCAAATTCTTCCTTCATCAGCCATCACAAGCAACCATTATCATGTACATATGCTATACTTTTAGGCGGTGATAGTTATCGAGGTGATATTATAGAGGTGGCCAGACTCAATTTCGAAAAGGGTCTATAAACCACACAATTAACCAGCAATAAATTGGAAGTGTCTTACTGAAACTGCCAAATCGCAAAGGGAATCCCTCTCCAAGTATAAAGAAAATGAGAATAGGGGGTATTCACTGAACGCCATATTTGAGGGCTACGTTTGGTGCATAAAAGTAAACATTTGATAGAGATCTGTCTGGTTGAGAGTAATTAATTATTAAAAAGTTCAAGCACCAACCAAGCCCTTCTATAAAAAAGAAACGGAAAGTGCTCCTCAACGGCCAATAGCCGTAGTCGCCCCTAAAGAAGAGGCCGAAATGGCTTCGAAACGCAGGGTCCCTATTAGCCCCGTGCGCGACCGAAAGCGTCGCTGTGGTCGGCCTTCCACGATTGGCCGAACGCTGACTATGACGTCGGAAAGGGGATTTATCATCGACGAAAATAAGAGGATTGAAAGAACTTTAATTTTTACGGTGTTGGCAGTGTTCCTTTGAGAGCGCAATGATTTCAAGCTTCCACCATGCTAATAACAAACACCATCGAACTTGTTGTTTGAAAGGTAATGACTTCACAAGGGGGACCCACAGGAGGGCGCCACCAAAACTTCTCGCCGCTAATAGACCCTTTCCGAAATTCAGTGCCTTCTGGTGGTTCGTAAAGCAGTTTAGGTTTTGCCATATCAATGGCGGAGATGAACTTGTATCGGCACCGTCACTTTCGCAAGTCAACGGCACGCGAGGAATTATTCAGCCTGAGTTCTATCTCGATCACTTTCAGTTCGATGGTGACCAAGAACCTGCATTCAGAACAAAGCTCCAACACACTCAGATGCCTCGAGAAAATTCTTTACACCAAAGTGCTTTAAAGCCAATTGTGTGCCGCCCACAGATTGACTGAATCTGAGTTATTAGAAATAAACGCTTACGTAGCTCTTGTGTTCCACTTCTACGTCGCGTCGTACTGACCCCCCCCCCCCCCCAATGTACAGGCCTCGCAGCATGCGCTTAGGAGCATCTTCAACATCTTCAACGTCTCTTTTATCAGTCACTAGAAGGCCGCCATTGGTATGGCACAAATGCCGTTCCACAGATGATGATAGTGATCAAAGTGGCCAGACTGAATTTCGGAAAGGGTCTATTGAAGGGCTTAGTTGCTTTGTGAAATTTTTAACAATTATGTGTAGTGCGCGTGCTCATAATGAGCCCACATTAATAGCCTGCTAAGGCCGGCAATCATGATGGTGCGCATTGCATGTTGCAAGAGAACCGCGGAAGCTCGACGTCAGCACGCGCTCAGCAGCCGCGCACACAGCTATGGCGCCAGTGGGTGTGACATCATGTGAGCCTGCTACGGATCATTCCTACTTGTTTTTGACGGGAAAAACAAATTCGGTGGTGCAAAATATACTCTGCAGAAGGTGCCCGCGCAGCATCAGTGTCATCCACAATGGCCGCTAATGAGACGTCAGTTTAAGCCATGTATTCACCGATGGCTCGTAATCTAAGCACAAATAGGCGCGCAATGGACCTTTTGGCGAATATGTGCTGCCACCTGTGGGGCGATGGGCGAACCTGAAGCGCACTGGGTTGGAGAGTATTTGTAGAGAAAACAACGTGCACGTTAGGCTTGTGTGCTACCGGTTCGTTTTCTTTTTTTTTTTTTTTTTTTTTGGGGGGGGGGGGGGGGGGGGGGATCGGTGGCCGAGTGGGCTAGCACACACAAGCTCGGAGCACGTGGAGCGAAAGCTCGCGCTGCAGAACCCAGGGATCCTGGGTTCAATCCCCACCCCTGCCCGTTTCGATCTGGATGAGCATCGTACCGGCGTGCGGTCGTGTATCACTACTGCGTGATGCACGTTAAAGACCCCAGGCTAGCGGTTGTACTGCACTGGCTAAATTGCTCATCTACAGCGAGTGACTCGTCGCAACTTTAAAATGGCGGACCAACGACTCGCTGTACAAATATCCACACAACCCCAATTATTTCTTCTTTTTGGGTACACTCGCTGCTTTTAGAAGCATTTTGAGTCGCGATGTCTCGGGATGAGAACATCCCGTTCGCGTTTGACGCGGACCACTGGGTACGTCATCCCCCGGACCGTACGAACCTCACCCAGGACCGCGTTTGGAGCTACCTCAAAAAGGACAGTTCGTTCAGGCTTTAGTTCAGGCAAGCGCATCGGGGATGGTCCTTCAAAGAAGGCTTCACAGTTCACCGGCATGATTGCGGTGCATGTCGTAATCTAGAACGGGCGTCGTCAGTACGATGACTCGTGTTCACCTTGTTCGCAACATCAAAACTTGAGTCTCGACTCTCGATGGTCTCCAAGGCGCCCAAAGGCGAGAAATGCAAGATGGCGGATTGTTTGGAACTAGATACTCTCGAACCCAGGCGCATCAAATACTCCGCGCATGCGCACAGCGTTTTTCTACAAAAGGTCCATTTAATTAGGACCTTGTAAAATAAGGTTGTCCTAACGATCTTCTATAGGAGGTCGAAGCTTGGCGACTGGCCACCGGCATGTCTCTGCTCAAGCGGTCAAGCCCGTGCAATTGCAAGCTTGGTAAAACCGTGTTCACGCGCACGCTGCACGTGCCTGCATAGTCGAGGCTAGAAGTTTTGGTGGCGCCCTCCTGTGGTTCCCCTTTGTGACGTCATTACCTTGCAAACAACAAGTTCGATGGTGTTTGTTATTAGCATGGTGGAAGCTTGAAATCATTGCGCTCTCAAAGGAACACTGCCAACACCGTCAAAATTAAAGTTCTTTCATTCCTCTTATTTCCGTCAATGAAAATCCCCTTTCCGACGTCATAGTCAGCGTTCGGCCAATCGTGGAAGGCCGACCACAGCGACGCTTTTGGTCGCGCACGGGGCTAATTAGCGGCGAGATGTTTTGGTGGCGCCCTCCTATGGTGTCCTCTCGTGACGTCATTACCTCGCGAACAACAAGTTCGATGGAGTTTGTAATTAGCATGGTGGAAGCTCGAAATCCTTCCGCTCTCAAAGCAACACTGCCAACACCGTCAAGATTAAAGTTCTTACATTCCTCTTATTTCCGTCAATGGGAAATCCTTTGCTGACGTCATAGTCAGCATTCGGCCAATCGTGGAAGGCCGACCACAGCGACGCTTTCGATCGCGCACGTCGCCAATAGGGTGCCTAGATGCCTGTCTGTCTCAGAGTGAACACATTCTCTTTTGCACGTGCTTGCGCACTGAGTGCGAGACTTGTTCGGTAAAATTGCGTCTAAGCATGAGCCAAGGCTTATGTGCTCTATCTTAGTCACACCGGTTTGCGTACACTTCAAAAGGCATAAAAAATGCGACTGGGCGGAAAAATGACTGAAATATTTCCACTGAAGTAAAAGCGCGTGTTTGTATGAAGGCATTCTAATATTTTATTCGCAGCGAGAAGTTTGGGTATCACCGTCTGGTGGAATTCTTTTTACAAGCTAGAGTGAGGATACCTTAACTTTCTCTGCTGGAGCAAGCACTTGCAATGCCCAGCTTCTATGCGACATGAAAATGAAAACACAACTGCGTTGGTAGAAGGTGCTCTACCCATACTGAGGAAGACAGAAGCACAACTGGCGAGTTTCAGCGCAAATAGGCCAACGGGCTGTTTACAAAAATACCAAATGTTCAGTTCCCAAATCAGGTGTGGGCACTGCGCGTACACAGGAACCAGATTAAGGTGGAGTGTTTGACCATGCTCCCTGCCAATAGCCGCGCCACCGCAGTGATGAAAAGTCAGTGCCGTGTTTTGGTGTATATCATTCGTTTCGGTGCATTAATTGGGTGTTTTATGAACACGATCGGTCGACATAGCACGGCATCTGAGGTCCCCAAGAGCCATGGCCTTCAAACTGGCTCTTAAGAATGTGGGTTCGGGTAATCTCAACGTCTTCGATGGCTTCCAGAAATGCAAGGCGTCGGAGGAAGCTGTTGAACTGTTGTCTTTCATCATGCGAATTGAGAAAGGTTTAAAGGGGAGAGGGAACGAAATCACGTGAGCGCGACCTCTCTACCCCTCGCCACAAAGTCGGCCAGCGAGAAGCGCAATGCCTACCGCGCTCGTGATGTCAATAGTTCTCGCACGGACAAGGGTACTATAGTTACGAGCCTTGCCGCTTGGTGGCATCAACGCGTGACAACCACACCTAGTAGTAATATCCGAGCACTGTACGCACTATGGCCTGAAAACAGCATGCCCGTAACATCATTTGCGGCCGTGCCGGTATTTTATGTGCCATGAGCGTTCGCTTCTCCGTGTAAGTTTCACATCGCAGAAGTGGTGGCACAAGAGAACCAGTAAGTAGAAATAACCGCCAGTACCCGGCAATGGCGTATGGTTCGCCTGACAGAGGTCCCTGCATCCTCAGAAAGAGCTCCTACCTAACGTCTGCTAAGAACGGCGACCTCGATGGTGTGGAATGCACGCTACAGAAGCACTGTGGAGCTGAGGCTGCAGCCAATGCCACAACCGCGAGAGCTCGAGGTCGCTGCTTTGAAGCGTAGGTCCGCAGAACGATCGAGCGCTCGCGCTAAAAATGCATGTCTCCAAGCCAGGAGTGCGGGCTTGCTCGCGCTTGTAGCTTTGGCTGCAGTCTGAGCTTCTGAGCGTTCTCCGCCAAGTCACATTCTGGGTCGCTAAACTCGTCAAGCACAACTTTGTGCCCGAAGTTTGCGGAACGCGCTAATTGGACTCTCGCGACGCTGACGTCGCGCCGAGTGAGGTGTCAATCATTCGAACGCTCATTTCTTTGAGAGAGGCAGAATGTAGCAAAGTTCATCGAGGCGCGCGTGCGGCGCGTGAGGGGCGCGAGGAGCCCGCTGATTGAACGGCTTCGCCGATGACGTATCGCCCATTTGTCCCTACATCCCTACGCCAAGCTAAACTTAATGCTTTACAGATTGTCCCTAGGCGACCTGCTGACGCTCAAAATCCCTACAAAGTTTGTGTAAAAAAGAAACCTCGTTTGTCGAAGTTGTCGCTGACGTCAAAGTGACGTTTCCGAACTTTGCGAGAGCCGTGGTTTGAGATCGAGATCTTCGCTTCGGATCGAGGCGAAGTTAAACTCTGTCAACACGGCGGTGCCGTACGCTGCGGCTGAGCTTGTCTTCCGCCACCGTCGGCGTCGCTACTGAGACCACCGGGGACGCCTTTCAACTCCCCGACGACGACTTTCGGCGACAGTACCGGCTATCGAAAGCCGTTGTGCTTTGACTCTGCGACGAGCTTCGTTCGGCGCCCGGACTTCGAGGCGGCGGACAATCGCGTCTACCATGACCGTGGAACCACAAGTTCTTTGCGCGCTCCGGTTCTTCGAAACCGGTAGCTTTCAAGGCATGGTGGCGACTGACGAGCACCTGTCAGTCTCCCACATGACTGTGAGCCGGGCTGTCAGAGTTTTTGCGGCTGCCATCGTTTTTTTTTTGTTTTTTTGTTTTTTGCAATATCCGTAGAGGTACTAATAAGCTGGTATACAATTCAGAATGTTGGAAAACAAACAAAAACCGGGATAATTCTTGGGTAGGTTCGAGTCTCCCGGCAGCCGGCAGAATTATTTCCCCGACATTTTACTGGAAATCGTCACTCATTGGCGGTCAAATCAGTTCATCGAACGACGTGTCATCGACAGATCGTTTCATCGGCACGCGATGTAATCACATGAAAGAGATTTTCTTCCGTTAGAGGTATATACAAATTAAACATTTTCACACCTTTATACATGTAAGTGGGGTGTCCAATAACTAACCCCCTAATAAGTGTAGCAATAGACCTTATAAAAAAATGTAAACCTCACACCTTTAAAAATGTGTGATTTTTTAAACACGTTTCTTAAAACATGTGATAATGCACTACACCTTTTTATAAAGATGTAAAACTACAATACCCCTTCTCTTCAGACACGTAGCCAGGGGGGGGGGGGGGGGGGCCATAAGGCCCGCCTCCCCCCCTAAATCTTCTATTTTGCTGGGGCCTCCTCTCCCCCCTCCCCCTCATAGAGCACTTTGTCATGGGCGCCCCCCCTCCCCCCCCCTAAAATAAAATCCTGGCTACGTGCCTCCTTCTCGTCAAGGTGTAATTACCACAGTACATTCCTTTCTGACTGAAAAATTAAATTACACAAACGAGTCGCCGAAACACGTTGCTTCTTGGCGAGTGTCGAGGCAACTTCAGCCGAAAACCGGCTTCAATATTGGCCGGATGTACGGATTTGCGCCTCGTCCCGACATCCGGCAGGTATGGGTGTACCGATACAAATACACGATTTATGTCTAATAGCACTGGCACCACTGATCTCTTATTAGGCTGGATCGCGGATAGAGGCCTGTATTGCCATGGGGTCGAGCGGCACCACCGGCAGCCATCGCTTGACACGATCTAATGCATGCTATAGGAGAAACGGGAAAACTCAATTGTATTACGTTAGTAGGTTGTTCTCAATCATGAAACTTCTATCGTGTTTCCGCAAATAACAGTTAATATTGTGGGCAAGAATATTAAACGCGTTAGAATACCACTCTTGTTTAAATAAACATTGTGTGGTTGAGGGTCGAGGGCGACTTTGTTGGGCGTTAACTGTGATGTGTTTAATGAGACAAGGGCTACCGAGAGTTATTGTGGTGTCATCCGTGATCTCGGAGTCATCAGAGCTCAGCAAACGATAAGTTGGAAGGCCTTTACTGGGGACATTTGCATCGTTTTAACCGCTTGTACATAGTACTTCATGGTGAAAGCGTTTTCTTTGAACTGCTGTGAGGGCTTCCGTGACAAACTGAAACTCCGAGCGTGCCGTTCAGTCGCTGAACGTGCCGTTTATTTAGCAACCGAAGCAAGGGACGTCAGTAAAGTCGGTGGTGCTTCGACCCATTTATTTTTTTTTTAATCAATGTTCGAACGTTTGACGAATGTCTAGTTGATCTCCAAGCACCCGATATAATCATCGCAGCACGTCATAAAATACTCGCCTTGTGCGAATACTTTCCGATGCGTCTGCTCCGTATTGGCCGAACGTCGTGCAAGTATGTGTACGTTGCATGTCATTTGCTGCATATCCAATCACATATACGGACAAGCAAAATTTTTTCGATCACTCCCAGAAGTTTATTAAACCACTATCATTACACACAGTGTATTCTCGACATATTTGCAAAGGTCACACACACTTCTCTGTAAAACGAAAAGCAAATTATAAAATAAAACTTAACACTGTACTCATGCCAAACAAAACTCATCACACAAAAAACGGCGGAGATTAAGAGGAAAGCAGGACTACTATCAGAAGCATGCTTGCAGTGTACTTACTAAGAAAAGAGCGATATCATGTAATCCTTGATAGATGCATAATCCATCCGAGGCACCCCACAAACACACTCGAGAAGGAAGGTTGCGCACATTCCACTGACGTCTCGTCGTCGGCGAAGAGCAGTTTTTGTCGAAGCGTATCCAACAAACACATCACAAGAATTCCACGAACTCCGGTGAAAAAAAATGGCTATTACCGAAAAATTGGCATGGACGTATTCCGGCCGTTTACGACGAAAACACACGGCCGCGTCCTGCAACGCACGAAAGCAACAGAACACTGAAGAGCGCATTTCGAAAACCGGACCTACGTGGCCCGCCTATTTCTACAACTAGGCAAACGGCGAAAACAGCAGCCCCAGAGATCCCATCAGCGTGACAGAGAGAGTCACGTGAAAACATTTTCGTCCAAACGTTTTTGTTTGGAGCGAAACGCGTGACCACAAAGAGGTCACGCGTTTCGCTCCACCCTTTTGATTTGCTTAAAACGGCTGTCGCGTTCGCTGACGGCCACACGAAGACACAAAAGCAGGTGGGGAGGATTTGCAAAAGGCGAGGTCGAAGGGGCATCAACAACGCAGCTAAGCTCTTTCGGCATTTTCAACGCTTTAGAATAAAAAAAAACAAAAAAAACGAAGACAATTTAAAAAAAAAAAAAGAAAAAAAAAACCCTGCTGTACAGCCAAAGCTACAGGGGAGAGAGTGTATCCCGACCTGTTCAACGCTAGGGAAATAAGGGACGTGGAATCCCAGCCCTTCTCTGGTATGAAATGGAACGGAATGAAAGGAAAGGCCGCTTCTGCCGGTGACCTTGTCGCCTTGCCTAGTCTGTCAGCGTTCGGCTTCCATTGTGGGTCTCAGAAAGATAATCTCCTTTCTTGAGAGCGAAATGGATTGCGGGCTTGTCGCCATCCGATAGTCCCGACTCACTCGCAGTGGCCTCCCATGGCTGTCGTGCCGGCGAAATTAGGATGGCAGCCGAGACATTTTCTCCGGTGAATGACGATCGGGTGCTTTGAATCCGAAGCAGCTCTTTCGGCGTCCATTTGATGTTCTCGGAGTCGGTCGTTGAAGCGTCGCCCCGTTTGCCCGATGTACCTGGCCCCGCAGGACAGGGGGATCGCGTACACTTCCTCCGCTTCCTCTCCTTCCCCCAAGATTTCCCTTTCCCGTAGTTCCAAGGAGCGGGCGGGCTTTGAGCTTGAAGCCGAAAATAAATGTTGTTGAAGTTGAAAGATTGTCCTGTATGTATCGTCCCTTATGTGTCTCCACTTTCTAAATGATTAAAAAGTACCAACACGTCATCAGTCGAACGCCAAAGCAGTAAGCCTAGTTCTGGCACTTGTTTGGCAACTTTGGCCCGTAGCTGCCAGATGACAGCCGAACTATCGGAAAGCGAAGCCTAACTTTGGCACTTGTTTGGCGACTTTGGCCCGTAGCTGCCAGATGACAGCCGAACTATCGGGAAGCGAAGCCTAACTTTGGCTCTTGTTTGGCGACTTGGGCCCAAAGATGCCAGATGTCAACCGAACTACAAGGTAGTAAGCCTAACTCTGGCACATCTGTGGCGATTTTGGCCCGAAGGTGCCAGATGACAGCCGAACTATCAAAAAGTGAAGCCTAGCTTTGGCATTAGTTTGGCGATTTTGGCCCAGAAATGCCACATATCAGCCGAACTACCGGGCAGTAAGCCTAACTCTGGCATTTGTTAGGCGATTTAGGCCCAAAGATGCCAGATGATAGCCGAACTTCCAGGCAGTGAAGCCTAAGTTTGGCACTTGTTTGGCGAATTAGGGCCAAAATACCCAGACTGTTGCCAAGGGAGGTCAGGTTTGGCTCTACTTCGGCTTCTTCGGGTTTTTCAATGCCCTAAACTCCCAGACAAAAGCCAAGTTTCGGCCCAGAACTCGGTGCTACCTGGGTAGTTTCCTCGACTTTTCTGCCTGCAGCTCAGAAAAACCAGTCTAGGCTAATGTTTCTGGGCGGCCAGCACAACATGGACCACACTTAAAAAATAAATAAAAGTTCAAGCATTTCCTTTCCGTACCCCTTTAAAAGCGAACAAACGAAGAGGTTTTTTTTTTTTTTATATACACAGAGAGTTTCTGAAAAAAGAGAACAGTGTTTTTCAGCCCGGGTAAATAAACTATGCATCCCAGGAAGCTCAAATTCCATGAGAATGTGAGGCTGGCGGTTCTGATAGAACGCGAAAGTTTGAGAACATGACGTGGCACTGATTAAAAAACAATTGAGAAAAACTATATTTTTCTATGAGCCGACGACCACCTAAGCCTTATATTGGTAAAACAAGAAATGACACTGTGGGAGCATGTAGCATCCATCTCAGTAAAAAAAGAAACACTTTTTGGCAAAAAAGAGTATATTGTTTTCTTTCTTGCCGACAAGTTTCTTTTTTTTGTTGTTGTTGTTTTCCACTGAAATCGATACTGGAGGCGCTCACAGTGTCATTTCTTGTTTTGACATCATTATGCTTAGCAGGACGTCGGCTAATAGAGAAATCTCGTTTTTCTCAATTACCATTTGATCAGTGCAATGTCATGTTCTCAAACTTTCGCGTTCTATCCCAACCACTACTGTCCCATTCTCACGAAGTTTGACCTTTCTGCGATGCTTAGTTTATTTACCTGAGCCCAAAAACACGGTTCTCGCCTCTCAGGAACTCCTTATATATATATATGTAAGAGAGAGAGAGATAGAGAGTCGATGACAGCTTGAGAAACGTACGGCGGGTCGAGAACCGAGCATATCCACAGTAAGTGGAATTGCGCTATCTACCGATACGAATGACGAAGAATGAAACAAGCGCGAGCTTCAAAGCCACGCCCTGTCCGTCATAAGCAGTCATTGTCTATAGCCGTCTTTGGCGCTGTTCAATCATTTATTCGCCTAAACTAAGCATCGCGTGAAGGGCATTTGCTTACCTTGCATCTTTCAGGCTCAATGTAGGCCTCCAAGTCGGGTTCTAAGCAGCGTAGTCGATAGCCAAATTATGCCAGAGCACGCAGTCCGAGTCGCGTTGGAACCACAAGTGCAGTCATTTCTTTGTCTTCGAGAACGAAGCTAATGAAGTGATGGAGTATCACGTTGCTCTTTCCTAATAATTCTGTGTGATAATGTATGGCATAAATTACGATTGTAATACGCGTTTCCTATAGGAAAATAAGTAATATTATTACGTTGATAATTTTCCACATTTTTGCTAAGAACCAAACATTATTAGCGGCGAGAAGTTTTGGTGGCGCCCTCCTGTGGTTCCCCCTTGTGACGTCATTACCTTGCAAACAACAAGTTTGATGGTGTTTGTTATTAGCATGGTGGAAGCTTGAAATCATTGCGCTCTCAAAGAAACACTGCCAACACCGTCAAAATTAAAGTTCTTTCATTCCTCTTATTCCGTCGATGATAAATCCCCTTTCCTACGTCATAGTCAGCGTTCGGCCAATCGTGGAAGGCCGACCACAGCGACGCTTTCGGTCGCGCACGGGGCTAATAGACCATTGATGACGATGGAAAAAAAGAGGAAGATGACGATGATAGTACTAAAGTGTACACATTGACTCCTCTACTAGAGCATACCTCTACACTGACAAAGCCTGGCAGATCGTCACGTGACGCGGCCGCCGAAATTTACAAGGTAGAGCGTCAGACAAGAGTCAGGTAATGGGCGCCCCGCTGCGGCGAGAAACCGAAGCACACTTCTCCCGAGAATGGAATGTCCGCTCGTGCTTCTCGCGTTCCTCGGGCACGGCCGGACTGGGTGCGCGCGCTCTCTTTCTCTTCTTACGGCCTTTGCAATCTCCCGGGAGTCAATGGCATTTTTTCTCCGTATGTAGTTTCTCCGTACTTGCTTGCCGCCAGGGGCGCAACCACCTCACCCCACTTGATCCCACTCAGACCCCACTTCACTCCACTCGGAGAGTCCCTTCGAGTTGCTTTGCGCTGGTGTTCGAGCTTCGTAGGTTGTTGTCTTGGCAACGGTTTATTGAACTTTGCTCCGATTTAAGTCACTCTACCGACAGGCAGTGTCATGAGCAAACTGCGTTCCCCCGTGACATGGACGGGACCTCTGTACTTGTCTGACCCCTTGCACGCCGTTGTTCGAAAAGCGCATCACATGCAGTGGATTGAGAGCGAGTTCCCATGCTACATAAAGAACATTCAGGAGACTTCTGTTGCATCAGGAGGGGATAGTTTCACCCAAGCATCATTTCAAGCCTTGCTGTTTACTGCATCGTCTACTGTAGAGACAGTGCGGTTTCTTCTAGAAAGCGGAGTCAAGTATATCTGTTGACCAGAAAGTTCAACAGTGACCCAGTTGAAGCAGTCTTTGGACGACTACGGTCCACGTGTGGAGGGAATGACATGCTTGATGCAAGTGCTGTCAAAGCAGCCCTTGATCACATTGTCAAAGAAAAGGCCCCTTCTAAGCAAATGTAGATTTCAGACACTGATTCTGAGCAGTTGGCAGTGGCTGTGCCCGACTCGGTTACAACTGACTTAAAAAAACTGAAAGAGCCTTGCGCTCCATCTCCATCCGTGACATACTCTGGTCTGGTGGACGTCGGTGACTATCTGGTGAAACTCATTAGTGAGTTTGGGTGCGACGCCTGTGTTATGCTGTTGACTACGAGTAACAGAGTTGATCCTCTGTTCGTCTTATTGCAAGGCCAGGATAAAAGCGAACTTCATTATCCAAATCCTAGGTTCCTCGCACTTCTGGACAACATTGTTGCTTTTTTTAAAAGCTGTTAAGCACCTTCCGCGTACAAATGGGCACAACGTTCTGCAACTACTTATTGCACCCTATCTTGAAGACGCGCGAATCCTAAGTTGCCCAGAGGGCATTGACAACAGTCACTCAAAGCACTGGGCTGGTTTAATTTGCAACAAGTTCCTCAGAATACTTCTGAATAACCATGCAAAGACGGTCACGGACATAAACGAATAATCAACTGGATATGTGCACAAGCCCTCGAGGTAGCAATTTAGGCTGTAATATGCACTGTGCGAAAATTGTACAGACTACTACACCCTCGTCTAGGGCAGGTGACCGACTTCATGTGAGGCCTATGAAATGATGAAGCAGACCACGGCAATAGATAGATTGGGCCTGCTCACATTTTACGAGAGTGTACGAATTATTTATCATTTATAGTTCCTCCACGTAGAAGGGGTCCGTCTCCTCCTGTTCTTGAGTTACAACAGAAGTCCTGGATGTAAAGACGAGTATAATTTTTCCGCAATTGCATTCGCTGTCTTTACTTACTACTTTTTACTCCCAAATCTCTCGGAGATGTGCGTCAAATATTCACCGTTTTGGGCTCATCAGAAGCGCATTAGGTAGTGGCTGAGGGTCTAAACGTAAGGATCAGGTGTCAAAGGCTATAAAAATCTCGGACGCAAGTTGCGACAGCGCTGAGGTACACTGTCAGACGCGCTCTGTGCAAACGGCAAAGGGTAGCACAGGTACAGTTCCTGTATAGACAATTGCAAGCATGGCACCCGACTGGTGCCCCATGCGTGCGAGCACCTGCAGTGTGCGCGTGAACAAAGCTTTGGCAAGCTCGCAATTTCACGCACTTGCCTGCACGAGCAGAGGCATGGCGGCCTCCAGATGCCCTGCTTGCAATCGGGAGCCAGAGTTGCGCGTTTGATTCTACGTGCCGCGTGCCGCCCTCGCCGCTATTCGCCGAGATCCGATCACGTGAGGAGCCGGATCAAGTGTCGTGCAGCAAAGTAGACGTTGCACGCGCTCCGGCGTACGTTCCCCGGCTTTTGAGCGCGCTGCGCGCCTCGAACGCGCGGCGCTGCTATTCGCCGAATTCAGTCACGTGAGGAGCTGGATCCACATGCCATGCATGAACGCGCAACTCTGGCTTCTAGGGTGCCTTCATGTGCGCTTTGCTTATACTCTGTTTTATACTTATTGTGCAACGCTGTCAAAGCTACTGGCGCGAGCATGGGGATTGATCTCGTTGAACATTTGCGCGCGTTCTCGTGCAAACAAAGCCATACATAAAGCCACGCGCTCGCGCCAGTAGCTTTGACAGCGTTGCACGCTAAGTATGAAACGGAGTATAGACCTTTCCAAAAAAGGGCACTTGGCAGGTTCCATTTTCAGTGTTCGTGCGTATGGCGCGTGATTTGCTCGGTTTCCGAAGCGACGAACGTGCGCGTTCTGGACTGTGATTTAACACGTGTGGACTGTGATTTTTGTAAACAGTGGAAACGTCTATAGGAGGTATTCACTGGCCGCCATATTTGAGGTCACTGTTTAGAGCGCATGCTCAGAACGAGCCCGCATTAATAGGCTGCCAAGACCGGCAATCTTGGTGGTGCGGAATGCACGTGGCGAAAGAACTGTGGAAGCTCGCGTTCCGCACGCGCTCCGCAGCCGAGCACACAGCTATGGCCGCCAGTGAATACTCCCTATAGACCTTTTCTTTAACGGCGCCGCCATCTTGAGAATTGCGGCGCCGACGACGCCGTCTAGCGGCTTAGAAAAAAGAAATACTGGCTAGTTCTGGCAGCACAGCTATCTGGGTAGGCAACGGTGTGGGTATGGGGGGAACTTGACTAGACTTGGTTATGGTGGGCTGCAATAACTTCTTTGGAGCTTGTCCGGTTGAATCCAGCTGGCTACTCACAGGCCATCACCTTGCCTGCTCGAGAGAACGAAGACGAAGACGGTGGGGTGTTTTGATTGAGTTTCCACAGCGAAGTATATATGAGCAGTTTAATGTAATCTATGCAGGTAAGCTATCGGCATTTGATAGCTCCACCTTAAGTGGTGGCATGTAGACTTTTTCATACCTTTCACATACCATGGGGCTTGCAGTGATAACCTAATTGAACCACCTGCACCGCGAATTAAAATCGGTCCTCTTGTCGTAGACGAAGTGGTCGTGAGCTTAAACGTGACGTTGAGTCTGATATGAATCTCTCGCCATTCAAGCTCGCAATCGACTGAGTTCATAAATAAGGATTCTCGGGGAAAATCCGAAGCTCGTTAACATTGCAGCCACACTCGCGCTGCAGCTTCTTCTGCTCATTGCACACTCTCTGCTATTGCTCTTATGTTTTTTAAAATTATTTATGCATCCGACGACCACGCAGTGGTAGCCAGACAACCGTAGATTTGCGGAAATTGCAGCACGGTAAAAAGGAGCACTCGGAAATACCTCATGCACGACGTCCGTTTTTAAGCCTTTTCGCCCATACCCTTGGCGGTTGCATACCCTGTGTCAGCGGGCAATTCAGAAATGCACCAGGTCGAGGGTACGTCAGTTACAGGCTGGTTTGAGGTTATGCGAAAAAGGTCTATAGGGTAGAGACATCTCGCCATTTTGTCCCACACTTTTATCTTTCTTTTTTTGTTCAGAAGCGCGTGCAAGAGCGTGTCCCTGCACGCGTTTGTGGCGCTGACTGTGCTATGGCGACATTTTGTTTTCGTCGATTTCTTTGTATTTTCCCCGTGAGCGCGTGCTGTCGGCATCGGGTACTACAAAGGGTGGCATCACCCTTAACAGAAGGACATTGAGGCAAACTACTCGCTTCCGTAGGGAGCCTATACAGGAACTCTAAGGACAGGTAGAGTTCCTGTATAGACCTTTCCAAGAAAGAGCGTATGGCCGGTGCCATTTCCAGTGTTCGTGCGTATGGCGCGTGCTTTGCTCGTTTTCCGGAGCGACGCACACGCGCGTGCTGAGCTGTGGAGATCGCACGCTGGGCTGTGGATTTGTAAACATTGGAAAAGTCTATAGGCTCCCTACGGGAGCCAGAGTGGCGCGTTTGATTCCACATGCCGCGTGCCGCCCTCGCCGCTATTCGCCGAGATCCGATCACGTGAGGAGCCGTATCAAGTGTCGTGCAGCAAAGTAGACGTTGCACGCGCCCCGGCGTACGTTCCCAGGCTTTTGAGCCCGCCGCGCGCCTCGAACATGCGGCGCTGCTATTCGCCGAATTCAGTCACGTGAGGAGCTTTATCCACATGCCATGCGTGAACGCGCTACTCTGGCTCCCGTAGGGAGCCTATACAGGAACTCTAAGCACAGGGGTAGCACAGCGCCCCCCGCGAATTGCGGCGGGAGGTGGCGATTGCCCTAATTGCAAAGGCCGTAAGAAGAGAAAGAGAGCGCGCGCTTCCGGTCCGGCCGTGCCACGGGCTACTTCTTTTCTCACCTGGTTTGAACACGTGGTTTGAAAACCATGTTTCGGGTCCTCGCCGCTGCAAAAACTGTGCGCTAAATACCGCACTTCCCGAGATATGCTCTGTGCAACCAGATCCTCGCGCTCCAAATCTGCGACCGGGCACTCTATGGCTCCGTGTCGAACTGCCAGGCTTTGTGAGTATTCGCGGCGAGATGTTTCGGTGGCGCCCTCGTTTGGTTACCTTTCGTGACGTCATTACCTTGCGAACAACAAGTTCGATGGTGTTTGCAATGGGCATGGTGGAAGCCTGAA
The DNA here is from genome assembly GCA_013358835.2 of Ixodes persulcatus. Taxonomy (NCBI): domain Eukaryota; kingdom Metazoa; phylum Arthropoda; class Arachnida; order Ixodida; family Ixodidae; genus Ixodes; species Ixodes persulcatus. The sequence goes on along the minus strand of JABSTQ010010086.1, from coordinate 1,196 downwards.
ATCATAGCGCTCTCAAAGCAACGCTGCCAACACCATCAAAATTGAAGTTCTTACATTCATCTTATTTCCGTTGATGAGACATCCTTTGCTGACGTCATCGTCAGCATTCGGCCAATTGTGGTGGGCCGAAAACAGCGACGCTTTCGATCGCTCAAGTCGCCAATAAGGAGTATTCACTGGGCGCCATATTTGTGGGTGATGTCTAGAGCGCATGCTCTGAACGAGCCTACATTAATAGGCTGCTAAGACCGGCAATCTTGAGGGTGCGGAATCCACGTTACAAAAGAACTGTGGAAGCTCGGCTGCAGCACGCGCTCAGCAGTCGTGCACACAGCTATGGCCGCGAGGCTATGATGCACTAGAAGACGGGGTAGTGTTGGGACCGGAGCGGCTTGGGTGAGACGTGTGGTGTAGATCGCGATAGCTGTCGACGCCGCGCATCGGCAGTAGGGTCAGTATGTTGGTGGTTGTGCGCGTGCACCGCGTGCACACGCACGGGCGGCGGCATTTGTGGACTCGAGCGACTTCTGATGCCCTGTCGACTGCAGCGCCGCGATTGTTGTCTACACGCGCTGCCTTACAAGCTCCCGTTGCCGAGCCGTGCCGATCCAAACACTATCCCGTATTCTAACCCGTTTTCACCTCAAGAACCGAAGTAAAAAAAGTCTGGCTCCTCGCGGAGCATTACTAATTTTCCCTTTTACGAGGAGATTTAATATTAGCGGCGAGAAGTTTTGGTGGCGCCCTCCTGTGGTTCCCCCTTGTGACGTCATTACCTTGCAAACAACAAGTTCGATGGTGTTTGTTATTAGCATGGTGTAAGCTTGAAATCATTGCGCTCTCAAAGGAACACTGCCAACACCGTCAAAATTAAAGTTCTTTCATTCCTCTTATTTCCATCGATGATAAATCCCCTTTCCGACGTCATAGTCAGCGTTCGGCCAATCGTGGAAGGCCGACCACAGCGACGCTTTCGGTCGCGCACGGGGCTAATATAATTAGGTTCATTTTAGATTAGATATATTTTATATAATCCAGAGCCGTTTATGGAGAGAGTTTGGCCATACATTGGTTTGAATAGGCGAGCATCTCGGGCCAACCACAGGCCGCGAAACAGCCCCTAGCGGTGGTCGCGTGCTCTAAATTTGTGCCATGACTATTCGCGACTCCAGCAAAACGGACGCCGCCAGCGGGAA
>JABSTQ010010085.1:0-356015 GCA_013358835.2 Ixodes persulcatus | reverse complement strand
TTCGCAAAATAAACTATTTTATTGAACTCTTGCACTAAGTTTGTCTCTAGAAACTTTTTATATTCTTTACGATGCTGAGATAAGATCTAGAAATAGTTTTTCTAGAACTACGGTAGATATTTCCAGTTCATCAGCTTTCTCGCAAAGCATTCGAGAGACCCAAACCCTGTAATGTACGAAGGGGACTCTCCGAATGAGGCGGCTGACTGTTTGAAACAGTTGGCACTGTAACAGTAACAATGACATGTCACCTGCTTATGTAACGCTCATTGTCGCAGATCAAACTGCTTTTTCCGTCTACAGTCATTTTTGGTAGACTCATTCACGAAACTCCCTCTCGAGGATGTAGCGCTTGGTTCTCTAAAGTAATTTGCATGAATATATGCATCAGGTTTCTTTGAGTGTACGTCTCACACATATTCTTCATATTGAATGTGCTAACTGTATTTATGACCATATCCATAATTGTATCCACATTCTACCAAATATTTTTATTTTGACATTTGAGTTTTCGACAGTACTTTTCTACACATCTGTGCTTGTTGAGCCGTACTCAAGCGCATACATTTTGTCTTTCACTATTACACCAATATATAGAAGTGTTGATGCCGAGTAAGAATTCAAGCTACCGAATCTGTCGTGTAAGTTAAGAACACAGAAAAGCTCTATAGACAAATTTTTGTTAAAGAGGGCTGTATGGGTATCAGAATAGTACATGCCATGCTAAAAAATGCAAACCCTTTTAGGTATGCAAGGATGACGGTGCTGCGCCATTTCTGATATGCCAGAAAAAATCAGTGACATATATTGTTCCTCATGGATATTTAAACTGTCAAATTCAAAGCCTAAGTTTTATTCAAGAACGTTCCTCACTACAAATATGTTTAGAGATATGAGCCATCGACCCATGCAAGACTTTGTGGCAAATATTCATTTTCATGTGCATTACGGTTTCCAAGGTCTAATCTGCACTGATTTATTGCATTCACGCTGAAACTGGGAGGGGTTCTCTGGGTATGAATAAAGAGATAAACATTTCTTGAAATCAAAATATTTGAGAACGGACAAAAGGAATGATATTAAAGCGGTATCTTAGATTCTCTTTTTTTTGTCTTATCTCTAATTATCAGTTTATTTTGTGTGAGGCATTCAGTTTTTTAGGGCGCAGGTCTTAGGTGCCCGTTTCACGGCGTCGCCATGGCATAACTGCCCCGCTAAACTTGGCAGGAAATTGAATTCATGTAGAGATCATTTGATATTATTTTTCAGCTAAATCTATTGGAGAAACTGTGTTTGTTTCTGGCCAACGTGACACAAAGTCATGTGACGTCATTTTCCCCGCTACATTTAGTGGGAAAACTGAATTGGTGTTGAGGTCACGTGACATCAATTTCCCTGCTAAATTTAATGAGATAATTTCCTGCTAAATTTAGGAAAATTTCCTGCTAAATGGGAGGGAGCAGACGAGGAGGAGGGGAGGGGAAGGAGTGGCATACCGTCCCATCCTCCTCCTCAAGGTCTTCGCTCTAATTTCGCTTTACAAAGAACTGTAAACTTCTTTTATTTTTAATCTCATGTTTATTCAATTTTTATATTGCAGGTGCACCCACAGCACAAATCTGGGTTGTGCTGATCCTCTACGCACAAGCTAGGAACTCCTGAGTGGCAAGAGTGGAAGTTTGGCCTGACAGCTCAAGGGACATCTTCGTTCAGTATTGAATTTATAATTATCATCTTTTGGGGAGCAAAGTTCAGCTTCGCTGCATGCAATCCTTCTAGAAATAAATACTTGCTACTGAATTTACCACGTCACTACATTTTGCCACTGCTATTAGTGCTCCTCGAGAACCTCGGACAAGAGCTTATTGATGTGCAAACATCATGCTTGTTTCAAACCAATGCTGATGTAGAGACTCGCTGACATCCAGCATTCCAATCCAACGCTGGATGTCTGCGAGTCTCTCCCGAAGGATGCAAGCGGGAAGGAACCATACAGTGGTATCGTATTAGAGGACATGCTATAGGGTGTCCTTTGTATTGTAATTGTAATTGGAATGATGAGTCGGCTTATTAAAGGGAAGTGCAAGACTTCTTTGAGAAAACCAGATGGAGGTTGATTCTAGTGTAGTTTTATCCCGTGAATCTGAATATCGCGTTCGTTTTCTCCAAAGATATAACAAAACGTGAGAAAACACAAAAACAACCGACCAGTAGTGGCGTCGTAAGGGGATTTTTCAGCTGCCAAGCATGTGTCGCTTGAGGGCCGCACGTCCAATTGAAAGCTTTCTAGGTGTACTCTCCCGTACTGGCACCAGTCGTGAAGTCTTTTTTTCCCCTTTTTAAAAATAGTGTGTGCATGCATAGCTTTGATTAGCGCTGAAGATGCATGAGCAGAGATTTCGAAAGCTCCTTTTGTGATGTCGCTCTCCGGGAAAGAGTGCCTCCAGTGATACTTTAAAAATTATTCTATGCAGCCTCGGTTCGCCAAATTACCAAACAATTTTTATATTTGAGATTCTGGAGGTCAAATGAAAAAAAGATTTAAATGTGTTTCCTCAAATACAAAACCACTCTAGCTTCCCTTTAAGTATATTATGTTCGTTAAAAGTTTAATTAGTGAAAATATGCCCATAATTCCAATTAGAAAGTTGCTAAGCATCATCGAAAAACAATAAATCAACCCTTTTCATGAATATATAAGACGGGAGCAGCATTTTACGGCATTCTAAAAAAAGGCTTAATTTGGACGCATTTCCAGATTTTGGTTTTTTATCAGAGCGCATCTTTGCACCTGCGATACTGCTGACCAGTGGCTGCAATGCAAAGCCACCTCCTCGCCTCCCTCGTAGAATGGAGGGAAGCAGGGCGCACGTAGGTTGCGCGACTAAACCCCTGGGGAACAGGACCGTAGGTGCAGAGATGCGCTCTGATAAGAAACCGAAACCTAGAAACGGATCCAAATAAAGCGTTTTTACAGAATGCGTAAAATGGTATTCCTGAATTATATCCTTCTAAAAAGAGTTTATTTAGTCGTTTTCAATGACTCGGCAAATTTCTAATTAAACCATATGTTCATTTTCACCAATTAAAAAGTAACTAAAAAATTTTATTTAATTATCCGACTAATTGTTACGATTAGGCCCCTATACTACGTACCCCTGGACGTATAACTCACCTGCACAAACCGCATTAATGTAGCTTTCACAACCTTTCTAAACAAATATGTAAAGCTTAAAAAATCGCCCTGTATAACTGTGGAGAGGCGATACCAGCATTGTGGAGCCATATGGCTCCACCATGGTGGTATCGCCTTTTCGCTGGTATAGGATGTCCCATATTACGTTATGCTTGTATGGTTCCATCCTGCTGCATGGTTCCACCTAGATCCACTACGCTGGTATAGGATGTCCCATATTACGACACGCTTGTATGGTTCCGCCTACCTGTATCATTCCGCTTTAATCCACTATACTGGGGCCGCTTTTTCGCTGGTATAGGATGTCCCATATTACGGTTACGCTTGTATGAGGCTTTTCCATCATCTTTCCATCATCAAGATTTTCCAATAGGGTACCTTGTATCTTTGACCTTGGCCACCACCTGAATCCCCACCGCCAGCAAGTATCCAACGGCACGTTCATTTAATAATGTACTTGTCGCCACATCTCAAAACAGACGATTTTGCAAATCCGCTTGGCATGCTATGCGGAAGGCCTTGAGCAGCCGAACAACCCACTGAAGTCTTGAGGGACGACCCCATTTCTGATGTCGAAGGAATAGAACCTCGCCTTGCACATTGACATAGCAATCGCATTGATATAGAGAAACTGTCCACATGAGAAGTGCACGGAAAAGGGCTCATTGTAGAAGAACGAAACTGTAATAAAATCATCTGCTGGACTAGTTGGCTATTTATCTTGGTAAAATTAGCGCAAAGACAAATGAAAAAAAAAAACGTAGAGACAGGATAGAGTGGCACTTACAACTGGCGTTTAATACTGTGAGAGAAAGACAAATAAGAAGTACTGACATTTGAAAGAGAAAGACATACGAATAAAACGCAATGCCTTCCGCACAGTATGCCAAGAGGATTTGCAGGATCTTCCATTCGGAGATGTGCCGACAAGTCCGTTATTACAGAAAGTGCGTGAGGGAGATTGCCGGCGTCCAGGTGGTTGTCAAGGAGAAATATACAAGGTATTTCTGGATACAGCAAGCAAGCTAACGGAGTTCATCTAATGGTTTTCCCGCTCATTTTAATCCAAGTGACCGAAAGATTAATCCAAGTGCCACCTAATTTAATCCAAGTGCCACATAATTTAATTCTTGCGCTACCCAATTTAATCCCGGGTTCAGTCAATTTAATCCACAATATGTGTATGCCTTCTGGAACGACTTCAAGGATGGCGCCTGGAGGACGACGTCTAGGACGACCTCAAGCACGACTTGTAGGAAGACCTCGAGGACGACGTTAAGGAGGACCTCAGTAACGACGTCTAGGACGACCTCGTGCGCAATGGCTGGACGGCCAAAAGGATGAATTCTAGGACGACCTAGAGGACGACCTTGAGGACAACGTGTAAGACGACTTCAAGGATGCGTTTTCGACAACCTCGAGGACAACCTGTTGGACAACCTCTCGGACGACGTCTAGAACGACCTCAAGAACGACGTTCAGGACGACCTCAATGGTGACTTCTAGACTAACCTCATGGACGACACATAGAGGACGACGTCCTCTAGGTTTTGTCCTTAAGGTTGTTTGAGAAATCGTCCTACACGTCTTCCCTCAGGTCGTCTTAGGCGCTGTCTTCGAGGTCGTCCTTGATGTCATCCTTGAGGTCGTCCTAGACATCGTCCTAGAGGTTGTCCTATACATCGTCCTAGGCGTCGTGCTCGAGGTCGTTCTTGAGGTCGTCCTACACGTTGTCCTTGAGGTCTTCCTAGATGTCTTCCCTGAGGTTGTCCTAGGCGTCGTCCTTGATGTCGTCCTTAAGGTTATCCTAGACATCGTCTTAGACGTCGTCCTTGGCGTCATCCTCGAAATTGTTCTTGAGATCGTCCTAGACGTGGTCCCTGAGGTTGTCCTAAACAGTCGTCCTCGAGGTTGTCCTAGACGTCATCCTTGAGATTATCATACCCGTCGCCCTAGACGTCGTCCTTGAGGTCGTCCTAGACATCGTCCTAGACGTCGTCCTTTGGGGTTTTCCTAAACGTCGTCCTCGAGGTCATACTTAAGGTCGATCTTGAGGTCGTCCTAGACGTCATCCTTGAGATCGTCACAGGCGTCGTCCTCGAGGTCGTCCTAAACGTCGTCCTCTAGGCGGTGTTCGAGGTCGTCTTAGAAGTCGTCATTGAGGTCGTCCTAGACGTCGTCCTCTAGGAATCGTCCAAGACGTTGTTAAAAGAGCTTCGCTGGTCCTCCACCTTCACATGAAGTGAAAGTGCTCTACATTTTTTCTATTAATATCGGAATCTAAGATCGTTTCCCTCGGTAGTATCGCGGACACCAAAGGGAGCCGTCGGACGAGGAGGAGGGCTCACTGGAAGGACTTCTGGTCCTACGCCGCCCTCTGGTGTCCGGGGTAATTGAAGTGAAGTATAAAGTAACTCAAAAGTAACTAGAAGTAATCGAAAAAGTAATCAAACCATCAATATAGCTAATAATTATTAAATTGGCTGTATAATGACCCAAAGTAATCAATATACTGTCAATATTGGCTCAAACCACTTTAAAGGGTAATCATAATGCAAATTTAACTCATAAGAAAGCAATTGGTTCGATATTAGCTCAAAGTAATCAAGAATCATCAAACTTTCCAATAAGCCGAATTAATGTTCGTTGAATCAATAGTAACTCGAAATAATCAAGGGTAATCGCCATGAAAATTAAGCTCATGATAGATAAATTGGTGGTACAATGACTCCAAGTACTTAAAATTGTCACCAATTTGTTAATTGGGCGGATTTAAAGCCCATTGGGTTAATAGTAAATAAAAAAATTAATCATCATGTCAATTATGCACACGATAAATCAATTGGTTGAAAATTAGCGGACAAATATTAAGTCTGATTACAATGTCAATTAAGCCGAATTAGGATTAATTTGGACAAAAGTGTAATAAAAATGTGAATCGAGCTCCTTAAAGACCAATTAGTTGAATGTGACCTCAAAGTAATCAGAAGAGTTACTAAATTTTGAAATAAGACAAATCCATTGGGTCAAGGTAACTCAAAGTAATCAGAAGAGTAACCATATTATATATATTCGGTTCGTAATAAATAAGTTTCTATGAAGATAAGCTGAAAGTAATCCAGAGTTATCCCAATGTCATTTCGGTCGAATTCAAGTCCACTGGGTTAAAAGTAACTCGAAGTAATCAAAATAGTAAAAATAATCTCAACTGAGTTCATTATAGATCAATTGTAGGTCTAATAACACGAAGTAATCAAAAGAGTAGCCAAAATGTCAATTAGGCAGAATTAAAGTCCATTCGGTCAATCTTAACTCAAAATAATCAAACAAGTAATTGTGATGTCAATTGAGCTAATAATAAATGCTTTTGTTAAATATTAGCCCAAAAATCAAAACAGTCATCGCAATATCAATCAGGTCGAATTAAAGTCCTTTGGATCGAAAGTAACCCGAAGTAATCAAGATTAATAATAATGTATAATTGAGCTCAACACCGATAAGTTGGCACTATAAATACACAAAGTAAACAAAAATTGCCAAATGTTACATAGGCCGAATTAAAGTCAATTGAGTTGAGAGTAACTCAAAGTAATCTAAAGAGTAATCATAAAGTCAATAATCATCACATAAAAATTCAATTCGTTGAAGATTAGCTAACAGTAATGAAGAGTCATCACAATGACATTTAATTCGAATTTATGGCGAATGGGTTAAAAGTAACCCGAAGTAATCAAAAGAGGAATAATAATGTCAACTGAGTTCATTATAGATCATTTGGAGCAATAATAACACGAAGTAATAAAAAGAGTAATCAAAAACTGCAATTGTACTTGTATCATCTGAACTGTAGCAATGTTAAGTCGAGTAGTAAGAAAGGTTAAATAAAACGTCCATTCAGTTAAAATAAATTCGAGCGCGCCACAATAACTCAATATTACAAAAAGAGTAATCAACATATCAACTAAGCCTCGTCAATAGTGGGACTAGTAAATCCAAGTAATCACAATAGGGATCAAATATACATTTGTCCCCCCAAAAATCTAAATGTATAAGCAAATATTCTAAGTGACCAAAAGTGTAAGCAAACACGTCCAACGAAGACAATAATTGCATATAGTACATATTGTGGATTAAATTGACTGACCCAGGGATTAAATTAACCGTCGCTTGGATTAAAAAGAGCGGAAAAACCTGTAGTCGTAAGACGTGCCTCAAATTAAGAGCCTTCATTCCCAAAGTAAGCAGCATAAAGGCGAGTGCATCATAATGCTGGGGGTTCCTTCCTTATCTGTAAAAGTAACAGAGGTTCTTGAAAAAGGTACAAAATTTTGAACTACACCTAAGAGGCAAGGCATACATTTATTGCCAGGGAAATAAAAGACCCAGGTGCGTAGAGGACTGTGTTGCAGTGCTGCTAAAGCGAATCATTCCGAGGAAAGCAAGATGAAGATTTTTCCTATTGTAGATTATTTAAAAAAATGATCTAAACCTATTAGTCTCCGACAAAAAATGAGGCTTTGTTGTGATAAATAAGTCTAGCAAAAACGCTGTGTGTGCCAGAGACGAGAACTTCAACCAGTTACAAGGCTTCAGAGCGAAACTGTCAAGGCCAGGGCCCTTCAATTTTGCAATAAACTTGATTTGGCACATTTAAAAAAGCTTATCTCGGCATTCGAAAACGACTAATTTGACATGTTTTTTACAGCAAAGACACACAAGCAGGGATGTCCCTTTCGTGTAACTGTTAGAGAAAGAGTGTTTAGGCAGGCAAGTATGTCGCGATTTCTCCTTCGTCATCTTTCTATTCTTCAAATGACGGATTGTTTTCAAGTACAGAATTCTGAAGAGCTAGTTAAATAGTTGCCGCAAAACAACACGACAGTCCGCTATGGATTTTCCCTGGATGTTGAAGATTTGTTTTGTTCCATTCCACACGTCAAAATGTTCACGCAATAAGAGAATCATCGAGGAAAACGGGGCCACCTCTTTTCAGATCCAATGGGGCATTTAGGTTGAATCTCTTTTAGGGCTTTTGAAGTTCAGCTTGTCGGCCACCGTTGTCACGTTCAACGATGCATCATTCATACAAAAGAAAGGAATATGCATAGGGTCGTCCATGGATTCTGTCCTCTGCGACATTTTTCTGGCCAAACGTGACAGGGCCATAGCCAACAGAATCTGCGGCGCAAATATCTCCGACATTTTCCGCTACTTGGACGAATACCTTGTCCTTCTTAAAGAACGACCTTTTGACAACGAAAAGCAGAAAATCAGCCAAACACGATCGTCGTTCTTGGAAAAAGCATATGGTTTCAAGTTCCCCGAAAGAGACCGGAGATTTCCATCCTTCAGTTTCTGGACCTGAAAATATCGTTCCTTACCAACGATCTCACGTGTTGGATGTATTCCCCAGGCTCAAATAAAAGACTTTTACCATATGATTCAGCGCTGCACTACAAGAGTCACTGCACTACAAGAGTCACGTTAACATTCAGCCGGGAAGAGTTTTGAAGCGCATGTACAGCTACTAAAGTGGTCAGAATTTCCCGATTCTATTTTTTTTAAGTTGATGAACGGTTGCTCACGTTACAGAGGTGAGAAAGAAACAAGAGGAAGAGACGGTCTCTTGCCATTGTGCCCTACATGTATCGCTTGTCACATATTCTCAAATACGTAGCCTGAAAGTACGAGGTCCAGGTAGCACTCTCGTCACACTATAAACTCAAAAGAATTTGCCCGAAAATAAACAACAAAACTGAAGAAAATGTCGGATCCAAATTTAAATCATCAACGCAATATGTGGACCGCTTCAGTGGAGTAGTCTACGAAAAACCCTTTTCATGTGAAAAAGTCTATGTGGGGCAGTCGGGTCGTTGCATCAATGCGAGATTGAGAGAGCATGACCTCGCGCTCAAGGCTTCACCTGCCGGGCATCCAGCGGTGCACCTTCTGGACTGCCGACGCACCCCATTGTTTAAGAGCTCAAAAGTGTTACAGCGTTTCAAAGAAAAATAAAGAAGGGGAATCTACGAAGCGCACATCATTATGATAAAAGGAGGTGCATACAGCAATGCTCCGTCAGTGGCCCTATCGGAGAAAGAACGGCAATACCTCAATCTGTGTCCCAAAGGTGTGAGTCCGGCGGCGTGTTGGGTGCGGCCCAGGCATCAGAATGTAAAGAACTGTTGCATGATCACCGGGAAAAGTGTTTGCAATTGAGATCACGAACCAAGGTTTTCTCGGTGTCCTGAAGGCCGCTGTCGTTTTGGACAGCCTGTCCAGCCATCATGCTTAGAACTTACCCATTTTTTTCATCTCAATTTGTTTCCTCGTTCATTTTTATAGTTATTCCTCTTTCTCTTCCGCTCCTTCTTTCACGGACAATTTCCGATGTTTTTATTTGTGTCTCTCTCTTTAAAATATCAGTACTTCTTTTTTGTCTTTCTCTCGCAGTATTAAACGCCAGTTGTAAGTAGCGCTCTATGCTGTCTCTACGTCCTTCCTTCCTTGACTTTGGGATAATTTTACCAAGATTTATTACCATCTCGTCTGCATGCTATGTCACCTCTCTTATTTGCCAGTTCAATGTTTCGTTTCGGGGCAGTGCCAATGACGTCTTTCAGTTGCTTCGTCATTTCAGCTTCTATATCTATGAGAGTTGAAGTATGTAGGGCTCGGAAACAAGTTATCTTAGTGAAATGGTTGCAAGCGGAAGTGGACTAGTGGAAAGAGTTTATTCGAGTCTTCTTTTTTGCATTCTGTTGTGTGCCATCTAGTTAAAGGTGCGTGCAACACTTTTATATGTTCAATAAATACCGCTCAAAATTATTTGTTTACTTTCATAATCCATGAAAAGAGCGTTAGTAGTTTTTGAAGACACAGGGGCCGGGGTAGAAAAAAAAAATATTCGGAAAAGCAAGGAGCATTCTCTCCCCAACTTCGAGCCATAGCGAGTGACCACGTAATCTGGAGACGATTATATGCTGCCAATGTTCGTCACAGCACCTCGTTGGGGTTGGCAAAGCACACGGCACGCGATGAGTTCCACACATCGTTAACGTTCGGCTATTCCCATCATCGCAGCGATTGGGCACGATCCCCTACCCGAATACATGCCAAGGCATTGATTGTCACGAGCTGAAATGGAGTTCTCACGTAGTACTTGTCTCCCATGTATCAGCTGCATTTAAATATTCTCACTCGAGGGATTGCAATCCTTGATGAGAGAACCTTGGGGATTGCATTTTTGATAATGCCAATAATGCGATCCTCACAACCTCGTCATCCATTTTTGGCGGTTGAGACCGAAAATGAACGTCTGTTTCGATCCTCGCGGTTACAGGGCGAGAAAGACGCTTCTTGGTCAGTGTCAATGCATGCGAGTGTACTTGGGTCCCAATATTGCCAGATAAACTTATGGAATTTAAAAAGCCTTCCTACTAGATATTTTTTGACATCTCTTGTAAGATTCATTAAAATTCAGCTGCTCGCCAGTCCCAAATAAAGTTTCTAAGTAATTCCTTTTAGGGCCAAACTTAGAAGCAATCTCAAATATGTTACAAGTTGAAGCAAACCAAATTCACAAAATTAAGCGACTGTTTGTTTGCTTTTTTTATATAGAAAACTAATGTTCATTGAGCTGTAATGACAGGAGGTTTCACCAAATTCTGATCGAAGCCTTCCGCCTTGGGGCTTCTAAAGTCTGGCACATTTAGTATTTTTAAATTTTTGTCTTCATCATCGTTGTCTTCTTTAACCACAACATTTTTAGCGAGTCACAGTGTTGCAGAGGAACTTACATTGCCACAAATTCCTATTGTTTATAATTGTGCAATGACAGCGCTACCAATAACGGCCAATTCTAGAAGAGTGGTCGGGGGAGAAGAAAACTTTGATTATGAACAGGGTGACATAATCTAAACAGTCCATTCTCAATTATCCGAGGTCCAGTTTCTGACTGCCTCGCGCATCTTGTTTTCTATAGTAGCCTCGTGGGCATGAGTGGGCTGGTGCTAATATTTTTCGTAAGGTTGCAACTCAGATCACTGAATGAACCTTTGCACATTTCATTTATTTCTTGCCTAAAAAAGCTGTTGCTTGCAGGAAATATCTAGGTTCTTGGACTACAAATTTCCGGAAATAACGACTAATAATATTTTTTTTTTAATTTAGAGGAAACATCATTTGATTACAGCAGTCAACGCAAGTTGTAGCAGTTTTGTGTACATCATATCTTTTGTCAGGGTCATATATTTAAAAGTTTCAAGCTCTTCAACGGCAACATGAGATTAATAAAAGCCATTCGAAAGTATCACTAATTGTGAAAATTATTTGGTTTCCTGCTTTAATTGTTTTGGTAGAAATATTTCCTCCAAAGTGGTGACATGACAAGGTGATTCAATTGAAATTAAAACCTGTTTGGGTTTTATTTATATCATGAATGAATTGTTGTCCTAACTTTTTGCAAGCATTGTGTTGAGGCTTCGGCCATGCAAAGCTAGAGATAACGAACTCATAAAAAAAATATTGGACTTCGGCGGGTTCAGAAACCATGCCAACTATGATGCAAGATGTTCGGGCACCAGGACCACTGATTCAATAAACAGTGTGGGGATTCCTCTGGTCTCCCTTCCCCGATGGCTGTGATAACGGCCGCGGGTCGGAACGCTCGGCCTTCTTCGCCGTGAGCTCCGACCTTTTCGTGAGGCGGAGGGCCGCCTGGCTTGGGGGGCCCTCCCCTCACTCTCTCTCGGGGGGACCGATTTCCGTTCCCCCGCTCGGATGCGATCACATGCTGACAGGCGAGGAGGTTTCGCCTCTTGTTTTCCCGCTTTCGGGAAAGGGACTCGTCCGGGTGACCGCGAAAGAGATAGGACGTGCGTCGGCGACTTCTCCGATGCTTCCCCGGTCTTGGCTCTCCGGAACCCCGCGTCTGGCAGGTAAGGACCTTTTCTTACTTGCCGGCGCGGGGGGCATTCTGGATGGGGACATAGTAGTTCATTTAGAAGAGTATGTTAATAAATGCTCTTGGACTCTGTCCTTACTCTGGTACGTGTGTCTTCTCTTCCGCTATATTCGAGAGAGTGAGACAAGGTAGTCGATCATTGGCACCGACGGAGGTAATTAATCGAACCGACCCGCGGTAATGTAGCCCTAAACGTCGTCTATACTGCCGCGGAGATGTGGGGACCGCGCTACTAGGCTTGACGTCTCCTTTGAGATACCGCCGCTGTTGAGACAACCCTTTGGTTACTCTATCGGTACCTGTGTTGGTAGCAAACCCCCACATAAAATGGCGCCCAACGTGGGGCCACGGCTTCCTTTATCGTGGTCGTGGCTCCTGGCCTCCGTCCCTTTGTCCGGCCTCTTTGCCGATCATCCTTGCCTTTGATCGCCCCGTACCACGAGCGTCCTGATCTCGCCACTTATGGCTGAGCGATTAATGCCGAGTCGGCAACCCGCAGTGCCACTCCTTTGAGCGAGCGCAGTGTGATTCGTACGCGCGTTCCTGTTTTGAATTAGCGTGCGTCAAGCAACATTCGTTGTTGCGGGAGACCCTTTGTTTTCCATGCTTTAGGCGAACCTTTCACCTGCGTGTATTTGGGTTCCTTGCGCGCCACCAACAACTTGTCCTGAAGGGAAAATGTATATAGAAGTTTTGATGACGTTTTTGAGAACCGGGTGGACTTTTATGTCCGGCGGGGAGCGAGGCTTGGCAGAAAAGAGTAGCGAAGGATCAGCAGTGCAATCTGGGAATGTAAATATTCGCGTTTTCTTTGACTCGGAGTAGTCGCGGACACTCAGTTAGAGTCGGACGGTACGCCTGCCAATAACGTCGATAAGTAGCTGGTACTGCTACTGACGGGCTCCGGGAGCCGGGCCGCGTAACCGTCGGCGTCGTGAAGCAGTTTTCACACTGTTGACGCGCGCGCTGTATTCACTGCTGGTATCGCAGTGGGCGCGGAGGGTTTTCTTCGGGAAAGATTTGTATCTGCTTGATGCCAACGTACTCCTGCAGCCAGTTGTTTTCCAAGAACGACACTAGTTTTGCGTTCATGGTGGTGGCGCTACGCGGTCTGAGGCGCACTGTGACAGTATCTGGGTGGACGAGTGACTCTAAGACTTTCGGAGGTTATGTTGCTCTGAAACCCGGGCGCCCTGTAGCCAGAGCGCCCTTCGGCGATATCTGTCAGACTCGCGTAATCCAGGTGGAAGAGCGACTCTAAGACTCTCAGCAGTTATGTTTCTCTGAAACCTGGCCTCGCCTCAAAAGAAGGGTCCACACCGTTGTGAGCCCTTGATCAAGCCGTATCGTGTGCAAGACATGTTTTTCTAGCCTCGGTAAGCTAGCTAGCTCAAATATTTGGCGAAACTAGCAGGTTTGAGCGTGTGAGCTGCGGCCCCTTTTGTCTTCCTCCGTGGGGAGCAAGATGGCGGCTATTTTGCGCGGGAACTTGCTTCTTCCCCGCTCGCAGACGCTCATGCATGGCGGTTTGTTTCTATCCGCCCCTTCGAAGTCTCCGTATCCGTTTACCTCGACTTCCGAAGACGGGCCAGCTGCGGACTGTTATCTGTTTTTGGCCACTTATAGTGAACGGACTCTTCCGGTAACTATAAAACCGGGTATTGTAGGCAGCCTCTGTGTTAGCTGCCTGCGCAAAGGATTGAGAACTCGGCGTTTTTCCTAGAACTCTCTCCCCGGTGTCCGCATTAAGCGAACTCAATTAGTTTGCTTGGTATGTGGACGCGTTTCGAACCGAGGGGCCCCCTTTTTTATGGCTTCTTCTTCCGGTGTCGAAGCGGGTCACACTGGCATGCTCCTGTCACGGTTGACAAACTGGCCACCTTTTTTTTGTGGTTTTGGTTGTCGTTTGCTCATGCCAGCTTATGCCGCCTTTGCGGCCTGGCAGGCGAGGAACGGTTGAGCGCGCCCCCTCGTTCGGGGGCTGCGGCGCCCTTTCTTCCCTTTGGGGAGGTCTCCAGCCGGCTCTGGGCGTGTTGGCTGCTGGCACATTACGACTTCGCAGGTCTGCTCCGAGGTCGTCCAACCCCCCTTCACCAGCCCACTGCGGCCGAGATGGCGCCGAGCCCCCCGGGCGACCTGTCTGGGACTTCCCCAGCTGGTCTCCGCTGGTGGGCGGCGGTCGTTGGTCTTTTGGATGCTTCCGCCTTCACGACCGCCTGACTGCCCCCGCTGCAGGCCAGCTCGTACAGCGACACCTGCGTTCAGCTGCATCGGCACGGTGTTTCTGATGCTCTGCGGGGCTGTGGAGGCGACTGTCATGTGCTTGGGGACTTGAACTTTCCGGGTCTTCGGTCCTGCGGGCCAGCTGTTGTCGGCGGACACTGTGAAGACGCGCGCTGGGTGTCGCGTGTATTTTGTTGGGGGGTGCGCAGAGAGACATATTATTTTATGAGAGCAGGTGGGCCTCCTTTATTCTTTCTTGAGACCCACCTACCGTTTTAAGGAGGGGGGGATGCGGGGATTCCTCTGGTTTCCCTTCCCCGATGGCTGTGATAACGGCCGCGGGTCGGAACGCTCGGCCTTCTTCGCCGTGAGCTCCGACCTGTTCGTGAGGCGGAGGGCCGCCTGGCTTGGGGGGCCCTCCCCTCACTCTCTCTCGGGGGGACCGATTTCCGTTCCCCCGCTCGGATGCGATCACTGCTGACAGGCGAGGAGGTTTCGCCTCTTGTTTTCCCGCTTTCGGGAAAGGGACTCGACCGGGTGACCGCGAAAGAGAGAGGACGTGCGTCGGCGACTTCTCCGATGCTTCCCCGGTCTTGGCTCTCCGGAACCCCGCGTCTGGCAGGTAAGGACCTTTTCTTACCTTGCCGGCGCGGGGGGCATTCTGGATGGGGACATAGTAGTTCATTTAGAAGAGTATGTTAATAAATGCTCTTGGACTCTGTCCTTACTCTGGTACGTGTGTCTTCTCTTCCGCTATATTCGAGAGAGTGAGACAAGGTAGTCGATTATTGGCACCGACGGAGGTAATTTATCGAACCGACCCGCAGTAATGTAGCCCTAAACGTCGTCTATACTGCCGCGGAGATGTGGGGACCGCGCAACTAGGCTTGACGTCTCCTTTGAGATACCGCCGCTGTTGAGACAACCCTTTGGTTACTCTATCGGTACCTGTGTTGGTAGCAATATCCCACAACAGCTAAGCCTTTCCAAAATGCGAGGGTTTTTGTTCTTGCAGAATGTGCTAGCTGTTACATTAAAAATAATTATTTGGATGTAGAAATTATATAATGCATGCAGAGTACACTGGGATTACACCCGGACACACTGGATTGAGTTCATACCAAAAACCCCAAAACCTGGTAACGACAAACTGGGTGATTGTAGGATACCGATTGTTTTTCTTAATATAAAATTCACCATAAAAGCCTGGTGTAAAACAAGACGATGTGGTGTGCACACCAGACATGCTGAAGCCAACAACACACTAGCTTGGTGTGCCCACCAAACGGTGTGGATGACACACTACGTAGCCTAGTGTAAGACCAGGCCAGCGTGATGTACTTTCTTGGTGACCTGGTGTTTACACCAGACGTTTTGTGTGCGGAGCGGACTGCGTGTTATATATATATATATATAAATTTACTTAGTAATATTCTGAATCATTCAATATCCCAACAAGTGTGGCGTAACGTACATGTATATGAGACACACGAACACATCAATTGTGCAGATATTTTCATCCGGGTAAAAGTTGCTTCACAATGACCATTAAAAGTATACACCAAATTCAGGGCGTTAACGAGTTTGCCAGGCGCGCATAGTGATAACAGTGCGCATTTAATGTGTTGAAGTGAGGCTCTCTACAAGCGACTTGACAGATGCGCTATTAACTACCGACTGCTGTAGCTGGTTTAACTCCTTCTTTGCACGCCGGACTAAAGAGTACTTAAATACATTAATATTGGTTTGATAAGGCCTAGCTGCCTTGTCGTGATGTGTTCTCCTAGAACGATGAAAGGAAGGTGTTAGATAGTCCTCACGAGTTATAATATTTTACCATGGTAAAGAGAGTACGAAAACCGGAGGTGTGGCCACTGACTTTTTGGCTCCAAGAGACACTAATGCTGCATAAGTCAGCTTAAAGTTGAGGCTATATCACCGGGAATAATTAGAAAAGCTTAACTTCGTCGCAAACCTATGAACCCTCTTCATCCTGGCAGTGAGGTACGCTTGGGGGGGGGGGGGGGGGAAGGGGGAGGGGGGAGTGAGGGGGGCTTGATACAATGTTGCCATATTTGAGTAGCCGTTTGACAAGTGACTGATATGCCGGAAGATTGGTCTCCAGAGTAAAGTTCTTAAATTTTTTTCTCAGAAATTCCAGTTTGCGAAAGGCACTATGACAAACATTTGTTATGTGGGTGTTCCTACTGAGGTTATGTACAATCTTAGCCCCTAAGTACTCAACGTCTTTGAACATCCCAATGACGGTATTCTCCATTGATCCAGAGTTGTTTTCTCGTTTCTAATAGTGATGGCAGTTATATTTACGTAGTTTATGTGCATCTCCCATTTCTCACAAGAAGGATGTATATTCTCCAACAATAAGTTAAGAATGTCGTGGCTTTCTGCCACGGTGACCGTGGTACAAACAACACAGTCGTCTGCAAAGAACCTCACTTTAACAGCTGGATCCACGCAAAGCGCCACATCATTATTATAAACCAAGAAATGTAACGGACCCAAAACCTATACCTGTGGCACCCCCGAGTAAACATCTAACATGCCAGAACTTTCGCCACTCAAGGCAACCAACTGCTTGCGCTGCGACAGGTAACTGGTTATCCACGGAACAAGAAGGGCGTTTTCAGATAAGATCGAACAATCATGTCATTAACCATCTTTAATTTTGACGAAAAAATATATTTTGCTAGCTCCATGTTCAAAAAATAAAACCAATCATTGTCTAAAAAAAAATGTCTTAGCAAAAACAAATTGTAAGCCCCCTCTCAGAAACGTGCGCATTTTGGGTATCGCGCATGTTGGCATTTCGAGCGGCTTCCCCCCAAAAAACAGTACTGGCTACAGGCCTAGACATACTTTTTTGGCAAATTAGGCACAGGAAGGAATGACAGGAAATATTAATCACCAAGTATTAGGGCGTTATTTTGAGAAACAAAATCACAAACACGGCAAAATGCGCAATAACGCTCTGGATTAAAGAATATTTTTTTTTTTCCGAATCTATAGAAGCTAAGGTCTTCAAACTTTGCCAGTGTGTTTACCTGTATATAGTTCATATTTTCATAAAATAGTGTTGTCCTGGTTAGCGGGAGAAATTTACGAGAATTGCTCACACATTGAAATATAACTAAAAAGGCATTATTTTGAAAATCATTTTAAAAATGCCCATCCTTAATGTTCTTTAAACTCTCAGAAACTAACGTTTATGAAATGTACTAAGAGAGTGTGCAAAGACATAATGCAATATTGTGTAGCTTTGAGGTTTTAAAGCGAGAAATACGGTCAAATTGACGCTAACGCGGTTGCCATAAATATGGGCGTGCACATACCCGTCCTTCGCAATTTGATTATTATTAAAAAGCGTAAAAATGCTACGGGGTGGTCAGGAAAAGACATATTCACAGCACAGACATGGACGGTAGTTTTGAAGGGAAAATTACAAATACATTTTAGTACAACCTACCCAAAAATGCCCATGGGCCGGAGCGATTGAGAGGTAACACCCTGTAACATGTTTCGCGGTGCCTGTTTCAACAGATGGAATGTAGCGTCCCCGTTTACGGGGCGTAAAGGAAGCAACCGGAGCGACTTTGCAAACAGATCAGCCTACAACCTTGGCGGTAACATGATAAAGGAGGTAGGGCGCGGCAGATCCTGAACATGCGCCGCCTGTGAGCGCCAATACATCCTCCGCCGTGGAGGGCCGCGCAACGAGTTGACAATAAAGATACTTAAAAAAAAAGAATCATTCGAATTGATGGAGATTGTCTGTATTGGACGTTTTCAAATAGGATCAAACGACAATGTTCGATTGCCATTTCATTTTTTTACCAAAACTTATATCTTACTTGTTGTGCCCCCGCAAAAGCATGCTCGAACTTTTTTGCGGAAAATCTAATTTTTATTGAGTAACAAAAATCCGAAGGTCGCTGTGGCTATACGCGCACGTTTTTGCGACTTTCGTAAAACCGCCCCTTTGGGCATTTTGAATCAGTATAAAAAGAAACGGTTGTCGCCTTAGATTTAATATTTTTTTTTTGTTGCAGAGACTGTACATAAAATAAAAGAAGCTAAACACGTATAATCTATAACAAAGTAATTCACGTCATTATGGATCCGGATCTTAAAACACTGGAAACTGAAATTTCTTAACATGATTTGGGCGCGTTTCTTCAATATTCGCATAAACTGCCATTGGAATTGAAAACGATAACCTCTCTAGCAAAAATGCACTGAAATGTAGAAAGATTCCCGATTCTGCAATAATAGGATAATCAGTTTAAAATGAAGGCCATTTTAATTTTTCTTCTACGTTTCACTGATTAAGGCACATAATATGTCCTATCAGGCCCTTCAAAAACGATTTGCAATATTTTTTCTTGTTATTTTATTTTAGTGCTTTAAATATACAGAAATGCCCTAATGGGAGTAGAAAAAATATGACATTGCCGATTTCAAACAAGGACAACTAAGGGGTCGAAAAATGCAGAAAGCATGTGAACAGAAAGCACTGTGACAGGAGTTTGTGAAAAATAAGAATTCATACGAAAGATTACAGGAGAGTTTGAAGCACAAGTTAACAATTTAACTACAAATTTCTCGGATCAGTGAATTTCGGAGCCTACCCTTCGTAGAGAGGCTGGGCTGTTGACGACCAGGTTTAAAGAGTGATAAGAAAGAACACCTGTTTAAAGTGGTAAAATAGAAACGAGATTAATGAATCAAGATCCCGTGCGCATATTCGGCGCTTCTCGCGTGCCTTCTTTCGGCCAGACGCTGACCTCAGTCGGTTACGGCGCTCTCCTGGCACTCCGAGGAGGAACACTTTTTTTTCCGTTTTGCCTGAAGCGATTACTGTTCGTTTCTTCTCAGTGGCATAGCAAGCTCGCGACCTCGATCTGCTTTTCGCAGCCATAGGATATTTTACTTTCAAAGATGTATCTTTTCTGCTTCTACTGTTCTTGCTACAAAGAGCTGAGGTTGAGAAGTGCCGCACTGCGCACACTGCCACAAGGGACAGGAGTGAATTCCACGCACAACAGAAACAGAGTCCCATTCCATTGTTTTCATTACCCCCGAAGGCTTTGACGTCAGCTTTCGGAAGGTGGATTAGTTTCACGTTCGGGCAGTTTAGTGTTCAGTGGCCAGCCCTATCTGACGCTGACTTGATCACCAACGTTCCTGGGCTTCGGAGGTTGTACAACGTTGCTTGGTGCTTGACTCGACCCCTGATTCTATTGCAGGCAGTCTTGCCATGTCTACTTGTAAAAAAATACACTTCGCTGATGTGTACTTGTTGGTCTGCAGCTCGTGAAGTTGGCACTTGCTCTTAACGTGGCTTGCTGCACCATCACTGACCTAGATCACATGAGCATACCCAAACTGGATTTCACGATTCCCAAAGCCGTTCTCACATAAATTAAGTTACAGTCAATCTAATTCAATTGCATTCCTTTTTTTTTCTCAATATATGCATGGGTGATTTCATCGCAACTCAGGCACAAATTTTGGGTTGTATTTTGAATTTTTTTTTTTTTTAAATATATGTTATCGGGCAATTTCTATAATAAAAGAAGACGCAAACGACAAGTTCGTCAGATAGTTTTTCTCAAGTTATGGACCGTTGAAGCGGCCAAGGTGGAAACTGTCGTTTTGCCAGCATATCGGAGTGCCATATCTCACTCCATTACTTTTCCTTACTTTTTACATTACATCGATATACCTTATTTAAGAACACTCTCGACATAATATGTTTTATGCCAATTAAGCGTGTAGGTCATAAAATTCTTAAGGTATTTGTTGTTATTTGTCAATCCGCCTCTCTGCGATGATATTTGACGAAGTTCAGTAAGCTGTGCTGTCTGACCTAATCAACATATTTTTACGGTCTTTACATCACTGTAAAGTTACTATTGAGCTCTTTCGTTCCAGTATAATTTCAATATTGCGCATAAAATATATATTGCACTATATGTGCCTGAAAAACTGATATGTCGAAAAACTAGCAAGTTTGGAGTTGATTTTCTAAAAAGAATCCCACCTTTTTCATTTTTTATTTAGAGTTAGGTAATATCGTAGTCTATCTGGAACTACAAACAGAAATTGTAATATATTGTTTGTATGGCCGCTATCATGACTCGAACCTCGTGCTATGAGCGTTTTAAACGGGAATTCGCACAGGCGCTCTGCTGAGCTGAATTTTGGCCTATGTAAAGTTCTTTACTTATCGTTAGCAGTTACCTCAATATCCAACCATAAACATTATAAAATATGGAGTAGCGTACTTAAAAAAAGTTACTTAGAAGTCCGTATCCACAAGTGCGGGCACAGCACTTGTGGATACGGAATGCAGATCGTTAGAGAATTCCTCTTGGGCCTTTTGCTTTCGGCTTTGAGTTTGAAATACCGAACTTGACATGTAATTGTCCTGTTTTCTTATGTCAAACAGATATGCAGTGCATATACATATGTACGATTTAGTATCAGTCGCTTAGGAAGTACGGTTTATTGTGTGCACGTACGGAATCTTTCGTAAAATAACGAGCATTTCGTAGCTCGTAAGGCTTCAAATGTGTTAGTCATGCGTTTAGGTTTCATTTCTATTTTCAGTGATTCATGCCTGGTTACTTAGACGTTTTCCTCTTGACTTAAGTTCGTCCGGGAGTCTAGAGGGTATACGTATCCTCTCCGTCAATACATAGGGCCAAGCTCACACACCTTGCAAATCACGCCAGTGCCAAGTAAATAAATATTGTTAGGATAAATATTGCTGCTTCACTGGCTTTTGCGCTGAGATATTTAGGTAGGTACTACCATTAAATGGAAAACCTTACATAGGTCAAAATTCTGCTCAGCTAAGCATCTATGCGAAGTACCGTTCAAAACTCTCATAGCAAAATATTCGAGTCCTAATAGCGGTCATACAAACAATATATTACAATTTCTGTTGGTAGCTCCTGACAGACTACTATATTACCTAACTGTAAATAAAAAATGAAAGAAATGAAAGGTGGTTTTTTTTTTAGAAAATCGACTTCAAGCTTGCAAGTCTTTCTAAATCTTCGTCTTTCAGGCAGATTTTCCGCGTTATATGTTTAGCGCAAAATATTCAAAATATAGTTAAAAGAAAGAGCTTATTAGAGATTTGCGGTGATTTAAAAATCATAAAAATATATTGATTAGGTCACACAGCACAGCTTGCTGAACTTCGTCAAATATTATTGGAGAGAGGCGGGTTGACAATAACAAAAAAAACATTAAACATATGACCTAGACACTTTATTAGCAAAACTCGCGTTTGCATCTTTTATTAAAGGAATTTACAGGTAGTTACTAAACATTTAAGAGGCGTTAATGATGAGATTAGTGTATTTTTGTGAGTCACTTGTATTACGGGATGACAAGTGAACAAAAACCAAAATGTAAGCTTTTATAGCCGCCATGCAAACAAAATATTACATTTTTTGTTTATTTTACTTATAAAGCACTCCAATAGGTAGCTTTAGAAAAACTTTAGCCAAACGAAAAGGTAGGCTTTTTAGAAAATCGATCTCCAATGCGCAAAATTTTTGAAATAGTCTTTGGGTTACGAAAAAATACTGTCCCTTCTCTTTTACACACAACATCTAATTTGTTATCATAAGAATGAATATACTCTAAGCTTTGTGAAAATACTAAATATGTTAAGATACCTCATAAAGGTCACACAGTAGAGCTGGTAATCCTTCACAAATATCGTTCAAAAACGTCATATAGACAAACTTTATAAAATATATTTAATATAAATATTCGCGTTAAAATATTTATCAGAGAATAGGTGTGTTCACAGGTATCTATTAAAAAAGAGAAAGCCGTTTACAACTCCCTGTAATGCCGAATTGGAGCGCAGCTCTTGAGGAGGAGGGAGGGGTACTCAGGGGAGGGTATACCCCTTCTCGTCCTTCTCCTCCTCCTCCCCTCTTTCTTCAATCTCCTCCGGGGGGGAGGGGTCACGTGACCTCGGGGGGAGGGGGGTCACGTGACATCGGGAGGTTCACGTGACCTCGGGGGGGGGTCACGTCACCTGGGGGGTCACATGAACTCGGGGGGGGGGGTCACATGAACTCGGGAGGGGGGGGTCACATGACCTCAGGGGTCATGTAACCTGGGGGGTCCCGTGACCTAGGGGCTCACATGATCTCGGGGGGTGACGTGTCCTGGGGTTCATTGGACCCCCCCCCCCCCCACCCCCCGAGGTCACGTTACCCCCGGGGGGGGGGCTCGCGTGGTGAATTAGGGGACATTTTCCATAATGCACCGCGTGGTTACGCCGAAGGCGACGCCGACGCCGACGGCGACGCCGACGCCGACGGCGACGCCGCTCTAGCCGGAAACGGGCGCCTAAAGGCCTGACCACACTAGCGTAAACGGCGCCGCCGGTCGGCGCCACCGGGCGGCACCGCCGTCCGGCGTCCCAACGCGAGGAGTCCACATTGTCCTCCGTTTTGCGGGCGTCACGTGACAGCACTGGCTCTCGCGATCGCGCGAGCACCTCTCTCGGATTTCCCGCTCTTTCGTCGTCTGCTCTTCGGTAAATATTTCCGTTTTGGCTCTCATCTTTCGCATGTAGCAGCATCGAAACCGCACTCGCTGCCTACATGGTAGGTGTCCATGATGACCTGGTGATCAGCGTGAATGTGATAATCCTAGCCTGCTCGTTA
Source organism: Ixodes persulcatus (assembly GCA_013358835.2). NCBI lineage: Eukaryota > Metazoa > Arthropoda > Arachnida > Ixodida > Ixodidae > Ixodes > Ixodes persulcatus. Next base: position 332,911 of record JABSTQ010010085.1, on the reverse strand, counting down.
ATCTTGCGACGTCGCCGCGCTCTGAAGGGAAGGAGGCGCAGGTTTTGGGTCCGGCCGAGTTGCTTCTACCGAAACACCGAAGGACAGGTCAGTGCTTTGCTGCCCCGGTGGCGCGCCAGAGACGAAGGCTACTTTCGAAAGTGTCACCAAATCAACACGACATCCGTCACAGCACAGACGACATGCAACAAGTGCCATGGAGAAACTCACCTGTAATTTCGAATTCCTCTCCTATAATTTCCCAGCGGTTGTTTTAGCGTCATTATCTAGGTAGTCGGGCTGCGTCTTGTCATATAAAAAGGGAAACAGTCGCACAGTTTCAAGGAACCGCTCCGTTGCAGAAGGCGTCGGGGGGAAATAGGGATAGCAGACGACACGACGAAACACGTCCTTCGGAACGACGCGCGGCGGAGACCGGTTTGAGCGTTGCCATGGCATCGCGACGTCACTATCTACGCCACCTCCCATTGGCTCCTCTCTTCTGCGGCGAGCGGCGGCGCGCTCTGAACCGTGCAAGGAGCGGTTGGCTTTGCGGCGCCGTCCGGCGTCCTGCTGAAGCCGAAAACTGGTTTCGGTCGGCAACCGGCAGCGCCGACCAGCGCCGACCGTCACGCCGTTGGCCTCCACGACGCCAATGTGGCCGTGCCTTAATGGTACGTTTACACCTGAGAAGAAATCCGCTGCCGCTGGAGCGGATCCGCTCCCGGCGGCGGCGGCGACGAGCGGGTTGCGTTTACATCTATTTCCTTCGAGCGGCGGCGGCGGCGCCGGCTGCGGCATCTATTCTCGTAACATCCCGTCAAATATGACGAGAAGGCGCGAGAGTTCCCACCTCGACTGTCTCTCCTGGGCAATCCCGGGGATTGCAGCTCCCGGAAGCACGCCTACTCATGACGTAGGCAGCGTCGCGCTGCGCAAGAATGTCACTTCCGGTCAGCGAAACGCCTCGTTCGGCGGCAGAAATAGATCCCGGACCTATACGGCTCGCCGCAGCGTTTTCCGCCCAGCGTTTCGCCCCAGCCGCAAAAGCTGGGCGGATTCGCTGGCGGATCCGCAAGTGTAAACGTACCATAAGAGCTGCGCTCTAAAAATAAGAGGCGCCAAGTTTCAATTAATGTATTTTTGCGAGTAAGTTGATTTACTGACAAGACAGTCAAACAAAATCAAATTTCAAGTTCTTATAGCTGCCATACAAACGAAATTTTACATCTACTATATACATTAACTTATAAAGCACTGCAATACATGGCTAGAGAAAACAAATCTGCCAAATAAAGGTGTTTTTTCTAGAAAATGGACCCCCATTTTGCAAATATTTTTAAATAGTCCTAGATTTACAATACAATGCCCTTTCTCTTTTAAGCACAACGTTAAATTTGTTACCAATAGAAAGAGTATACTCTTAGCTTTCTGAAATACTAAATATGTTACGATATCTCAAATAGGTCGCATAGAAGAGCTGGTCATACTTTGACAAATATTGTCAAAGGGACACAATTTGACAATATTTAAAACTAAAGTGAAGATAAATATTCACAATGAAATTATTGACCATAAATAATCCCTATTCTGAAGGTGGCCCAAAAAGTTACACTGCACTACCGAAAAAGGACAAAATGTAGAAGGGAGTGAAACATGACACCTCCGATAGTCGAGAGAAAGGTCAGGTTTTGCCTCGGCTGCTTAAAATGTCCATAACTCGAGAACAAAAAATCGGCCGAACTTGCGGTTTGCACTCCCTGTCACAGAAGGGATTTCGCCAAAACATATATTTTATCGGTCAAAATTAAGAATTCGACCCCAAATCCGTGCCTGAGTTGAAATAAAACCATCCATATGTGTATGTATCTGTTTGACATATTAAATATGACAATTACATATCAAGTTCGGTATTTCAAACTCAAAGCCGAAAGCAAAATGCCCCAGAGGAATTCTCTAACGATCTGCATTCCCCCGTATTAAGAGGAAGTAAGTGCTGTGCCCGCACTTGTGGTTACGGACTTCTAAGTAACTTTTTTTAGGTACACTACTCCAAATTTTATTAATGTTTATGGTTGGATATTGAGGTAACTGCTAACGATAAGTAGAGAACCTTACATAGGCCAAAACTCTGCTCAGCAGAGCGCCTGTGCGAGGTCACGTTCAAAACGCTCATGGCACGAGATTCAAGTCTTAATAGCGGCCATACAAACAATGTATTACAATTTCTGCTGGTGGTTCCTGATAGACTACTACAGTGGTTCTCAACCGTCAATTTTTCGCGGACCCCTTGTGTATGGGCGGAGATGATAGAGGACCCCCTCTGTGGTGACGGGAGAGAAAAGGTGTAGGTGAAACATTGTAATGATATAAAAAATCGATATAACTAAGGGCTAGTGTGAAGTAGACTTCTCTTATTGACATACGCACAAGAAAACTCGCCACAAAATTGAAAACGTTCTTCTCGATCCGAAAAAAAAGACGACTTTAATGTTTAAAAAGCACCAACACGCTAAATAGTACAAGTTAATAGCCGTCTTGACTAACGAGCTTCACGGACTCCTAGAATGCCTACGCGGACCCCAAAGGGTCCGCAGACCCTCGTTTGAGAGCCACTGGACTACGATATTAACTAACTCTCAATGAAAAATAAAAAAAATAAAAGGTGTTTTTTTTTCAGAAAATCGACACCACACTTGCTAGTTTTTCGAAATATTCGTTTTCAGGCACATGTAGCGCATTATACATTTTTTTCGCAATATTGAAATTATACTCAAAAGAGTTTAATTGGAGCTTTACGGTGATTTAAAGACTGTAAACATATGTTGAATAGGTCAAACAGCACAGCTTGCTGAACTTCGTCAAATATCGTCGCAGAGAGGCGGTTTGACAAATAAAAAAAATGCATGAAGAAGGTTATGACCTAGACACTTAGCATAAAATAGCATATGTCGAGAGTGTTCCCAAAAAGTTATATTGATGTAGTGTAAAAAGTAAGGAAAAGGGATGGAGTGAAATTTGGCCCCCCCGATAAGCAAGAAAAACGACAGTTTCCACCTTGGCCGTTTCAACGGTCCATAACTTGAGAACAAAAAATATCTGACAAATTTGCCGTTTGCGTCTTCTTTTATTACAGGAATTGCCCAATAACATGTATTTTTTCAAAAAAATTAAAAATTCGACGCGAAATTTGTGCCTGAGTTGAGTTGAAATCACCCATATATATATATATATATATATATATATATATATATATATATATATATATATATATATATATATATATATATATATATATATATATATATATATATATATATATATATATATATATATATTTTTTTTTTTTTTTTTTACGTTGTGCGGTTTGCCGCGGCGGTGGATCTATTGGCACTCACAGACGGCGCATGTTCAGGTTACAGGGTGGCGCATCTCCATAATTCCGGCCTATGGGCATTTTTGAGTTGGCTGTACGAAAATGCATTAAGAAGCTTCCCTTGTGGGCGGTTCTTTAACTCCCCTTCCTCGAGCCGACACGACACACGCTTCAGGTTAACTGTTTATTAACCCAACAAAGTTCACGAGGCAAGCCTCACGTCAATGTCCGGGCAGTCGGCGGGCAGCGTGCAAACGTCGTCATGAGTCGGCTTCCCGATGGCCTGGAGGCGCGCAAACGTCGTCCATGGGCAGCTGTCATTTCGGGCAAGTGGCCGCGTTGGTTTCGACCGGAACCGTCATCCAGGGTTTCCGGGCAGATCGCCGGCTTGAGGCGGCAATCAGAGCCCCGCGCTCAAGAAGCCAGGCAGCCGTTCTCGTTCTTCCCAAGCAGCCGAGAGCCGAGCACGTCGTCTCTCCGTCCCTTTTGTAGCTTCGTCATCCTCAGGCAGCGCCGCTGTGGCCACGAGATTGTCCACTTCGCCAACGCCCCTTCGGTGTTACCGCCACATGGCGTCAGCAGCCCACGATGCGGTGGGAAGGGAACACGACGGGCTCCCACGCCCTTCAAAGCTACCGTCCGCCTCTGTGCTGGCAGTTGGTCTCATCCTGACCACCCCGTAGCATTTTTACGCTTTTTAATAATACTAAAATTTTGAGGAATAGATATGTGCACGCCCCATTAATGGCAACCGCGTTAGCGTCAACTGTGGTCATATTTCTCGCCTTATAACTTTAAATACACCCACATATTGCATTATGGTCTTGCAGATTCTGTTAGTACACATTATAAACGTTAATTTGGGAGAGTGCCAAGAATATTAAAGATGTCCTTTTTTTTAAATGATTTTCAAAATAATGCATATTTATTTATTAAATCCCCCTGTGTGAGCAATTTGTGTAAATTTCTCCCCTAACCAGGACAACAATATTTCATGCACAGATGAAGTATATACAGGGGAACACTCTGGCAAACATTGAAGACCTTAGCTTTTATATATACGGATAAATATTTTTTTTTTAATTCAAGCGCGTTATTGCGCAATGTGCCATGTTCGCGATTTTGTTTCTCAGAATAACGTCCCTAATAGTTGGTGATTAATACGTTTTGTCACTCCTTCCTATGCCTAATTTGTCAGTAAATATTTCTAGGCTTGTAGCCACAACAGTTTTTTTTTTTAAAAGCCCGAAATGGCAACATCACGATACACGGAAAATGCGGACGTGACTGAAAGGGTGCTTGCAATTGTTTTTCGCCAAGACTATTTCTTTTTATAAAACATGGGTTCGTTTTATTCTTCTGGGCACGGAGTCAGCAAAACATTTTTTTTTCATCAATGTTAAAAATGGCCACCGGACATGGTTGTGCGGTCTTATGTAAAAATGCCCAGGGTGCCACCGACACATGAGGCAGTGCAGCGAATACTCGCGGGAGGTGTGTTCGCTGTATGTCACCTGTTTGCAGATCAGAACGGCCATATGGGTCTGGCAAAAACAACCATAGCTATGATATTTTAAAGAACTACGGGTGTGTCCGCAGTTTTGGTGTAAGATGCCGCTCAGTATGTACCCCAGATCGTTAAAAAATGCATAAGAATAATACTCATAGCTGTCTTTGAGGCGTTTCACAAAGGCGATCGAAATACATAGCATGTATACGGATTCTGCGCTCCACCTTTGAAGACACAGCGAAGGGGTCTCCAAACAGGATACTTAAAAACCCGTGAAGCGACACTTTACTGCCACATGAAGTGCAACTTGAATTAATTAAACGTGGAGCGTGTTGGCAAATCTAAATTTTATACACAAAAAGATAAACAAATAGCACGGATCACAAAACATGACATCTTTCAGCTAGCAACAACAAGAATGAAAGAGAACCGCCCTCGGAGACATGTACAAATCTTGAAACGAGAGGGAAAAAATGTTGAAGGAAAGGAAGATGCGAACAAAAGGTAAGGGCGCAAACGAGCTGGTGGTGGTTAAACATTTCGACAAAACCCCGAGACTGGGACAGTAAGGGACGGACAAACACAAAGTCTCAAACACAGCTGAATTTTATTTGACAACGAAAGGTGCTTATATAGGCCTCAAATCCTACACAAATCGAAAGAGACGAAGGAAAGAGAGGGAGAATTGGGGAAACCGTGCCACAAGCAGTACAACAAAAAACAAGTATTACAATAGAACTGAGTAGTAGTGGGTTCGTTTATACAAAAACAAAAGCAAATTAGAAGGACTAAAGTGCATTAGCCCCCAAGAGACCTCAACCACTATAACAGGAAGGACGCAACGAACAAACGGCCAGGAAACAATAAAGCGAAATGACTTAAAATCGGACAAAGGCATAAACACAACAATTGACAAGAGGCGCAGACATCAAATTTGAAGGAACTTTCGTTGTTCGTTATCTATTGTGAGGGATGGTTTATTTACCGCATTCCCATGATTCATGATTGTTATAGATTCTTTTATCAAACGCTTCCGATCATCCTTTTCTGAAAAGATGACCGTTGTTGAGTCCCAGTTAGACAATTAATGCATTCAACTACATGTTTTGATACTTCCTAATAAGGATCTTTGTTTTTGACACAACGTTTGTGTTCGGTGAGACGATCGTTTATACAGCGCTTGGTCTGTCTTATGTAGCATAATCCGCAATCAAACGGGATCCTGTATACTACTCCCGACACGCCACTGACCTCGCTGGAAGAAAAGCGATACAAAAAAATAAATACGTTTTCTGCTTCAAAAACCTGATTAAAAGCTTAAAAACCGTGTCACGTCGGTTTTTTAAGCAGTCTGGAAATTTCAGCCTCTAAAAAACTCCCCTGTTATTTTCAGTGAGCGTTAAGGGGCAGAAATATTGTAGCACATGGCATCTATAACAAATGACTCGATGATTTACTTTCCAAATTATGGTACCGCGAATGTAAGGTGTTCAGCCATCACACTATGGGCAATGAACAACGATGAGATGTAATGACTCATCGGAGCTCTTTGAAGTTTCCAAGTTATGTTCCCTAAGTAGAGGGTTGACACATCGGCATCTCTAACCAATGTACTAGCTCCCGCACCTCAGGGGGATCGAGTAAACCTTCTTATCTTCACACTCAAAGTCACGTTGTGAGCAACGAATGTGTTCGTCCTGACCCTGAGAAGACTCGCGCAGTAGTGGCATGTCCACTGCCCACCGGCGAGGAGGCCGTGCGAAGATTCCTGGCACTTTGCGCGTACTATAGGCGGTTCGTTCGGGATTTCGCTAAGCTTTCTGCGCAGCTCAAGCACCTCCGGAAAGGAGCATTGAACTTCGAATGGGGAGAAGAAGAACAACAGGCATTTGACGAGCTAAAGCAACGACTCAAGTCGCCACCGATGCTTGACCACTTCAACCAATCAGCCGAAGCAGAAGTTCACATGGACACCAGCAATCAAGGACTCGGGGCGGTACGGGATTCCTCCTCTAAGAAGTAGATGAACTGTACGGATTCGCACTATAGAAGTATCGATGTCAGAAACAAGATACCCGGATATCGGAAACGTATCGTAGATAGGACCGATGTCAGAAACCGTATACCTGGATATCGGAAATATGTACGGGTTTGCACAGGAACCAATCACCGCGCAGAAGGGCGGGGCCAAACACGATCTGACCAATCACAGCGCAGGAGAGCGGGGCTTCTTCCTTTTCTCCGATCCCAGTGACAAGCTGTGGGCATCGAAGGCCACGCCCGCAGCGATCACCCACATAAATGGCCAGCCCACAGGGCGATGGCCACGAGCGACGAATTAGCTAATCCTATTCCTAACCTATCAAGATATCAGAAACATCTGTTTCTGATATCGGAAAAGAGCTTTTGATTTTCAATAAATTTATTATCGACCGATGATCGATTATAGTACGATAGTTAATAATCACTCAGTGGATGAATCCATTGGTGGTCGCCAATGTGTGGGACGTCATGTCACGTGACATCTGCGAATTTTAAGTCCTCCGAAAAGACCTTTAGCGCTTGTCCCTCGGCAGGCGTCGAACCAGTGACCTTTGGTTCAGTAGCCCGACGTGCCACAGATGCAAGTGCCTCTTTCGTGCTTAGACGTCGTGTGCAATCTCGGGAAGTGCAACCGCTCGCCGCTCTGTTACGCTATGTGAAGTTAAGACTATAGATGATGATACTTCTACAAGGGGAGCTTGAGGGCACCGCCACACCAATCAGCGCATTCCAAGCCCCTCTACCTCTTTTAATCATGGGAAAGTGTGGGGACACGGCGCTGGATGCCGCCATGTCCAGTTTGGAACAGGTTGTGATATTCCCACAAGATGTCGCGAGTAACTCAATTAATCGCGTCATTTGTGAGGCACCGCCTCACCAATCAGCGTAAGTCATTTCTCTCTATATATCTTCTCCGTAAGTACTCCGCACCTTTGTTATAGAAGTGGCACGATCGATCGTCCGGCATCAAATAGCTCCCATCGCGTTTTTCCGTCCAATCATCTACATTATTGTCTTCGCACTTGCCACGTCTCAAGCAAACCTGTACGGCCACTGCAGACTGGAGACGAGCTTGACGAACGGCATCAAGGTACATCGATGTTCAGACTTTCTTTTGGCAATACGTGCATGGATGAATGTGTACTATCCCGAGAGAATCAGCGTAAACTGGGACAAAAAGCAGACTGGCAACCTAAAAAAATGTCTTAACGAGGCAGACTTTAAGACATTGTCGTTCAGACGTCTTGCGGACACATGACCTGCAGTGCGAAGACCCCTGCAATATAAGAGAGTCGATGTATATCAGTCGGTGTCTATTTAATCTGTATCAAATTAGACGATTGATCAAAGGAAAACATCCGATATATGGGATAAATTTAGATCAAAAGGCAAAGTTGCGCCTCTTGGACTTTTTGAATAAAGAGTAATAAAACACGCTACGTGTGTGTGTCTGTCTCATACGAATCTGCAGAATCGATTGAATAGACTCAATACAGAGTGAACAACATGATTGCATACATTTTTTAATTTTGTTTATTTTTCAAAATCACCTGCCCTAACACAACAGTTGTGAGAGGAATCATAGCCTCTCCATTTCACAAGGTACTAGAGATCAGGCGCACGTCGTTTTCTTAAAATAATCTTTATGATCCAGACCTTGTTTTTTTTTATGCAAACACGTTGAAACGGGTTCTTTTCTCACAATATCGATTAGGTGATAGATATTGCGCACACCTAATTGAATTCGGTCCACGACAAACACCTTGTCCATGAACGACTGCTTGTACATCTTCAAGAGAACGTGACGGTCTTACGAGATGCCTACAGGTGAAATGTAGGTCATTTCACCGGTCAGGGATTGGAGAACAAGTGAAAGAAAAACTTTTGTCTGGTTTTCGTGGGTGACATCGACCGGCTTAGCGTATTCGCCCTATTATGACGGACAGATGTCACGAGCACAAGCTTCTCTTGAACGGGATGAATATTAGCATCGAGCTGCGCTAAAATACCGAAGATTGTAGGCTCTTGGCCGCTTCGACGGTTCCCTCAAAACACATCGTCCAACTTCCTCGTATTGTGCTCTACATTCGACGCGTACAAGTGACACCGATGGTGCTTGCGGGCATCGAAAGACGTCTGCAGTCCTCTCCCGCGACTTATCTACTACGTGGAGTGGCGATCAAGACCAGAACCGTTTCTCCCGGTGTGTCGCACATTGTCCTCGACGATCTCTATCCGCATCGAGTGCGGTTAAAGCTCCTCGTCGCTTTCGTGAAGATCGAAGCGTTTCAGGGAAGTCGCAAGCACGACCCCTTCAAGCTCGAACACTTCAACTTGAAAACGACAGTCATGGACGTGGGTGGATGTCAGCAGACGGAGAAGTTTGATTTTGCTCAAGATCTGTGTATGAAGGCCTACATGACCTTCTAACACGGCCTCAATCAAAGGGATTTTCCTACTCTAAAGATGCCTTCTCAAAAGACTACTTTCTGCTCTACATTTGGACTTCGGACAGGAAAGGACAGAGTCTGTGCCTCATCTTTTCGGCAAGCGTGAGACTCACCTTGACTTTCAAGCAAGATCTAACCAAAACTCTTTTTGTCAGAAACGCTCGCGTATTGGAAATTGTCAAGGAGAGAAACGTCAAGTTGGCCAGTTGAAGTGGAGGAACACGAATTGTACCGAATGTTCGCGGAGAATCAGTGCACCCGTCCTTACTTTCGCGACACGTTCACGTGCGATGAGACAGGTCGAGAGACGGCGTCACCCGTCTTCACGTAGTGAATACGGCACCGAGGTCTTCTTTCGGTGAACACTGGGTTCTTTTTTATGTATGCCCAAAGGACATCGCAATCAGTTATTTTGACAGTTTCAGAATGATTCCGATTCACGAGGGATCTTACGACTTCATGGGAAACGCAGCAAGTTTCTTCTATGCCAAGAAAATAATTCAAGGAACTCTGCCGCACACCTGATGAGTTTACTGTCTATGCGTCGATGCACTAATGTGTTGCGGTGTACCGCTCCGCGAGTGCATCCAAAACTTTTCCTCAAGCGACGACTGACGGAACGACCGACTGATTTCTGTAGTCGTGCGCAAGCAATTTTCTTCTCTCACGTTGACACTTTCCTGCAACTTCGCTTTGTAACTTGATTTGAAATAGACAAAAAAAACAAAAAAAAAAACGATGTTGGATATTTGTTTCTATTCAATATGCATACATCTAGGACTATATATTTTAAAAGAATTCAGAAACAAATCGCGCGAGATAAATGAGTCTTTCTAAAAATATTTACAGTCGGTGACAAAAAAAAAAAGAAACACATCGCGCAACATGAAAATTATGAAATGGCTCTTCATACAATATTTACCCTCTGCACACAAATACATCACTTAGACTTAAATAAGAAATAAATAAAAAGAACTTCACAAAGTTGTACATCATCTTGCGTCGCGATAGGTAGGGCGTGTCAAATGTCTCCACTGTCCGAAAGGAAGAGTTGAAACGCGTCCATCGTCGATAAAGCGTTTGTTGTCAAACACGTTCACTCCTACTTTCTCCACGACAACACTGTTTTTTTTTTTTTTTCTCATAACTTACAAGTGATAATTGCTGCTTGATCTTGCGCAGAGTTGTTGCTCGAGAGTTTGAACGTAGAGCTCATAGGTTAGCATACGGGACTCGCATTTTTACTCCTTTCGTTCTCACGCACTGCTCTCTAGAGGCTAGATCAATCGAATAGAGTTTTGATTTTAAACAAACAAATCCAAGAACGTGAACTTTGCGAACTCATTTTTGAACACTCCTAGTTTATTTTTGTTTGCGGAGGAGAACAAGGGGTGATCGGCCGTGTAACTAGACGTATCCAGGTGAGTTTCGCCAAGGGTTGCGAGCTTTGCGTCTACATCAGGGTCGGTGACTTGGAGGATGAACGAGTCCGTGTTGCTATACAACGCGTGAGCGTCGGGGAAAACGCAGGTGACCTGCGTGTACAAATTTCGTACATGACAATTTTGGACATCTCTAGGATAAAGAAACCAGCGTACACGGGTTTGTTCAAGTGTAGGGTTCTTAGAGAGAACTGGAACATGACCACGGTCGGCCCAATTGAAAAAGCTGTTTAAGGTTAGGCTTCTGCAGGTTTTTCAACAATTCGTCTTCGCCCACGCTAATGGCGATGTTATTGTACTGCCGTGGAGTTTCGATTGTCCAGTCATAAATTAAATTCATAATGAGCTTACATACGCTCTCTTGAAAAGCATTTGTCGCCTATTTTCGGAGCTTGCGGTTGAAGTTGATGAAATCTTTTAGGAATGCACTTTGTGAAAACTGCAAAACGCGATAAATGACCTTTAGTTTTAAATCCAACCCCAAATAGAGCTTGAATTTTCGATAGTGAATGACGTAATCGCGCTTCGGGAATAAGGTTAGAGGCAGCTTTTGTTCAGACTCTCCCGGGGAGGCGAAATGTTTGGGCAAGCGCTTTTTGATAGGGTGGCAGCTTTTCGAGAGGTACTCCACGTTTTTCGGAAGCCAGGGAAAAGTCCGCGTGTGAATCGTGTAGTTCCAGAGGGTAGTCAAGGTTTACCTCTAACATGTAACTCTCAGGTGCGTCGTCGGAACCTGATGGAATTGGAGAGCGTCGATTTCCTCGCGGTCTAGCCAAAAAAAATCGGCGCATGGAAGGGGTTGTCGCATAATGAAAGCCTAAAGAATGTGAAAAAACCTCCGTGTCGGGATCGAAACATACGGTTCCTGGCACATTAGCCCTAGCGTTACGAATAGCACATTGAACGATTCCTCCTCGCAGAACCGCTTCGATGAATAGATACGAATCCACGTCGTCAAGTCGCTACAGTTTTACCCCAGACCTGTTTAAGTGCGCAGGCGAGACTGAGCGCGGGGAGAGAAACGTAGTGTAACGGATCAACCTGATGCGTGTCTAAGGCCTGTTCCCTGAAATTTCGGAACACGTCGGCGAGAAGGATGCAGTCGAGTTGCAGGTAGCGATCACTGTATTCTCCTAGGCCTTTGAAACTGAATGTTTGACAGATGGTTTGGGCGTGACGGTAGTCCTCTGAAATTTGGCTGTCGCTAAGCCTGTAGTAAAACGACTCGCGCGGTGGTAGCTCGGGCTCCTGCTAAGCCTTAAAAGTGGTTACGCGGTCGTAGGAAAACGCGCCTTTCCGCGCCAGAAGCTCGACGTGCTGCGGAAAAGCCTGTTTATGCAGCACAGGTTTTCTAGGCCCTTGGAACGGAGGTCCTGATTCAGCGCGTCCAAGCTGGCGGGGAGGATGGCTAGACTATCGAGAAACCTCAGGTTGCCCGCGTCGAGTTTCTTAAATTTTTCGCAGCTAGTGGCGAGCCCTTTAATATCTTGAGACTCGAATAAGTCGAGTTTCGGTAAAATAAAGGCCAGATCATGCGAATGGATGTGTGCAACCACTGAAATGACTTGAGTACTTTCAGATTTAAATTGCATCACTGACACAACGACTGTCTTTACGATCCGCTGAAGTGATCGTGATATCCCCACTGAAAAAAAAAAATCCTTTGGCGTCAATATGAAAGTAATCGGGTTCATATCCTTAAGAGTTTAGCCATGGAGACGGAACATTTCAAGATTAAAACATTTTTTTTTATTTTTTATATAATGATAAAGCTTGCAACAATAAAGAATATTATATCCGATGTTCTTGCTACGTGTGAGAAAAAGTTGGCCAATAATACAAAGTTGCAACGATAAGAATGGAATGGAATAGAATTGAACATACGTAATGAAAATTTGTTTCCCTCTGAATTTTCATTTGAAAATTTTTTGATAACCTCTCTCTGCGATAATGGTCCAAGCTGATGCAGGTAATCTCAGTAAATAAGTAAATGCCTGTCACCAGTTCGTCAAAGGGGTAGCCCGCATGGCTCAAAGTGGTCACCCGTATCAGCCATAACGGTGACCCATTTGGGCAAACAGGTCACTCTTTTGGGCAAACACGTCACTAGTCTGGACAGATGGGCCACACTGTAAAAAATCGATGTCAATTTTACGTGTCTTTCCCTCGTCAAAAAAGACGGGCACGCTCATCATTTCAAAATACGAGGATGCCCTCATTATTTATTTGGCGCGAGAGCTGAGCCTTCCAGAAAAGCCGAAATCCCAGGAGTGCAAGCATGCGCAGATGGCAAGGATTTGAATGCCCCGCCGCGCAGCGCGCAGCCGCGCAGCTCTCTCTCGACCCTCCTCTCTCGCAGAATGGCGGTGTTGGTGCGTTGTTGCGGTTGTTGCGACACCTCGTTGTTGCCGCCAGCTCTTTCCCATCTCTGTTGTTTTGCTCCGTGTCGTGGTGCGGCCGTATCGCGCAGCCGCAAACAGAGGTTGTCGCAGCTATCGCTCTCGGGCGTTCATCGAGCCCGCCTCGGTTGCTGTGAACATCGTGGTCAGTGTAGTGTTCTGTGATGCATCAGGGCCTCATCAGCTCTCATCGACGACTAAATCGCCCACTTCAAGGTATGCAATGTGACCTTATCCTTGCAATGTCTTGGTTACGTATTGAAATCGAATATTTCTCCATGTTCGCTGTTCGAGTGCTTTCGGTTGAAGACGGAAACCCCATGCACGCGTGGTAGCGCTCGAGTGTGTTCGAAATCCGCCGTCTGAGAACACGGGCGTCCACCGACACATCGTGCTTTTGGTGTTTCTTTTTCAGCTCGTTATGCTTGTTTATTTATTCGTGCTGCAGCGGCGCCTTTACCCAGGGCCCTGCGCCTTTTATCTCTTAAGATAACTCGTGAGTGCGAGCTTTTATGAAAGCTTAGTTTCTGTGTTTGTTTTTCCAACAACATTCATGCAGCCAGACAACATAAGCGAGCGGCTAACATGTTTGTCACGACGTAATGTCATTGAACGACGTTTTAGCGGCTTCGATACCGGAAGTGTACAGAGCACTCGATTCACGAGTCTCCAAGGGGTACACAAAGATATTGTCCCGCCCTCGTAATTTGACGGGAAATTTCTCAAGCAGTTGGGAGGGTTAATTATTGTAAGCCTCCACTCTGCAGCTCGCTGCTGGCTCTGATTTTATATATAACAGTGTGCTTATTTTTTTTTTATAGTACATATATTTTAGGTTTTTGCATGTCCTATATTCCGTTCACGCCTAAGCTGACAGTGCGGTGCAAGCTACTTGTTCGCCAACAATAATCAAAGCCTCTTATCGCTTGACCTCACTCTCCCCGCGTGAGTATGCGGAGAGGCGGTGATCACGTTGTGCAGAATCGACAGTTGACTGGTCAAACAAACATGCAGCTTCCACCGCACTGTCAGTTTATGCGTGAACATTTCGCGAAATACTAATTAGCTCAGCATACCCAACAGCTGATCGGCTTCGCAGAATTTTATATTATTATTTACTTTTCTACGCTTTCGCGTTTCATTTATCATTGATGAGTACTGTTCAATCATTTGCATACCTGACTCTTTAGACAGCTGAAATTATGACAAAACTTCTTGTGATATAGTTTTTTTTTTTTTTCAATCTTGAACGCATTGTAAAGGAAAATGAAGGTGATAGATATGTGAACGCCGTCCTCACTGTATAATTGTAGGGCTCGGCGGACATTAGACAGGTAGATAAACGTCAAAATATGTTTACTAAGTAACCGAAAATTGTAAATTATCTGTTTAATTACATAGCTTTTTAGTTTTCTTTTTTCATTTCACTGCAGATTACGCTTGTGCAGCTTCAGACACCCCAGCCGTGACACTTCCCCTTTGGACTCGATTTAATGAATTTGTCTTTAGTATAGTTGCATTTATTTTGCATGCTTTTTTCTTAACGAGGTTATCATTGCTTTCTCTTTTTTTACAGTGGCTATTTTCAAACCTAACGTTGCATATGTTTGAGTTTATGTGCATATGTGTGTCTGCATCTAACTGTGTCACATGACACCCGTGACATATAGTTGTTTCACTTTGCATTTGAGTTCAAAGCATAGCTATGTTGGACTGTTAAGTTTAGGGTGGCATATCCCACAAGCCTCATGTTGGCTTTGATTTGCCCATCATGCTAACTAATGTGCACTAGATACAATAAATGTACTATATTTTTATGATGAATATTAATATTATTATTTAGCGGTTAACGGGCCCCTTTGCAATTGCAATTTTAAAGAGAGTAATCTAACCCCAAAACTCTCAAACCGGTGATTTCCAAAAAAACATGGATTACCTCAAAACTTGCTGCTTTTTCACGAAATTATTTCATTTAGGTTAGACTTTAATAATGTCTCCCTTAAAAATTGCAATTGCAGCATGGCCCATTATACCAATAATTAAGAAGGTAATTAACATATTTTGGTTAGCAAACATAATTTTATGTTTATTCACTTATCTAACGCTCGCCAAGTCACACAGTTATACAGTGAAGATCGCGTCCACATAATATTGGCTACCATAGTAATGAGCAATAACTTGCTCCACTAGCACCCTCATCCCCTTTTCCTACTCTACTTCGATCCAGATATTGTTGTGGGATTGCTGGCTACTGCAGTGTCTGACCCAGTTGTTATATTTTTGTTATAGGTACTTTGGCCAGATAAACCCCAAAAGAGGTACCAGGGGTACACCATGCCATACCGCAAAGAGCGGCATTCATTTGAAAGTGCTCAGGCTCGTCAAGGAAGTGAAATGAACCCGTAGGTACTATCCAAAGACTGCCAGCCGTTCTCTTCAGGCTGCATGGGGAGTTCTATGAGTTCAGCAAGCGTTTCTAGCGGTCCTTGGGATATGTCATGCTGGAGGCTTATGTAATACTGGTCTTGTCTTTGTAACTTTGTGGTATAAGGCAAGCTGTATTAAATTTATTGCAGGTTCCAGTTGCACCAAGCAGGTGCACTCCCCCTCAGGTTGCAAGCCGCTCTCTTCAAGTCGCATCGAGTGCTTATGAGGTGAGCAAGCATTTCTAAGAATCTTAGGGACATGTCGTGCTGTAGGCTTATGTATTACTGGCCTTGTCTTTGTTACTTTGTGGTATATGGCAAGCTGTACTAAATTTATTGCAGGTCCCAGCTGCACCAAGCAGGTGCACACACCGTTAAAAATTGCAAGCTGCTCTCTTTAAGCCGCATGGAGTGTTCCATAAGGTGAGCGTGCATTTGTAGTGGTCCTTGGGACATGTCGTGCTGTAGGCTTATGTATTACTGGCTTTGTCTTTGTTACTTTGTGGTATAAGGCAACCTGCATTAAATTTATTGCAGGTTCCAGTTGCACCAAGCAGGTGCACTCCCCCTCACGTTGCAAGCCGCTCTCTTCAAGTCGAATGGAGTGCTTTATGAGGTGAGCAAGCATTTCTAAGAATCTTAGGGACATGTCGTGCTGTAGGCTTATGTATTACTGGCCTTGTCTTTGCTACTTTGTGGTATATGGCAAGCTGTACTAAATTTATTGCAGGTCCCAGCTGCACCAAGCAGGTGCACGCACCGTTAAAAACTGCAAGCCGCTCTCTTTAAGCCGCATGGAGCGTTCCATAAGGTGAGCGTGCATTTGTAGCGGTCCTTGGGACATGTCGTGCTCTAGGCTTATGTATTACTGGCTTTGTCTTTGTTACTTTGTGGTATAAGGCAAGCAGTATTAAATTTATTGCAGGTTCCAGTTGCACCAAGCAGGTGCACTCCCCCTCAGGTTGCAAGCCGCTCTTCAAGTTGCATGGAGTGCTTTATGAGGTGAGCAAGTATTTCTAAGAATCTTAGGGACATGTCATGCTGTAGACTTATGTATTACTGGCCTTGTCTTTGTTACTTTGTGGTATATGGCAAGCTGTACTAAATTTATTGCAGGTCCCAGCTGCACCAAGCAGGTGTACACACCGTTAAAAATTGAAAGCCGCTCTCTTTAAGCCGCATAAAGTGTTCCATGAGGTGAGCGTGCATTTGTAGCGGTCCTTGGGATATGTCGTGCTGTAGGCTTATGTATTACTGGCTTTGTCTTTGTTAATTTGTGGTATATGGCAAGCTGTATTAAATATATTGCAGGTCCCAGCTGCACCAGACAGGTTCACTCACCAACAAAAATTGCAAGCCGCTCTCTTCAAGCCGCTGGAGTGCTCTCTGAGGTGAGCAATGATTTCTGAAGGTCCTTGGTACATGCCATGCTGTGGGTTTATGTAATACTAACTTTGCCTTTTTTACTTTCTGGTTAATGGCAAGCTGCATTAACTTTCTCGCAGTTCTCAGCTACACCAAGCGGGTAGACCCACCGTCAGACCGCAAGCCGCAGTCTTCAAGCCGCACAGATTGTTCGTTGAAGTGAGCAATCATTTCTGGCGGTCTTTGGTGCATGCCATGCTGGGGGTTTATGTAATACTGGCCTTGTCTTTGTTACTTTCTGGTATATGGCAAGCTGCATTAACTTTCTTGCAGGTCCCAGCTGCAGCATGCGGGTAGGCCCACCGAACCGCAAGCCGCTCTCTTCAAGCAGCACAGAGTGTTTTTTGAGGTGAGCAATCATTTCTGGTGGTCCTTGGTACATGCCGTGCTGGGGGTTTATGTAATACTGGCCTTGTATTTGTTACTTTCTGGTATATGACAAGCTATATTAACTTTCTTGCAGGTCCCAGCTGCACTAAGCGGGTAGACCCACCGTCAAAGACTGCAAGCCGCTCTCTTCAAGTTGCACAGTGTTCTATGAAGAACGTGATCATTTCTGGCGGTCCATGGTACATGCCATGCTGGGGGTTTATGTAAAACTGGCCTTCTCCAGTTTGATTCAGTTTTACCTAAGGAAAAAAGTGGACCTCTACAGTGGGATGGTGCACGGCTGCATGCACATGCACCCAGTATTTATATATACATGTATACAAAGCTGTCTTTTTTGATTCGAACGAAATTTAAAAAAAAACGGCACGAGTGTTACTTAAATGATTCCCTCATTGTGTTTTTGTGGGACTGGGAGGACGTTAGATAAGATGTTAACTTTTGCGGTATGTTAATCAAAACTAATGAACAAACATTTTTTAATTATGTTTTTAATTAATGGTTTTATGGGATATGTTTTAATTCTAGTTTCAAAGGCAGTGAATATTAAAGACTAACACAATTTGTGTACAGCAACAAGGTTCAAGATATTGAATGCTAAAAGTTTGCCTGGTTTTCACCCGATTCAAAAATTGCGCACTCGGGGAAAACCTGGGGAGGTTGTGCGGACGTGGTTTGCTTCGGACGCACCTTCACCATCTTGGAAGTATGACGCCGATGCATCTACCAAAAACATACTGTCGAGATATTGACGACAAGCCCAGTACGACTATGTCACTCTTCTACCCACCATTAACGGCACGAATTCTTGAGCTCAAGCTGAGCGCGGTTTTTGCATCTGCCATTAAAACACAAAAGTTGGACAATGAATATCTTGAAGCCACTTGGCTTTTCGTGAATTGTTTAAGTCGGGATAGCGTTTAATATTGACTGGCTTTTAACACTGCTGTTGCAACATGGCCCTTAAAGCCATTAGTTACAAAGCTAACAGATTTTCGTCAATTAGTCAGCATACTGCGACAGTTATCCCCTTTACTAATGTCCGCAGAGTCCCACGAACATGCAGCGAAGAAGACATCCCCATAACTCTCGCGGCCTTTTTTGAAAATTCTGTTAGCTTTCAAATAGAGTAATGTGTATACATGTAAAACGACTTGAAGAATGTAATCATGCACTAAATTGTGTTACAAAGCTTTGTTTTTTACTTAATTAAGTAGTGCATTTTTTATCGCAACCTTCCAAAAATAAGCAAAGCATCCAGTTTGGTATTGAAATTGTATTCTATTTTGGCAATAAATCAACGGACTACTACTTGGTTTGCCTTTGGCTTCATACTGAGAATAATAGGCATGTGCGAACCATGGATTTTGGGCTTAAAGTGAATAATTACTTGAGCGTATTAACTTTTCAGTTGAATACCACAGTGTCTGCGCCTCTCTCCAAGCCTTTTACTTAGTGCCGTCACGCTAGCCTCAGCCATCCAGACAGTGTTGGTATCACTTGTTTAGCTGTAGGCTGCTTTGGTTACTTTAGTACATATGTTTTCAAAACTCAGTAGTATGTCAGTGAAGGAGCATGATCGTGCATGAATAGTAACTTTTGGTATGGTACAAAAAAAACCTAATATTGCCACGCGCAGTGCCGGGAAAGCAACGCTCGATCGGTCACGGAGCTCTAGAAAGTTCTCATTTATTCTTGTTCCGCACGTAACTTCTATCTTTTATTCCTGCTTTCTTGTTCTAGAAAGTGCGTGTTCATTCTCGCCCCGAGCGCGCGACGCTCGAGCCTTCGTTGCCGAATCTTCGAGATAGTGACGCACTCTAGATAAGAGACCGCCCGCGACCTTGTCGAGTCAGTTTCGCCTCAGCGTTCGATCCTGCTGCTTCGCCGCTTTCGACGCCCGCGACGCTGTGTTGTTATTTTCTTTTTCCTTTTATTTCTGGGCACAAGTTCGCCCCCCATTAAGCGCTCAGTTTACTCAGTCATTCGCAGCCTCATCACTTGTCATTCGTGACATTTTTGGTGGAGGTGCGGGTAATCGCATGTCCGTGCAGCGCACCCCTCCAAGTTCCCGCAGTACAAGTCCAAACCAAATCCTACGAAGACCCAACGAAGACACCACCAAGACCCGAGCAAGCCGTCGCATCCAGGGCCTGCCCCCAGAGTGTGTTCAACTGCCGGAACCACCGAAGAAAGCCGGGTCGACGATGAACAGCCAGTCGGCGCAGACCGAGACTACCCCACCCATCGTCTACCTGCCCGCAGCCCAACGAACCCCGACGACCTTCCATGGCGAGGCCCACGAGGATGTGGAGGACTGGCTTCAACACTATGAACGCGTAGCCCGCCATAATGGATGGACCAGGGAGCAGCGCCTCCAAAACCTCTACTTCTCTTTGGAGGGCACCGCGAGGCAGTGGTTCGAGAACCACGAGGCTTCGCTAACGTCGTGGGACATCTGTGTGGCCGAGCTGCAGCGGACTTTCGCCACCCAACACCGACGGGAGAGGGCAGAGGATCTTCTCCGGATTCGAACCCAGGGACCCAACGAAAGCGTCACCAGTTTCGTGGAAGATGTCCTGCGCCTTAGCGCCCGTGCCGACCCACTAGCCCCGGACGACAAGAAGCTGCGGGTCCTCATGCGCGGGGTGAGGGACGACATCTTCGGAGGCCTCGTCCGCAACCCGCCGGCAACCGTCGACGCCTTCGTCACCGAGGCAACCAACATCGAGCGCGCGCTCCAAGCGCGCGCTTCCCACTACCAGCGACATCAAGGCGTCGCGGCACCCACACTGCTTAACGTCGAAAACACTCCGGGTACGCCGGACATCCGGGAAATTATCCGGGAGGTCGTCCGGGAGGAACTGCGAAGGTTGCTGCCAACCGCCAGTCGTCCGCCAACCCATTCCATCACCGAGGCTGTCCGAGAAGAAGTGCATCGGGCGCTCCAACCAGAGGTTCCCGTCACCACGGTGGCACCGGCGGAACCGACGTTGAGCTACGCCGCGATGGCCCGACGACCTCCGCAAGCTAACCGCCAAGCCACGGCGCCACCCCGGCGAGACATGCCGTTGTATCCTCGTCGCCCGGAAGGAGAAGTCCAGCAAGTCCGCCCGGAACAACTATCGCCGAGGAAAACCGACGTGTGGAGGACGGCCGATCGACGCCCGTTGTGCTACCACTGCGGGGAAGCCGACCATATCTACCGCCGCTGCCCCTACCGGCAAATAGGGCTGCGTGGCTTCCATCCGAACGATCCACGTCCACGCTACGGTGAACGACCGCGGGAGATCGAAGAATACCTCCGACGACCTCAGTCTCCCCCGCCTGCAGCTCGCCGCGTGTCCCGGTCGCCGTCGCCACGACGTCCAGCTTCGCCGATGCACCGACCCCGACGTGAAAGCCTTTCACCCATCGCTTCCCGTCGGGAAAACTAGGTGCGGCAATGCCGGGAGGTGGTGTTGCCGAACACGAACGATGCCAAGATCCTCCAAGATCGTCGGAGCCCTCCCACTCTAACGCCAAAACGCCCCGACACGACCTTTCTGCAACAGTGTCGAATAACCTCAACGTCATCATCGACGGCCACGACGCGACGGCACTCGTCGACACCGGAGCGGACTACTCCGTTTTGAGTGGGAGACTCTCTCGTCGCCTTCGGAAAGTTACGACGTCGTGGGACGGACCGCAGATACGAACCGCCGGCGGACATCTCATCACGCCTGTCGGCAGGTGCACTGCTCGCGTTGAGATCCACGGTGAAACCTGCCCTGTCAAGTTCGTCGTTCTGCAAGACTGTTCGAGGGACGTCATTCTCGGAATGGACTTCTTGTGTGAATACGGCGCCATCATCGACCTTGCGGAGAACAAGCTGACGCTTCGGAAACCTGTTCCATCGGCGGAAGATCCCAAAGCGACGTTAGCTGCAGTGCGAGTCCTTGCCAGCCACGTGAACCTGCCGCCGCTGTCGAGTGTCTTTGTGCCCGTCGTGACCGAAGAAGCCACCTGCGGTGTAGCACTGTTGGAAGGAAGCGTCCAACTTCTCGTTGGACGAGGGATTGGCATTGCAAGAGGCGTAACCGAGCTCCAGGACGGGCGTACGGTAGCCCTTGTTACCAACTTCCGGCAAGAGTCGCAGCACCTTACCAAGGGTACATCTGTGGGCTACGTCGAAGAAATTCAGGACTCAGCCGCGATCGCCGTGATCTCAGAAGACGCCTCTCCGACGCAGCACAAGAGAATCACGCCATTAGAGCTCGACATCGACCCGTCCCTCCCAACCCCACAACGGCGACAACTCAGTGACCTTCTCGCCGAGTTCAGTGAGTGCTTCTCCACGTCGTCGAAGGTGCGCCAAACGACGGTTGCGAAACATCGAATAATTACTGATGACGATGCACTCCCTGCGCATCGGCCGCCATACAGGGTCTCCGTGAAAGAAAGGGAAGCCATCCAGAAGCAAGTTCAGGAAATGCTTGATGACGACATCGTCCAGCCCTCAAACAGTCCGTGGGCTTCCCCAGTTGTCCTGGTGAAGAAGAAAGACGGAACCCTGAGGTTCTGCGTGGACTATCGCCGGCTGAACGCAGTAACAAAAAAGGATGTCTATCCGCTGCCCCGCATCGACGACACCCTGGACCGGCTCCGCCACGCCCGATACTTTTCGTCGATGGACTTGAAGAGCGGTTACTGGCAGATTGAGGTCGACGAACGAGATCGTGAAAAGACTGCATTCGTCACGCCGGACGGACTGTACGAATTTAAAGTGATGCCGTTCGGGCTGTGCACAGCACCGGCAACCTTCCAGCGCGTTATGGACACCGTCCTTTCCGGCTTGAAATGGCAAAGCTGTCTTGTCTACCTCGACGACGTTGTGGTGTTCGCAAGCGAATTCGACGAGCACCTGAGACGACTGCGAGCCGTGCTACGGGCCTTCAAGTCTGCTGGGCTGACACTCAAGCCTTCCAAGTGTCGCTTCGCTTATGGTGAGCTGAAATTCTTGGGCCACGTCGTGAGCGCTCAGGGTGTAAGCCCTGATCCTGCAAAGACGTCCGCTGTCGCCGAATTCCCGAAGCCATCAGACAAGAAGGCCGTTCGAAGATTCCTTGGGCTGTGCGCCTATTACAGACGTTTCGTTCGTGACTTTGCGCAGATTTCTGCACCGCTGACGCATCTGACGAAAGACGACGTGCAGTTCCAGTGGGGAGAGGAGCAAGAGCAAGCGTTCGACGAACTCAAGCGAAGGCTCCAGTCGCCCCCTATCCTCGGGCATTTTGACCAGTCGGCGGAAACTGAAATCCACACGGACGCCAGCAATACCGGTCTTGGTGCTGTACTCGTTCAGCGACAAGAAGGGGCAGAGAGAGTAATCGCTTACGCGAGCCGGGCGCTGTCTAAGGCAGAACAAAATTATTCAACGACCGACAAAGAATGTCTTGCTGTCGTCTGGGCGATAACCAAGTTCCGTCCATACTTGTACGGAATCCCGTTCCGCGTGGTCACAGACCACCACGCCCTCTGCTGGCTCGCAAACCTCAAGGATCCGTCAGGACGCCTCGCCCGCTGGAGTCTTCGACTGCAAGAATTCGACGTAACCATTGTGCACAAGTCCGGCCGGAAGCATAATGACGCTGACTGTTTGTCTAGGGCTCCAGTCGAACCTCCCATTGCCGGCGCCGACGACGATAACGACGAATGTTTCCTAGGTGCCGTAGACACCGACGACATGGCAAGACTCCAACGAGACGATCCTGAGCTGCGCACCCTGATTGAGCATCTAGAAGGACGGGGAAGTACCGTTCCTCGTGTCTTTTCACGAGCCCTGCCGACCTTCACTATTCGACGAGGTGTACTTTATAAGAAGAATTTTGGAACCAGCAATTCGCCGTGGCTTCTGGTAGTCCCTACCAGCCTTCGAGAAGAGATTTTTCAAGCCTGTCACGACGACCCGACTTCAGGACACCTCGGTTACAGCCGGACACTAGCCCGAATACGTGAAAAATACTACTGGCCCAAGCTTCCGAAGACCGTCCATCTCTACACACGATCGTGCCATGAGTGCCAGCGACGCAAGAAACCGCCTTCAAAACCAGCAGGTCTCCTTCAGCCGATTACCCCGCCAACCAAGCCCTTCCAGCAAATTGGAATGGATTTGCTGGGTCCTTTTCCAACGTCGACGATGGGGAACCGCTGGATAATCGTCGCAACAGATTATCTTACTCGTTACGCCGAGACGAAAGCCCTTCCATCGGGGACTGCTGTCGAAGTCGCCAAGTTCTTCATCGAATTCATCGTCCTCCGGCATGGCGCCCCCGAAGTCTTGATCACAGACCGAGGGTCATCGTTCATGGCGCAGTTGACCCAAGAGATCCTTCGTCTAAGCCACACGGACCACCGTCGGACAACTGCATACCATCCGCAGACCAACGGGTTGACGGAGCGGCTCAATAAGACCATCGCCGACATGATCTCCATGTACGTCGACGTGGAGCACAAGACGTGGGACGAGGTATTGCCGTACGTCACGTTTGCCTACAATACGGCCGTACAAGAGACCACAGGAGTGACGCCCTTCCAGCTGGTGTATGGCCGGAAGGTGACGACTATGCTAGACTCCATGTTGCCGCACGAGCCAGTCGACGAAGGGAGCGATGACGCCCAGGTGGTTGCTCAACGGGCAGAAGAGGTGCGCCAGCTAGCCAGACTACGAATTCAAGACCAGCAACATGTCGACGCCGGCCGATACAATCTTCGCCGGCGTGACGTCCACTTCCAGCCCGGAGACCGAGTATGGGTCTGGACACCAATTCGGCGACGTGGGCTCAGCGAGAAGCTTCTCAAGCGCTACTTTGGACCCTACAAGATTCTTCGCCGTCTCGGGGACTTAATCTACGAGGTGCTTCCCGACGGAACTAGACCATCAAGACGACGCCAACCACGACCCGAAGTAGTCCACGTCGTGCGCCTCAAGCCGTATTACGAACGATAGAACTTGGAACTCTCGACAAACTGTGAACTGTGGCTTGCGATTCTGCTGTCCTTTTTTTTTGTGGATTTGTGTTTTCGGTTTGTGCTGCATCGGGACGATGCACTTTTAAAGGGGGGGATAATGCCACGCGCAGTGCCGGGAAAGCAACGCTCGATCGGTCACGGAGCTCTAGAAAGTTCTCATTTATTCTTGTTCCGCACGTAACTTCTATCTTTTATTCCTGCTTTCTTGTTCTAGAAAGTGCGTGTTCATTCTCGCCCCGAGCGCGCGACGCTCGAGCCTTCGTTGCCGAATCTTCGAGATAGTGACGCACTCTAGATAAGAGACCGCCCGCGACCTTGTCGAGTCAGTTTCGCCTCAGCGTTCGATCCTGCTGCTTCGCCGCTTTCGACGCCCGCGACGCTCTGTTGTTATTTTCTTTTTTCCTTTTATTTCTGGGCACAAGTTCGCCCCCCATTAAACGTTCAGTTTACTCAGTCATTCGCAGCCTCATCACTTGTCATTCGTGACAATATCAAGGGCTAATAGTCATTCACTGAAATAAAGTTAGAAGTGAATAATTTTGATTACCAAACTGAATGTTTTGTTAAAATTCTCAAGGATCTGCTTAAGCTGCGCAGTTGTAATCGAGGCAGCAAGCAAAGCTTGTCATTTATTTATGCTTGTCAGCAGCATGTTGCATGGGTATATAGATTTATAAGCGTACATAATCAGCGTGAGGGCAATAAATATACTTTTAAATGAAAATATAATTGATCTCGTTATCATCCTGCCCACTGCCAAAGCTTGGTTAGTTCTGATTCAAATTATGTAGTGGCTCTGGCTGTGATCAGGTCAAGGCCCACAAGAGGTTGTAAGTAAATAGAGGATTTGATGGTTTTCTCGCCATGCTCATCCTTAAATTTCAAATTAGAACTGTTGCTGCAATGTTGTGACATAGCTTGTTAGGACATTGCAGCCTAATACATATTCTTGATAACAGAATAGCTACAGTGTTACTTGTTTTCTAAATTTGACCTCGAGGGGAGCACCGACATCCAACAGATGCATAAACATTCATCCAACCATGTTTCAAATTTTTTCTTAATTCTTTCTGTGTACATGTGAACCTCTCCCCTCTGGAGGTGTGCTTTTCCCACCAAAGTATGAGTTTGCACTGCGGCGAAGCGGGATTCTTGCGACTGGAGTGTTACAACACCACCTAGATAAGCCGAAGGCCTCCGCACCGTCATCACAGCCAGATCGATTGAGGCCTGAGATTGGGCACGAGTGCTGCATCAGCGTTCGGCCGGGGCTCGTGTCCTATCAGCGCGTCGAAGGGCGGACTTGGGCCCAATAGCCATGTTAGCGCGATCCGACTCTGATGTCGTTTAATGAAGGGAGAGGAGGCGATGCCGAGGCTTTGATTATTCTAGGTGGTGTTGGGTGATTAATGCGATTGTGGAGTCCGCTCCATAAGTGTCGCTTCTCCGCAGCGCACTGGCACATGCAGAGAAGCGCACTAAGCAAAGCAAATTCATTGCAATGGTGACGAGCGCTTTGAAAGGTTAGAATGGCCTGAACGACTATTTCTGCGAGCTTGATATTTCATACATTTTGTAAAGTGTCAGTTTTGGAAATGCTTTGCTGGTACAAAATTTCGCAATCAGTAGTAATGTTCAGTGTATTCGTATCCATGGGTTTACTTATCTGCATGACCAATTTTAAGCAATTTTGATAAACTCTCAAAAACTAAGCCTTTGCAAAAATTAACTCCTTTACAGCAGTACAATTATTGTTGAAACCAATATTGAATACCGTATTATACTAAACTGCTATAAGGAAATTTGAATATTAGCACAGCCCTGAAAAATGGCCATTTTGGGATGTTTTCACTGTGGCCTTCATCAATCCATATGTGCTTTCAATGTAGCAGCTGCAACCTTGAACCTAGAAAAGGCTATTGTTTGTCACACATTTTCTTTATAGTGCTTAAGGTTTGAGGTAGTAAATGTTATATCCTGCAATGAACACTATTAACTGTAGCATAGCCCTGGGCATGCAAAGAAAGCACACCACCAATGTCTGACGTATCAGACTTTCAGGAATGCTGTTGTCCGATTTTCCTCACCTTTGTGTCAGGATGAAGCTGTTACTATCTCTCTTGCCTTCCTCACATAGTGGTCCTTTGGGCGAGTTATGTGACGTTTTATCATAGGGTGGCATAGGGTAATTTTCTCTTCTCTTTTTACGCAGGATGTAATGGCACACCATCATCACTAAGGAGAGTGTAAAGTGAGGCAGGCTTGGAAACTTGAATAAAGTGATAAGTAATAATTCAATTTTTTGTTATTAATTACTTGAAGAACACTGATCATAATTTTTGTATGCTACACATACATACTTTCAGTTAAAAAATGCAATGCACCTTTTCTTTATGGCTTTTCTCACAGTTTCAGAAAACGCTGGTACGTCATTTTTACGAGGAATGTTTGGAAATAGAGCTGCCAAAGATTTCCTCGTAATTTTCACGTACATAGCCGCAAATCAAATTGACGACTCTCCTAGTCAATTTAGAAAAACGGCAGTATTTTATTTTCACGAGGGAGGATTTGGAAACGATTCAATCGTCATTTTCACGTCTATGTTCGTAAACTAAGAATGCGGTGCCTCATTTTTTTGACAAATTTTCCCACATAATTTCATAAAATGATTGTACGTTTTTTTGACGAGAAATGTTTGGAAATAGAGCTGCCAAAACGTTCCTCGTAAATTTCACGACTCATTTTTAAGAGTGCACTCACTTGGGCAAACTTGTCGCACGTTTGCTGAAACGGGTGACCATGCTGTAGGAACGGTTGACCGGTGAACGGCAAACTGTACCGGTATAATCAAGCGGCTCTCTGGAGCCTGTTTGATACTGAACGTAGTAATCGGCGGCATGAACACGACTGTTTCAGCCGTGACGGCCTATATGTTCCCGGAAGGCCTGGAGCGCCGGCTCATCGATTTGAAATCGTCCGCGTAATGCAAGTAATTTTATTTATATTTCATTTGCACTTATGTTCACTTATACTAAAACTGCAATAAGCAATATATTTTTGTTACGTAAACGCGCGACGTTTGCGAGCCGATATTTTTGGCAGAACTTTTAAAACTTCGGCGTTCTTTGTTGCCTCAATTTTTGTTTATTCAGCTCGTATCTCTCTCCCAGAAGACGCGACCGCGTGGAAGACTATGCTTCTGGACTTTGTTTCACCTCAATCAAGACGCAGCGAAGGTAGCGCCCCAACATGTAGCTGCAAGAACATGGAGCACTGAGAGAGTACATGTGCCGGTGCAGCAGTCAAACTACGAGCTCGCGCTGAGTGCTTGCTTCGCTCGGGCCCAAGCCGAGCTTCTGGCCGGCGCTATCTCCAGCGTTCGAGCGCGCTGAAATGCGCGCGATTCGCCTGCTTTCGGAGGCTGCAAACACGTCGTGCTGGAATGCCTGAGTAGAGGGTGCGGGGGTATCCTGCTGTCCTGCGCCTTGACCGCGCCCTCTCCCTCCTCCCTGGTCACCTCTGTGACGTGACGTGAGGGGAGGAGGGCACCAGCCGCGCGCGACTGTTGAGCCTGCTAAAGCTACACGCTGATAAGCAAGGCCTCCGAGACAAGGAAGCACGGGCGCTGGCAGCCACTTGTTTCTTTGTCTGCTTGTTGTCCGTTGCAGTTCAAACTTTGTTCATCCTACCGGTTTCGATCTGCCACCTTACCTAGCAGTATTTTAGGATGTCTCCCATCAAAGTATTCGATGTGCACCAACCCTATCAGTGATCAAAAAGTTCTACTCGCATATCGGCAACAAGCGATTCTTAAAAAAAGTCTAGAATTTTTCCGGTTTTGTTCGGTTCGGCAAATGACAACATGTGCGCCGCATCGTGTT
The DNA here is from genome assembly GCA_013358835.2 of Ixodes persulcatus. Lineage (NCBI taxonomy): Eukaryota > Metazoa > Arthropoda > Arachnida > Ixodida > Ixodidae > Ixodes > Ixodes persulcatus. Next base: position 304,582 of record JABSTQ010010085.1, on the reverse strand, counting down.
GAAACTCCAACGAGCACTTCCTGCTCGTTTTTGTGTTTATGTGGTTGTCCTGCAGTGACCGTGTCGACATATATCTCGGATTACATCTTTCAAGTATGCTGTTATTATGGTAAGTGTACTACAACTTACCTGTTGGCAACGATTGACCGTTCTGCGCGTACTCTTCCAGATTATGTATAGAATTATGCAGCATCTATACAGCCGAAAGAGTAATTTCTTTTTTAAATTCTACCGGCAGTCACCTCCTATTAGGTGTCTGAAATCATGTGTCCACTGGCGGTAGAAATCCGACTTTTTTTTGTTCTCCCGTCATTTCGTGGAAACAAGTTTCAGAGACAACTTGTCGTGTATACACGGTTCATTAACGTTTCGTCGACACTAACATATCACCGATACCCGTTATGTGAATTGCGGGCTGCAGGGACATTTCGTCGCGCTTGTATCTCTTGCCGGAAAACCCGTTGACGCAGTTTCACGGCGACAGTCGGCGACGGCTCATTACAAAAATGTTATTCTACCTGGCCCACCTCCACACCCCATTTGCGGCGGCAGCCTGGGGTGAAGTATTACAAAAAAAGCTAATCATAGCTGTCTATAAAATAATCTGGCGATGAAACAGCGTCTCAATGGAGCGATCTGTTGATATCAGGTCGTTCGATGAACTGATGTCCATCGCCAGTGAGAGGTATCGGTTGATAGAATTTTGAGGAAAACATTTTTTCAGCTGCCGGGGGAATGAACATTATCATCTAGAATTAATTCGGTTCTTGTTTGCTTTGCAATCTTCTCAGTTGTGTAAAAGCTTAGTAGTTCCTCTTCACAATTCACAGATCGCTTGCACGTTTGTACTTGTCTACCGAATAGATTTTAATGAACTTCTAGAAGAATTGAAAACAATTATTTGTGTCTGCTTTCCTGCCTACTTCCAAGCACCTGCACAAGCACAATGTTTCTACGAGTTTCCTTTATGTTATAAATGGGTTTATTAGTTTCTGGACGTCTTTAAGAAAAGCAACCCTCCAAACGATACCCATTTAGGGCTAGCGAACAATTTGTCTCCCTATCCGAATGGCGCTCAAATGTGTGGTCACGTGCCAGGTCAAACGGGTATCGTATCAAAAAGGTACCGTTTCAAATGGACACCATTTCAAGCGAGTACCGTTTCAAACGGGCGCCCGTATCACGTTTGATTCGAACCGATCGACAAGTTTGCCTCCCGTTCGAAGTCAAATGTTAGTTTTTTTTTCTTCGTTAGGGCTCTGATCCTTTTCTCTCGCTTTCCGAACGATTCACCTCAAATCGCGCAGTGAGAGGCCGACGCATGAGATTCTATGTTCACGCTCATCCTTGGCACTATCTCACTTTGAATCTATTCGCCAAAGCTTTGTCAATTGAATAAGGATTGCAATTAATTTTTCCACGCATTCCTCGCCGCGGTACCAAAACTGCTCGACGATGCGCGAGTCCCTGGATTGGATTTCGATTATGCTAAACTAACTGGGGATGTCCTTCTTGTAAGGCTGATCTCTGTGTTCCGCTTACAGAATGGCCTGGAAATCGTAGACGCAAAAGTAGGGAAAAGGTTCCATCGGGAGTGTGCTCGGGAAATACAACGCCTCCCCCTTTGCTGGACACTGTTCAGCGTGATTTGTTTATTTTACACATAATTCAATGTCTGTCCAGCGCGGTGTGAAAGCAAAGACCCATCATACGCCTTTTAGAGCAAAAACGGGGACTCTCCCTGTTCGCAAAAATTCCGGCAAAATTTGTGATTAGAGCTGAGTGAACGTCTATTAGGAGCAAAACCACGTGCCTCTCCAACTCAATATCGCTGACTTTGAGTGGGTAAACAAACCTTTGTTCTTTATCATAACCCTACACGTTGACGGACACGGAGTTGTTTCTCTCGAAAGCCTGCACGTCTTGAGGAAACATCACTCGATAACTAGTGGGGAATCTATACTTGGTCAAATGGTATCGGTACCAAAACGCTCTCAATCGATTAGAAAGCGCGGGATGGAGACCGGCGAGCACAGAAAATACAAAGCACATGGTTTTTTCCGAGTCATTCAGTTGCTCGTTCACATACACCAGACACTTTCTGCTTGGAAGTTCTCTGGGTAACACAAAACTTGCACAACCAACCGTCTGCGCAATGAAACCTACAACGATGATTGTGCAGGTCTGAATGGCGACGACGACAAGCCCGGATCTACGTTCTTGGTACTGTTCAAGGCGAGCGGATATCTCGACGCATTCACTCAGTAAAGCACCTAAAATGCTACCTTCGGCTCAACCGTGTGGACTAAAGAATGAAAGTAGTGCACGCTGAATTCGAATTTGTCGTCGGAATCAGGACGAGTGATTTCTACGTTTAAAGTTATGAAAGAACGCAATGGCATTTTATAATGCCTAAAATCATTAGCATTGCGTTGGACTGAAGACGAAAAATTGCGGACACATCGTGAGACTCATCGTCTCGCTCGTGCAAATGCATAGCATAACGCGCAGTAACGTTTCGAAAGGCGCACAGTGAGTCGTTAATCGGAAGGCAATCCTGCAGGAGAATAATGTAAACCTCAGCCAGGTGAACTTGTAACGCCTCCGTGGTGTAGTTCTGCTGTCACTCTCACACAACGCACAAATGACAAGTTAGCATTTATTTTTAATTGTTCTGCAACCCACAATCCTCGTCGGAGCACTAGAAAGCAATGACTGCTTATTGCTCGTCACCGCTCTTCCCTCCATCAATAGTTCTTCATCGTCCTCATGCTCTCGATGTCTCCCCCAGTGAGTGCGGCGAACCGCTTCGGTAAAAATACATTTACCACCTCGTTCTCCAGCTGGAGTATCACACACACACGAATGGCCCGTAGCGCGTGTCCACTCGACTCAACTCCAGCACGGGTAGCTTGACGTTGCACGGGATTGCGCCAATTCTTAGAAACACAGACGATGGCGACGATTGCAGTGAATAGAGCTTGTTCAAGATCCTTTCATTTTTGAGTTGACCGAAGGGGGGGGGGGGGGGGGTGGCTTGATGTGAGGTGTCAGTTTGAAAGGAATCACATTAGTGTACAGCGAGCCTTGAACTAAAAAGCTTTTTCTGGTATTACCTTTTCTTCTCGAGAGAAACCAGTGAAGATACTACGATCCCTCGGCATTTATACCAAGCGGCTTACACAATGAAAACTCGCTGTAAATTTAACACGTGCGTAACTAATTTTTATATGTTAAGAGAAAAACGAGTCTGAAAAAAACAACGACCGAGCTGAGCGTCAAAACACAGAATCAAATTGCATATGAAAAAAAAGGCTATCACATTTCGAGTTGTCCAGACATTTCCAGACTCTCTCGTATCGTGCGGTCCGCTCCGACATTGGAAAACCCCGATCATTTGTATCGCATATCCATCATTGTATACGCAATATTATTATTCGACGGGCGAATGGCGCCGAGTACGGATCAGTGCAATTGCTGCTCCGCCCCGTATTACGGCATACAGCAATATTTGCGCTGATCATCGTGCTCTCGCCGCTTCCACTGCAAGTGCCTCAATGTGCGGGCCGAAAAATACGATGTCTTCATGCAATCCAGAAAAAGCAGCTACAAATGCAGCGATTGTTCACGGCGCAGCGATCCTTCATCGAAAACGCTTATCAGTGAACAAGCTGATGACAGCGGAGCGACGCCCACCGATGGAGAGACGGGACTGATCATCAGCGAAGGGGACAGCGCTGACACTTCACAGGCTGCAGTTTCGTCGAAAGTTTATGGCCTGCTGCTGAAGCTTACGTGTCGGCGTGATATTTGACGGCCGAGATCAAGCTTCCACGTGCGGACAACAGTGCGTTTCGGGTGGAAGTCGCCCAACTTCGCTAAGGGGTCGTGAACCAGGCAGCTGCGCAACAGGCAATCGCGGTTTCCCCCGATGACGCGGCACCCGCCGGCTCACCACCGGCGAAACCGTCTTATGCTTCTGTGGCATTGGCTCCCCGGCCCCTGGCCCCGCCTCAGGGACAAGCCCATGATCATCCTGGGAATGTCGGAGCTCAGACAGCACCCTTCTCGTAGGAAACTCCAGGCAACGATGAGTCTACCAACATGGCCCACAACGCGGGTTTGCCGCGCGCTTACCAGAAGCGCCGTCAAAGGCCTCAGGCCTTTTTTGGTTAAGCCAAGTAATGCACCGTCAGAGCGGTGCCTCGCCCACCGCCTTCCAAAGGCTTGTTTGTGTTCCGTATGGACCCAGCCACTAGCGCCACTGACGTCGAGTCTATAGTATCAACTGTTCTCTGGGACAAGCCAGTGATTTACACGCAACTGAAAACAAAATACCCCACATATAACTCGTTCCATCCTGCCTTTGACGAGCAGTCGTTGCAAGTGTAGAACTCGGATATCTGGCGGATGGCTCTCTTTTTCGGCCATTTTTTAGCGTGAGCTACACTGGCCGAGGTTGAGCAGTTTCACGTGACTCTCATATTGAGCCGTGCTCAATATGCGAGCCGTGCTCATTATGCAGAGCGCGCGGCGGCGGCGGCCGAACCGCCGTTGCCGCGCGCTCCGCCGCCGCCGCGCTTGCCTCGCCCGCCTCGCCGGTCAGTGCATTCCAGTGGAGTGACGTCATAGCCACGGCAGACGCACTGGCACTGCCCCGTGCCCTGCTGTGCGCCTCCGTTGCGCAGTAGCCAAGTCTGACGGTGCACCGGGGCCGCTTGATAGCACCTCTCATTTTGTGCGCATAAGCTCACGCTACGTATATCCTGGCATAGCCAAGCTAAGCCACCGCAATTTTTTTCGGAGGTTGCCTATTTCCCGGCACTACGCGGTTGCAGCGGAAAGTTTAACCCAAGGTACTCATGGCTCGGAATCTTAACGCTTTTTATCAAAATGTACGCAGCCTTAGAACAAAATTGAATGAATTTATGCCTAATCTGCTAGGTACCAATTACGATATTGTCATGTGGTCAGAAACATGGCTTCATGACAGCATTGCGAAAAGTGAATATTGTACACCTTCTTTTATTGTGCTTCGTAGAGATCGTGATTATACTTCTGGGTTAAATATGGAGGTGGTATACTAATAGCTTGCAAACAATCACTGGATGCACAGAGGCGAAATGATTTGGAAACCTATGAAGAATCCGTCAGGGTCGAGATAACGTCTGGTGACGGGTTCAACCTTCTAACTAGAGCATATTGTTTCCCTCCTGCTTCAGATGCTGCGCTCTTTGTACGCCACTTTACTTTTCGTGAAAATAGAATAGAAACGACTAAATATCGCGTGCAACTATACGGGGGTTTTAGTCTACAGAAAGTTGACTGGATTTATGGTCACATTAACAGTGAAAGCTCCTGCCATGTCTAAAATCATCAGGTTTGTTTAACGTCATATGTTTTAATGATTTTACGCAACACAACATGTTCGCGAACTGTTCCGGTAACATTCTTGATCTGGTTTTAACTAACATTCCTACTTCGGAAGTGGCTCCTGTGGATGATACGCTGGTTACGCCTGATGCATATCGTCCTCCACTTACGGTTTAGTTTTCAATGTTTTTAAGATCAAAGGTTTCGTCTAGTGCACTGCAGTACGCGTACAGCGTTGGCGATGATTTTAGTTTATACAACTATTTCGAGCAATATGATTGGACTGATGTCTTACAACACTCTGATGTGGATTCCGCGGGGAATATTTTTACAGCGGTTGTCAATCATGCCATGAACTTGTTTGTTCCCCAGTGCTCCAACCGTTCTGAGAAGTACCCTAAATGGTTTTCTAAAGATTTACGATATTACTTGAGCTTAAAATTACATTACCAATGATTATATAAAAACAAAGCTCGGCTTATGGTATGAAAAATATAGCAACGTCGTGAACTAACAGAAAGGTTCTCGCTAGTGACCAGTATCACTACCGCAGACAGATGGAGCGTAACCTGAACAAGCGACCCGAAGAATTGTTGCGCTATGTGAAAAAGCACACCACGAAGGACTGTAACAATATAACGCTGCAGAACGGGTCAGCTATTAAAACGTCCACAAAATCTGTTTGTGAGTTGTTTTCGCATCATTTCAGTTAATGCTTTCCCAATGTCAATACCCCTTTACCCGATACATGTAAGATTAAATTTGAAGAGTATTTACCGTTTACTGGATTTATAGATTCAGATGGTATTCCTAACTTTATTGTAAAAGGATGTGGCGAATATTTTGCTCCTGTTCTTGAAAAAGTGTTCAACTTATCCAGATAAATAGAAATATTCGACAGTTGCCCGATTTTGAAGTCAGGTAATTCATGTGATCTTAGTTTTTATTGTTCTGTTTCCCTTCTCAATGCATTTTCAGAGATGTTTGAGAAGCTGGTGTACAATCGTTTGTATGATTATTTTGAAAGAAAGTTTGTTCTTCCTACAGCTCGATTTCGTCCCAGGCAGAACCGTCGAGACAAATATTTGCACATTTTTAAATTTTGCTTTGCGAATTATTTAGTGTCGGGGTCAAGTAGACGTAATATATCTGGATTTGTCCAAAGCCTTTGATGGGGTCAATCATGAGTTGGTATTGCTGAAACTCGGGGACCCTCAGTCCTGAGTGCAATACCTGCTTTAGATGTTATCTTCATAAAAGGCAGAACTGTGTAAGGATGTCGGGCTTCTTGTCTCGTCCATTCATTTCTATAGCTGGAGTGCCTCAGTGCTCGAACATTGGACCTTTGTTGTTTCTTGTTTTCTTAAATGTTTTGGTGTCGTCCGTAAAACACTCTCAAGTCCTTATGTTCGGGGATGACGAGAAGTTGTTTCGGCAGGTCACCTCAATCACTGACTGTAGTTTGTTGCAGGATGGTCGTTGTTCACCGTCACCATTTATCCTATCTGTCAATCTGTCGGACCACGCAGATGTGAAACCAAGGTGTTCCTTCTCAACGACCACCATTTTTCCTTTTCTCATGTAAACTCCATTATTAGCCAGTCAGTCATTTCGTACGATGAGAATAATGTCTCGCTTAACTAGATCATTTAGCACTCATCACTGTCTTTTGAGATTATGCAGCAGCCATGTGCGTTCGAACCTATAATTTGCATCTGTCGTGTGGAACTCCATCTCTATAACAGCAAGTGAAAGTACAGAACACATACAAGAGCGATTTGTGCGCATGATTTACGACACATATTTTGGAATATAGTGTTTTATGAATATAATTTGATTTTAGCAAAATTAACCTTGGACACCAGATGTAAAAGAAGGTATGTTAAGGATGTTCAGTTTTTAGATAGGCTAATTCATAATGCAATTACCGGTTTCGCGTATCCAACATCACATCAGATCAGTTTTTGTTTTCTCAAAGGTATCCTAGTTTTTATACATTACCTGCGGGGGTAATAAGTGCAACATTCAATGAAGCAAATGAAAGGTAAACAACTACCAAAAAAAAACATTCAGTGATCACACTTTAAAAATGGAAATTACAAATGTAACGAAATTTATTGGTATCAGTTTCATGGACGATGTGAGCGGGCGAGGAATTCCAGTCGGCAATAGCAAGTTAAAAAGAGGGAATTTTGAAACTTGTTAGTTTTGGAGAAGAGAGGCTGAAGTTTTAGTGGATGATCGCGGCGCTTTGAATGGTAAGGTGGATCTTAGAGGTAGAGGCAACGAAATTCCGATGATGAGTAGTAGATGCCATGAAGGAAAACAAGACCGGACTAGTATGATTCTAACGGTTAGAAAATTCAACACCAGGCTGGTTTTAATAATTGTGACACTCGAGGTTCGTGAATAGTCAAGCATGATGTAGCGTGATGCCTTGTTATGAACAGATTTGAGCTTCTTAAGAGGTATGCTTGATGAGGCCACAAGACGATGTTGGTGGATTCGAGTTTCGATCGCATAAATGCTTTGTAGGCGGGTTGTCTGACTATCTGAGGTTATCAGAAAAGGTTGCGTTTGATGTATCCGAGCGAAACGGTGTTATTGATATGATCGTTCCAGGTGAGGTCCTCTGAAAAAATTACTCCTAAGTACTTGTATATTCGAATTTTTTATGTCTTCGTGGGTAATAGAATTTTTCCTTGGTGTGGAGGAGGGCTGAGTGGCAAGCGTAATAAATCTTGTTTTGTATGTGTTCATTCTCAGTTGCTATGTGCTGCAACAAGGTGAAATCAAGTTGAGGTCTTGCTGTAGCAGTGCTTGATCATCTGGGTTTGTGATGCGCCGGTAGATAACACATTCATCTGCAAAAAGTCTTATGGAGGGTGTTTAGCTAAGAGGCAGGTCGTTTATGTGAATGAGAGATAAAAGCGGACCCAATACGCAGCCCTAAAGGGACTCCGGACTTTACTGATAACTTAGAGGGCTCATTTTTTCCGGCATATGTAGCCTGTTTACAATTTTCAAGAAAAGTGGAAATCCATTGTATAATAACAGGATGAATGTTGAGTTGACACAGCTTGTACAACAAGCGTTGTCAAGGTACGGAGTCAAAGGCCTTGTCAAAATCAATAAATATGGAATCAGTTGGTCTGGAACAGTGGATGTTTTCGTGCAAATTAGTAACAAATTCAAAAAGTTGTCTTTCACACGAAAACCCTTTCCTAAATTCATGTTGGTTAGTACAGATTAGGTGATGGTCAGATAAGTATCTAAAGATATGGGAATATATGACATGCTCCATAATTTTGCATGGTACACTTGTTAGTGAAATTGGTCTATAATTAGTGACAAGCTTTTATCACCAGATTTATAAATCAGTAGATCAATCTCAAATCTTCAATCCGCAGGAAAGTAGATTAGCTCTACAGATTGCTTGAAAATGAGACATAGTAGATGACAAGATATGATTCGTTTTACCTTCAAACGTTTGGGACATATATCGCCTTTGCTAGGTGCAGAGCTTGGGGAGAGTCGATCAATAATTGCCAAAATGCCTTTTTGTGTAAAGATGACTGGTTGACATGCTGCGGTTGGGGATACACAAATTGGATCACATTGCAAAGGAAACTGTTCCTCATTGAAAACAGATACAAAATACTCATTAAAAACGGTTGCTGAATTATGGTTGGAGAGCTCCTGTCCTTGCTCACCATTAAGCTGAGGCAAAGTTCGCTCTTATTTAGGACCGATGGTCTTCCAAACTTTCTTGAGCTTGGTTTTAATAATTTTAGAAGGTAACTCATGTGATATTTATGTTCTTCGTTTCTAATTTCAGATTTGTAATTTTTGCAGCACTCATTATATTTTGACCAGTCTATAACTAAATGACTTAACTTTGCTCTAGAAAACAGACGTTTTTCTCATAAGATAGTCTTCTTAACCAGTTAGTGAACCATGGTCGTTCATCTTTCGTTTTTAGCACAGTTGTCGGAGCGAAAGTTGACTTTAGTCCCTTAAACTCAATTTTCAACATATTCCAGTTTGCCTCAAGCGATGTTTCCTTAAAATTCTCTAAGTACTTAGACGCAAATCTTTGAAAAGAGGCAACAGGAGCTTCCTTGTCGACTTTAGAATAATCATTATATATATATATTTTTGGTGCCGTAGCTCTAAACACGATCGGGAATGTAATTTCAACAAAAACAATGTTATGGTCACTAATATTACCGAGAACATCAACTGACGTCATTTTTTGAGGAGACGACGTAAAGACAAGGTCTAGTATAGCATTGTTCCTTTTACGCTGAGTAACAATTGGATTAAGGTTAAAAATGCTTGCTATGTCTAAAAATTAAAGGCTTCCACTGTGTTTAAAGAAGCATTTTCAAAACGCCTTTCTTTCCAGTATACACCATTCTTGTTAAAGTCCCTCCTAACATGCTACAACAATCTGGGTAGAAACATTTAATAGATTCGATGCATTCAAGACATTTCTCTGAAAAGTCGCCATCTCTTCCCGGAGAGTGATAACAGGCACCAAGAATAAGACATGAGTGAGCAAATTATATTCGAACCCACAACACTTCTAGGCTACTATTAACAGGAATAGGACATGCGGTAATAGATTTGCTAACTGCAATTAGGACCCCTCCCCCCTGCGACAGCGTGCGATCTTTCCAAAACAGATGGAATTACTCACTCAGAAGAAGCTCGACATTTTTAACTTCAGGTGTTAACCACGTTTCAGTTCCTATTACTATCTTAGCATTGGTATCGTCGATTACCGATGCAAGAGCGTCTTGTTTAGATAAACGACTACGGAAATTAGCGAGAATGAGTGAGACGTCAACTTTTTTTTGGGCTACGTGTTACCTCATGCTATTGCACAGTCATATTGCTGTTCTGAAGCTGCCTTAGCAAAATCACCTTGTCACTCTGGGGACAATAGCAGAACTGTTTACCATCTGCGTATAGCTTATCGTAGACAAATTTGACCTTAATGTTTCTTTCTCTGAATTATTCACTAAATTTCCATAGTTTGCTACGATGTTTTAACATCGTAGCAAACATGTTTTAAACACGCAATTTACTGACGTCGGTATTTTTAGTGCAAACCCGTCTTTCTGAGTACGATCATTTTGATGCATGTGTTTTTAAATGGCATACAGACATTCTTGTGTGCTTGCATATTTAGTTGCATATTTACACAACTCTCTGTTTTGTGTTTATTTCAAGTGTCTGTGCTTAACCGTGTAGGCTTTCGAGCTGTTAGTTAGCACAAGAAAAAAGTACGCATTAATGGATTGATTGATTAATTGATCGCGAGTATCTAGAAACGCGCCGGCAATATATTTCTTTTATTTGTCGAGAAGCGTAGTTGAGGTCAATATGTCTCCGGTCTTGGAGAAATTCGAATTCCTGATGCCGCCGTCATTCACGATCATTGGCTCGTCTAAATCAGGCAAAAGCACGTATGCCGGTCGATGTTACCCAAGAAAACCAGACAGAATTTTTCTCTCACATGTTCCTCAATCTCAGACTGGAAAAAATACTTAAATTTTCCCTGGGCGAGTATATGCGCGTCTCGAAAGACCGTTATGTTCGAATGAAAGAAGTACGAGCAGTTGTTCACGGACGAGGAGTTTATCGTGGGCCTAATTCGATCAGGTGTGCACAGTACCTAGAATCTAGTCAATATGGTGAGAAAAGATCCCGTTGCAGCTTCTTTCATCTCCGAAAATGAGGCCTGGATCATCGAGAATATTTTGAGAAAACGACGTGCACCTGATCTCCACTGCCTTGTGAAATGGAAAGGCTACGATTCCTCTAACACCAGTTGGGGTAGGACAAGTGATTTTGAAGAATAATCAAAACATTTAAAAATATGTGCGCTCTTGTTATTCGCTCTGCAAGGAGTCTTTTCAATAGACTGCAGATTTGTTTGAGAGGCACACATACACGTAGCGTATTTTATTACCTTTATTCAAAAGGTCCAAGAGGCTTAAAGTTGAGTCGTGATCAAAATGGAACCCATACATTGAGGGCTTTCCTCCAACCAATCGTCTAATTTGATACATATTGAATGGACACCGACCTAGATATATTGACACCCTTTTATTGCAAGTGTCTCGGAAATGTGGGACCTTTCTCCGCAAGACAAGAACGTCTGATTCGATAAGACATTGTTTTAGGTTGCGAGTCTGATTTTTGTCCACGTTTATGCCGATGTTATCGAGATAGTACACTTTCATTCATGCGCATATCGACAAAACAGAGTTTCAATATCTTTGAACTCCGATGTCTTTCGTCAAGCTTGTCTCGAGTGGGCTGTTGCCATACGGGTTGGATTGAGACGTGGAAAGTCCGAAGACAATACTGTGGTGGATTTGAAGGAAAAGCACAATGCAAGCTATTTGATGACTGATAATCGGTCGTGTCACTTCCATAACTAAGGTTATTAGTCTTTATGGAGAAGATATATAGAGAGAAATTACTTACGCTGATTGGTGTGGCGGCGCCGCACAAGTGACGCGATTAGTGGCGTTACTCGATATATATTGTGGGAATATCACCAAGGACCTGGCGACATCCACCGGCGTGTCCCCACACTTTACCACGAGTCAACGAAGCAGAGGGGCTTGAAGTACGCTGATTGGTGTGGCGGCGCCCTCAAGGGCTACCATGTAGGAGTATAACCGACTATTATCTGAACATAACATAGCGAAACAGAGGGGCGAGTCCTCGCATTTATTAAGATTACATACGACGTCTAAGCACGAAAGAGACACTTGCACCTTGGCAGGCGCTGGTTCGACGCCTGCCGAGGGACAAGCCTTAAAAGTGGCATGATGTCATGTGACTTGACGTCATATACATCGGCAACCATCAATGGACCAATCCATTGAGCGATGAAGGACAATAGTCCGATGATCGGTCATCACTCGATGATGAATTTATTGGTCGATAATCGAAGAGCAATTTTTTTCCGATATCAGAAACACATGTTTCTGATATGTGGATAAGTAAGGGTAGGATTCACTAATTGGTCGCGCGTGGCCAACGCCCTGTGGTCGGGGCCATCTACGTGGCTGATCGCTGTGGGCGTGGCCACCGATGCCCACGACCTGTTACTGCATGGGAGAGGGGGAAGAATCCCTGCCCACCTACGCTGTGATCGTTCCGTGTGCGAATACGTACACATTTTCGATATCCAGGTATCCGGTTTCTCATCAAACTTATCTACGATATGTTTCCGATATCCGGGTATATAGTTTTTTAATATCAATACTTCTATTGTTCGAATCCGCACACCTTATCTACTACTCCCGTACCTGTACGGAAGCCCCTTCCGAGTGGTAACAGACCACCACTGGCTTTATTGGCTTGCAAACCTGAAAGATCCCTCAGGACGTTTCGATTTCAAACATTTGACGTGAGTTTGGTCTACACGTTCGGTCGCAAGCGCAGTGACGCTGGTTGTTTGTCGAATTTACATGTGCGAGTTGGCGTCTGAACGGAACGACGACAGCGTCGACATGACGTATTTTTCGGCGCGGTGACCGTGAACAATATGGGAGCACTTCAACGAGACGATCTTTAACTGCTTGCACTCATCAAGCAGCTTGAGGGACGAGGATGTGCAGTTTCACGTGTCTTCGCACAATCCCTGGCAACCTTCGCTTTTCGAGAAAGTGTACTGTACGAAGAAAACTTCAGCGGTACCCACTCAACATAGCTGCTGGTTATCCCAGCGAGTCTTCGAGCAGAAGTCCTCCAAGCGTGCCATTACGATCTTACGGCGGGGTACATGGGTTACAGTGGCACACTTGTACGGATTCAAGAAACGTACTACTGGCCGAAAATCTCGAAGATTGTCAACCTATACGTCCAATTGTGCCGCGAATGCCAACGACACAAAGAATTACCGACGAAGCCGGGAGGACTTCTGCAGCCGATCACTCCCCCGACTACGCCGTTCCAGCAGATTGGAATGAGTTCGCTTGGACCGTTGCCACCATCGACGTAAGGAAACCGGTGGATCAACGTCGCGACCAATTGCCTCACAACGTGCGCCGAGGCAAAGGTGCTCTCGTCGGGAACCGCTGTTAAAGTAGCCAAGCGCAACCAAGTACAGACCAAGGGTCGTCGTTTTTGACGCAACTAACTCAGGAGATCCTGCGGCTCAGCCACACCAGCCATTGTCAAACGACGGCGTACCATCCGCAGACGAACGGGCTGCCGAAAAAGCTATACAAGACCATGGCCGACATGATCGCCATGCACGTCGACATAGAGCGCAAAACGTGGGACGCCACGTTTGCCTACAGCACGGCAGTTCAAAGGACCATTGGAGTTATACCTTTTCAGTTTGTACAGCTGCAACAAAAAAAGAATAGCACAAGTGACCGATGACCGAAGCGGCAAAATTGCGACACGCGGCGCTATTGTTCCCGAGCGCGCCGATAGCGAGAGTCCAGTCACATTGCATGTCTCAACGCGGGGAGTCCGGCAGAAAATTGAGAGATAAGATAGCTTTTAAAATACGGGCTTCAGGATAGGTTGCTTTCTGAAGGCCGGCCCCCCATTGAGACATGGAACATGGCTGTCACTCTCGCTATCGGCGCGCTCGGGAACAATATTGCCGCGTGGCGCGATTTTGCCGCTCCGGTCGTCGGTCACTTCTGTCACTCTTTTTTCCGTTGCAGCTGTACATGTTTGGAAAGTAACGACCTTACTGGACGCGATGCTACCCCACGAGTCATGTAAGGATTGGGGCGACGACGGCCAGGCGGTCGTTTAACGGGCCGAAGAAGTCCGCCAGCTCGCCCGACTCGGAGCTGAAGACCAGCAGCGTGACGACGCTAGCCGCTACAACCTTCGTCATCGGAACGTTCACTTCCAGCGCGGAGACAGGGTGTAGGTGTGCACACCGATTCGTCGACGCGGCCTCAACGAAAAACTGTTGAAACTGTTCTTCCGGCTGTAGTCGGTACTTCGTCACCTCGGGAAGCTCAATTATGAAGTAGTGCCCCGCCGGAATGAAAACATCACGACGGCGAGTACGATCCGAGGTGGTTCACGTCGTTAGAAAGAAGCCGTTATACGCTAGGTAGCATTGGGATCTTCTCGGTTTGTTAGCTTACCAATATTTTGTTTTGTTTTGTGTTGCATCGGCGCGATGCTCTTTTAATAAATGAGTAATGCCGCGCGAATGATGAAAGAGATACGCTTCTTTGTTCATCTGTTCACCCCGAGCGTAAATGATAAAATGGCCAGCATAACCTCGCCTAGTCATTCTCGCTCTCGTTTCCTCTTACGCCAACAAATCGACAGCCACTTTTTTCACCTCTCGACGCTCGTTCTTTATTTTGTTTGGCAGAAGTTCGCTGATTAAACTTTTCTTTTCAGTTTAATATTTATTGTCTCTTCGCCTTACTCCGTGACAATATCATCTCAACAAAAACTTGTATGCCTTCTATGCTCTAATATTAGGACCTTAAGAGGAACTTGCTTTGAATGGCAAATCATATAAAATATAAATAACCTTAAGCAATTTCACTCAACTGCAGCATTACTTTTCCTTATAATATTTACTTTTCAGGACGCTATTACACAGACAGTCAATCATAGTATTTTTTATTCGCCGTGTGAGGCTTTTAAACATTTTGTGTGCTTTAATATGAGGTTTTCCTTTCTTGACTTTCATATAGTGCCACTACGAAGCATAATTTTTTGTATTATTTTACATTTAACATCTGTACACGTGAATGTGGTATATGTTACATATGTAGGAGACAAATCCAGCATTTGTTTCTTGTACATTTGGGGGGCTGTGTCGACAAATGTTTCGTTTCTTTTAAAAAGAAACGGAAGTGACCGAAGTGACGATATCGCGTCTGATTGGTTAGAGGCTCAAATTACGAAAGTTCCCTCTTTCGTCATTCGAGCCTCGAACCAATCAGACGCCATATCGTCGCTTCCGTCACTTCCGTTTCTTTTTAGAAGAAACAAAACATTTCTCTAAAATAGCCCCCCTGGTCGCGCATGGTTTGTCTTCTAAAGTGCAATAGTAACTTCCACACTTGCGATTATATCGGCATTAAGGTGTAATCACATAGTAATATAACAATACCAAGAGAAGGTTTCAATGCTAGGATTATATCATCAAAAATACTCACGTCCAGGAGACATGTCAAAATAACTTGTGTGCCCTTATTTTTCTGCGAGAAAGACGCCGAAGCCACGATTAGGCGAAAACTGGTAAGCCCACTAGCCTTCAGTAATCCCTTACATCAGATAAACCGTGTTGTTCAAATATTCTTGAGCAGCTGGCATAAATAAGCGCAAGCAGTGACTATGTGACAAAGCTTAATTAAACTTGAAATTTGGTGCCGCTATTCTCAATATAATTACTTCACATATATGTATGTTGAGGACAGGGCCGGATTGTTGAGCAGTGCTCGTCCCGGGTGGCACAGAATTTTCGGGCCAAAGTTTTTATTAGTCTAAAAGTTCAGGGAGAAAATAGCCATCTCAAAAGCTATGGTAGGGCCAAACTTGACCCTCTTTGGCAAGAGACTGAAGATCACGGCGCTCGGTCGCCGAATGAGTGCCAAAGTAAAGCTTTATTGCTTGTAGTTTGGTTGTCATCAGGCATCTTACGGCTTAAAGCGAAATGCAAATGTAGAGTTAGTAATCACTTTTAGTTGTGTGGTTTTTATGGGGTAACTTTGGGCTAAGTTCTAGGTTTAGGATTCACTGCTGGTCCTTATGTTCCTACATAGAATCTTTCTCTTAAGTCTGGCACTTGGCGATTACGTGGCAAGCGAGTGAAAAGCAATAGAAACACCCAAAAGAAGTACTCTTGCATTAACCTCATGAAGCTAATACGTATTAGGCCCTAGTAAGGATAATAAGATTGCCAAGCCTGTATGAATTTAGGTGTTTCTCTCGCGTGACACCCGGGGTATTTCTCTCAGCGGTTACAAAGGGAATTTTGAGGTATCGTAATCTGCTCCGAGACGACAGGAAGCTAAATTTACCTAGCATTTTAGGCAAATGGTTGCCCTAATTCCATCCTCACTTTGATTATTTAAGTAAAAGTTTCGGCGTAAAAAAAGGTCAGTGTTTTTAAATTGCACGCGAAATTAAGAAAATTTGTGTCCTTTAGGCGTGGAATGTTACGTTTTTTGTTTTTTTTTTGAGGTTGCGCTAATTGAGAACCAAATGAAAAAGACAGGGTGTACGTCAACAGAGCAAAATTCACTCGCACGCTAGGTAATTTCTTCTCACAGACCCGGTTACGTGACATTACAATCTCTTCTGCGACTATTCTACTTGCCGGCTGAGATATCTGTAGCAATATCACCCAAGGACCTAAAAAACGCCTCTACCCGATGTCTCCATGAGCGGGTTCTTAACCAGTGTTCAACTTTGCGTCTACACAATGTTTAGTACAGTGGGCGCTGTCAAACGTTCGGAAAACCCCATAGATAACGCGAGTCACAAGGCTATATCCGTGCCTTAATCATTAAATTGTCTAGACTGGTTTATGAGGACAATCTAACGTCAAAACTTGAGTTTTAATGGCGGATATTTGTCTCCATCAGAGGCGAACAAAACTTAACAAATTAAAGTAGGTTAGAGTTCCGGTATCAAACATTAAGGAACACGACAAGTGCTGCCGTGATCGCTGACATTTATACTATAGTTGATGAGAGTTTAAATATGCGATTCAAGAGTTTTTATGCACATGCTTCTCGCCTGTTGATTCCTTCTTCGTCGTTCGTATCGCTCGATGCCGCCCTTTTTAGGCTGTGAAGCAGAACTAAGTTTAACGGGATTCGCTACGTTCTTGGATCGTCAAACTGTCAGGGACTAGCCCATACAGAGTAAGGAAGGACGGACACAGAGATGAAAAAACAAATGTAGGACTGTTGAGAAATCTCATAACCAAGTCTTCGTTTCAAAGTAATGCATATCAGAATCTTGGATCGTGCTTGATAGAAACGATTGCTGTACATTTTAAATTGATCAACGTGCGACTGATTAAGTATCCCCCAACCTATGGGACTAAAGTTAAACTGGTAGGAACAAGACGCGCTGCAATCAATGGGTCTTTGATATACAAATCCAACCTAAAACAATATAAGATGCATCATCAAGTACCTGTGGTTTCTATTTCCGAGATGATTGTATTTACCACTTTGTAATTTTATTCTTATATTCCGCTTCTTTAGTCTACTATGTGATGCTTTGCACAGACCGCCATACAATTGACCCAACATCTGTACATACATTTTCACAAGCATACAGTATTAAAGGGGCATGTCAAACTGTGGCGCTTAAGTTGATCACCCACAAAATGTGGCTGTACAACGCTATATTTTGATGGCTGCTTGATATTTTTCAGCCTACACAAATACGTGGCGACCAGGCGCAGTAGCAGACTCGGTTGAACTTTCTAGGAAATCCGAAGAGATGATAGTGCGAGAGTGCAGCTTTGATGAGCCCTTAAGCCCCCGTTCTCCAACTTTTAACCGCATGGCCGTAGAGCCGTGTCCCCCATCACGTACCAACGCGCTGATCACAAACCAATCCTTGGCCCGCTCCAAGTGTAGGCAGGGCGATTGCGCAGAATCCTGATTGGCGTTAAGTGGCTACCCATGCAGCGCTACCTTAGTAGCTTCACCGCAGCAATGTGACTTCAGAGCGGCGAGTCGGCGTGTTTTCGTGTCGTGTTCAGTAATTTATATTTCCAAACTTATAACTCTGCTGCAAATAAAAGTACGCGAGTTTCAAAATTACGAAGCAATTCTTACCAGTGCTCTTGTAGGTGAGGTGATTGCTGTGTCTCCCGTTGCATTGGCCTGTTTCTGCCAGGAGGGGACCATTCGATGCAAAGAAGTGAGGCATGAATCAGAACAAAAAGTTATGTTCGCAATACCTACATCCGTGGCAGTTGTTCGGAAGCAGCAGTCCCACTGCTCGTACATGTTACGAAATACGCGGTGCTCACTGCACACCTGGAGTTGTCTGCGAACACGCTTGGAGAATTTTCGAAGCGTGTTGGTCAGACAACATACTTCGTCCGCCGAGCGCTTTTTATGACCAATGTAACAGGACATTCATGCAGGCAAGAAATACACCTCAGGCCGCAGATTGTCTTTTGAAGGATGTATTTGCAGTGAGATCACGGCTTAAAGTGACGATGAAATTAAATAGCAAATTAATCTTCAAGCCGTAGATAGAAGAGGATTTAAAAAACGATTTCCAAGGAAACAAATGCTTTTCGAGCAAAATTTACGCGCTTAAACGCAATTTAGGTGGAGGTAGCCCTGTTCTAGACTCTATTTTCATAACAAAAGTTGCTTAACCAGCTGAGCTCCATTTGTCGGCTTTATTCTAGAGATACTTTTCATCTGGAATGTTTGTTTCAGAAGTGTTTCTTCCTTCGGCTGTAGTAATTTGTTCGACATTTCTTTATATCTGAGGAACAAGCGATATATATATATATATCGCTTCATTTGAAATGCAATCATTTGAGATGCAATCATTTGAAAGTCTGCCTCGCCACTGCTGCCATACATGTTATCATAGGTGGGCTTTGTTTGTTCAGTGCTTCACTCTTCAATGGCGAAAATAGGCAAAGAGTTGGCCGTTGCTCTTGATGAGCTAAAAAACGAAATTAAATCGGAACTAAAAGGTTTCAGAGAGTCTTTTGAACGTGACATTCGAAGCGAACTTAGAGAGATTAAGTCTAGTCTCACCTTCATTGACAAGAAATATGACGAAATGAAGGTTGATCTGAAGGCTGTGCAAGACGAAAATAAGCATCTTCGAACAGAAAATGCGAACTTGATTGAAATGTGCAATACCTTGTCCACTCAGGCGAAAGCGCATGAGTCACGACTTGCAGATTGTGAACAGTATTCACGGAATGTCAACCTGGAGATCAAAGGGATTCCTGTGAACGCTGGGGAGAACTTGCTGGAGATCATGGAAAAGCTTGGGGACAGTGTTGGTGAACCTATTTCAGCCTCTGATATTGACGTGTGTCACAGAACACCTGTCCCAGGTAGTCCAACGATCAAAAACACCATTGTGCAGTTTGTTCATCGCCATAAACGAGACGCCGTGCTTGCAAAATCTAGGAAAAAAAGATTGTCGTGTGATCAACTCGGTTTCACGACATCGGCGCCTATTTATGTCAATGAACACCTCTGCCCAGAAAGGAAACGTCTTCTCGCACAGACCATCAGCAAAAAACGCGAGGTTAACTGGAGATTTGTGTGGGTTCGCGGTGGTCAAATTTACGCTAAAAAATCTGAAAACAATGCAGTATTGAAGATCTCGGGTGCCGCTGACCTATCTAAAATGACCTGAAGACATAACATTTTTTTTTTATTATTATTATGAACTGTCACGAACTTTTATCCCCAACGGCCGTTAGCGACTTCGCCAATAAAAATGCTCTTAGCATTCTGCACGTGAACTGTCGTTCGGTAAACAACAAGGTGGACGAAATACAATTACTCTTTCATTCTTTCGAAACTCGCTTTGATGTTATCATGTTCAGTGAAACCTGGTATAATGATGAATCGAACTATTTGGTTTTCAATGACTACTCACATTTTTGCATTAACAGAACCAACCGAAGAGGGGGAGGTGTTTCAATTCAAATCCTTAATTCACGCACTGTCACGGTTAATGACAGTCTTACTTGTATCTCTTCAGATTATGAAATGTTGACTGTAGAGGGTAACAACGATTTGTTCACCGTATTGTACAGGCCCCCAGATGGAAACTTAGACAGATTTTTTGGCGCCCTTGAGGCTCTCTTGGATCATGTGTCAATCAATCAACAAATCCTTTACTTGTCCGGAGACATGAACATCGACATGCAATGCGTGAGTGCAGCGAAAATAGAATTCATGACTTTGCTGGATTCTTATGGGTTTATTAATTTAATCGATGTACCAACTCGTATCACGGCTTCAACAGCGACAACTCTAGATCTTGTCATAACTAACGCGACGAAATATGGCTCAAACGCAGGCACGGTTCTATCTGACGTAAGTGATCACCTCCCCGTGTTTTCCTTCATCACCGTATCGCCATTTTATCATAGTTCTGAATTAGGTCCCACGTTTTATCAGCGCGTTAATATTAATACCCTCGAGCACTTTCGAACCGCGATACGTGCCATCAGTTGGGATGACGTGCTATCCCTACAAGACGCTGACAGCGCATATGATGCTCTAATGCTAAAAGTGAAATCAGCTTATGCAAAATGCTTTCCCATTATATGCTATCGTAAACGCAAAAATAAAAAACCGTGGATCACGCCCGAGCTCGTCAGAAAAATAAAAGCAAAGGATAAACTATATGCGAAATTTATCAAATCTCGAGATTCTGCGAAATTATGTACATATAAAAAATACCGCAATCGGCTGAATCGAGAGCTAAAGAATGCAAAACGTGAATACTTTTGCAATCTATTTTCTTTTACCTCAGGTAAAAGTGCACGTGATCAGTGGAGCCAATTAAACCAAGTCTTGAACTTAAGCTCCAGGGTACCGGTTACGTCAATAGTAAAGGATGGTTATGAAATTACCAGAAAAGAGCTATGTAATGAGTTCAATCAGTTTTTTATTGACGTCACAAAGAACCTATGTAGCCCACCTGACACGCCTGGTGACTACACATGCCAGGCACCAGGTGTCCGAGAGTCCCTATATCTATTCCCAACGTCAGAAAACGAAGTAATTGCCACATTTACAAGTCTCAGGTACAATAAAGCAAAAGATAAAGATGGGTTTCAAATCAAGCCATTCATATACGTCATCGATTTATTGGCCCCAGTGTTGACTCATATATACAACCTTTCATTTTCCACTGGCGTATTCCCAAAACAAATGCAAGTCGCAAAAGTCATCGTTATACATAAAGGCGGTCCTACTTCTGATTTGTCAAATTACAGGCCAATTTCCATTCTTCCAGTGTTGTCAAAAGGATTAGAAAAAATCATATATCATAGAATTAACTCTTTTTTAACCAAACATGCTGTCTTGTCAGACAACCAGTTTGGCTTCCGACGAAATCGATCCGCGGAAATGGCACTCGGTCAGCAAAAAGAAATAATAATCAACGCATTTGAAGAAAAAAATTTAGTGCTTGGAATATATGTAGACTTCTCTAAAGCATTTGACTTACTCAACCATAACGTGCTAATATATAAGCTTAATCATTATGGGATCAGGGGCGTAAGTTTATCACTTCTTCACTCCTACCTAATGCACCGTAATCAGATGGTATCACATAATTACTTCTCATCAGAGCTAAAGAAACTCTCATCTGGTGTACCGCAAGGTAGTATTTTAGGCCCTCTGTTATTTTTGATATATGTTAATGATATTTTTTATGCTCCCCTTTCAGTAAATATTATTGCCTATGCTGATGATCTTACAATGCTTGTAACAGGAAAATCGGTTGGCGAGTTGTCTGCATGTGGCAATCAATTCCTTTCATACTTGCACCAATGGTCCGAAAAAAATCACTTGAAGGTTAACACCAACAAAACTAAAGCTATAATATTTCGAACAAAGAATAAAGTAATATCTGAAGATATCCAACTTCTACTAGGACAAAACAGGATCAATATCGTACCAACGATGAAATGCTTAGGCGTTGTGTTTTCCGAGACGCTTAACTGGGATGCACAGATTCAACATACACGCATGAAAATGAACAAAATAATTGGTGTACTATGTCGCCATAGATACTCGCTTCCGACAAGTGTTAAAATCCTCATTTATAATGCCTTTTTACTACCTATTATTACTTACTGTCATATCATCTGGGGAACAACCACAAAACAAAACAAACTCAAATTACTTCTTGCGCAAAAAAGGGCAGTAAGGCTGATTGCGAATGTTTCATGGTGCACGCATACCGAACAATATTTTTTCAAGTTCAGTATTATTAAGTCAACCTCTCTTTATGCTTTCAAATTGTTGTGTATGTATAAGAGTGCTGTCGCGACTAACAATGATGTCCTGTTAAGTATGTTTAAACTCAGTCGCCACACACCCGCATATAACATACGTCACAACATTGCTTGGTCATTGCCATTTTGCCGCACATCTTATCGCGTCCAATCATTATGTTATAACTTACCGCTTTATCTCAACATTCTTTTGCATAATAATATTTCTATAGAAACAACCCCCAAGAAAAAATTGATCGATGTCCTTCATCTGTTAGATCTACATTTTGTGTAAGAATTGTGTAACTGTTCCTTTCACTGAAATATGCATAGTGTCCCATTACGTTGAATGTGTCAGTGTACTTTTATTGGAAATGTTCTTCTGTTCCTGCCCACTGCTGTCGTGTGTAGGGGCGCAGGGGGCCCTCAAGCTGCACCACGCAGCTTTTTCCCTTGCGTCCCATCTCACAATGTAATGTTGAGAGATAAATAAATTCAAATTCAAATTCAAATTCAAATTACCAACTTCTCCGCTTGAGCCAACGTAAGCTCGGCTTCGCTCAGCAGACGTCGTTGCAAGGCCCTCATCTTTAACTCCACAGACAATCTGGTCGAGCAAACTGCTGTCGAGGGCGTCTCCGAAGTTGCAGGTAACTGCAATACGGCTAAGTCCGCGATGAACGCAGCCATGGGTTCGTCGCTGTGCTGTGCCCGCTTATGAAACTTAAAGCGTTCCACAATCTCCGAGGGCTTTGGTGCAAAGTGATTTCCCAACTTCTTAATGATGTCAGCGTAGTCCGTCTCTGAAGGTGTCTTTGGCGCGCAGAGGGAATGCAGTATTGCATAGGTCTCGGCTCCGCAAACGCTGCAGAACACGGCTCGCTTCATCTTGGGTGTAGCGATCCCATGGGATTCAAAGTGGAATTCCAGCCGTTGAAGGTATAATGGCCATGTCTCCGGCTTACCTGCCTAGAAAGCTTCAAATGTCAGCGATGTCCTTTCAACCATGATGAGTTGCCGGAGTCTCGCCCGCTTTTTCCAATTTTCTCGTCGTCAAATTTGTTATGTACATTTAATTACATTGAAGCTATGTACATATATACAGGTCAGGTTCGGGACAGTACATGATGGACTGGCGGTTCGATCAGCGGTCCGAACTGCACGAGCACGAGCACTCACCAACCTTGTCACTCGTCGTCTTCTTCCATTGACGCGAAGGTACGCTCGCAGTCGCGCCTAGCAGGCGCATATCTTAAGGCTGAACTCCATGGGACGAATTATGTGACGAATAACTGGCGAACGCCGCCCGGCGGCTTTTGCTCTGCGCGTGGAATCAACACAGTGGCTGCTACGTCGCGCGCAAAGCGAGCGTGCCGTCGGGCGGCGTTCGCCAGTTATTCGTCACATAATTCGTCCCATGGAGTTCAGCCTTTACAGTTTCCCCCACCGACGCAACACTGGCGACGAGAACGAACCCACCCGTGGCTAGGGTGCCTACATGTCTGTCTGTCTCAGGGTGAAGACATCCATTGTTGCACTGAATGTTCAGCGCGTGACGCTCTCGCGCACTGGGTGCGTGACTTGGGCGCTAAAATGGCGTCTCTGCATTAGCCAAAGCTACGCGCTCGAGCTGACTGACACCGGATTGCGTGTACTTCAAAATGCATAAAAAACGATTGGGCGTAAAAAATGGCTGAGATGACACCACTCAAGCAAAAGCGCGCGTGTGTATGAAGGCACTCTACCCGTGGCGGCCGAACGAGCAAGTTACTACTACTCGGAAAACGGTGAGCGTCTGCTCCAAGCACACCATGTCGCAACCAACGTCGGGGTCGACATTTGGAACACTTGCTGCTTTCGACACAAGCGTCGAATCATGAACCAATTACGCCGAAAGGCTCGAAGCATTCTTCGAAGCAAACGCCATCGTGGACAGTAAGAGGAAACGTTCAATTTTAATCACGTCGGTGGGATCCGAAAGTTACGCGCGTCTGCGAAGCCTCTTGGCGCCTAAAAAGCCCATGGACGAGGCCTACGAGGAAATTCTCAAGGTCTTGGCACAGCACCTTAACCCGGAGCCCTCGGAGATCTACCAGACCTATCGTTTTCAAACACGGGTTCAAGGGCCGAACGAAAAAGTGGCAGACTATGTCGCCGAGCTCCGGAAAATCGCAGGCGACAGGAACTTCGGCGCTGCGCTCGAGCGGAACCTCCGCGATCGCTTCGTCGTCGGACTGCGCGACAAAACTGTGAAGAAAGTGCTACTGGCTAAGCCGAAGACCTTGGATCTGAATGAGGCGCTCGGAATCGCAAGAGCTGCGGAGGTGGCAACGGAAAACGTCACCCAGCTGCCTAACGAACGCGGCCCAACCTTTGCCGCAAACGACTGAAGTCAGCGTTATGCAGGCCACGGAAAGAAAAGGACGCTTTCAAAAGAAAACCCAGCAGAAGTCTCAGAAGAGCTCAGCACAACCTTGCATTCGTTGCGGTGACAGCACACACACTCCACCCAACTGTCCTCACAGATCGACAACATGTTTCAAGTGCAAGAAACAAGGACACCTGGCAAGTGCTTGCCTGGCCAGCGGAAGCCAGGACGACCCCAACAGTTTCACGCACACATCTTGTCGACGGGTGAAGACTATACGGTACCAAGTGATCCGTTGCAGCATCTGTACCCGGTGAATACGGCACCGTCAGCGGTTCAACCGATTGTCAAGCCTCTCCAGTGGGGGCAAGTGACGTTAAACATGATCGTGGACACTGGCTCACCCATGTGTGTCATCTCCAGACACATATAGCAAACATGCTGCTTCATGGCCTCCACTCCGTCCAACGGACATAAGTCTATAATGCTACCTTGGAAAACTGCCAGTGGTGGGAGCCCTGCACCTACCAGTAAAAACCGGCGACAAGCAAGCAAACGGTTTCTTGTATGTGGTGGACTATCCAGGCCCAATTCTGTGTGGTCGCGACATGATCCAGAAGCTACAGCTTCTGTCTGCTGAACACGTCGGCAGCCTGCTGCCCTCTGACAACAGTGTGGCAATGACAGTCAAAGAACTAAAAGAAGAGTTCAAAGACCTGTTCGAAGAGGGAACAGGCCTGATGAAGGGTCCCCCAGCACACCTCAACTTGCGGAAGGATGTCGACCCCAAGTTCCTGAAAGCACGCTCCCTGCCATATGCACTGCGCGACAAGGTCGCGGCAGAGCTGGACAGGTTATGCAGCAGTGGAATCTTATCACCAGTGCCTCATGCCGACTGGGCTACCCCCGTGGTACCCGTCACGAAGAAGGATGGTGGAATCCGTATCTGCGGTGACTTCAAAGTGACTCTGAACACTGCCTGTGACTTGGAGCAGTACCCGCTTCCACGAATTGAGGATATGTTTACATCTTTGAAGGGTGGCTACTGGTTTTCCGAACTCGACTTGCGAGAAGCATACTGTCATGTCGCCTTGGACGAGGAATCCAGAAACGCGTGCGTCATCAACACGCACAAAGGACTGTACTGCTATAACCGCCTTCCGTACGGCATCGCCTCCGCACCTGCATTATTCCAGAGGAAGATGGAGAACATCCTTCAGGGGATCCCAGGGACTTAAGTCTTTTTGGACGATGTCCTAGTTGCTGAGGGACCCCACGATTTTGGAAAGACCCTCCGGAGAGTGCTCAGTATACACTCCGGGAAAATGGCTTCCGCCTCAGGGAAGACAAGTGTGAACTCGGTTGTGAACAAGTCGTGTACCTGGGTCACCGGATCGATAGAGAGGGACTTCATCCATCAGAACAAAAGCTCGAAGCCATCATGTAGGCTCCAGCACCACGGAACCTACACGAGCTTCGTTCCTTCCTGGGATTTATCAGCTACTACAGAAGCTTTCTGTAGTAGCTGATAAATCGAAAAGATTTCCCACAACATCAAAACAACCTTTCAACGCAATGACCTTGATACACCAAAGAAGATCTCCCGTTCACCTTTTGCGGTGGTCCCATATATTCACGGGGTAACTCATAGGCTAAAAAAGATCGCAAACAGACAAGGCATAAATATCGTATGCTCGGCACCCAACAAGGCACACGCAATGTGCAGGAAGGTTAATCTACCCCAGGCTAACAATACAGGTAGTTGTAGCACCAAACACAGGACAGAATACGTACCATGTGACAAAGGAGTCGTTTACAACATACCACTGTCATGTGGACGTAACTACATTGGACGAACGGGACGTTGTATAAATGACCGAGCGCGAGAGCATGCAGCAAACTTAAGAAACCTGACTGCCCCTGGACACCTGGCAGCTCATTGTAGGGCATGCATGTGCGAGGCCAAGCTCGAAACGGTAACCGTCCTAGCTCACCACAAAGACCGGTTCGCCCGAGAAATACTGGAGGCCTTAGCCATAGAAGAAAATGAAGATCACTGCGTCAGTTCACCCTCCATTGCCCTTCAGGAAAGCGAAAAGAAGTTCTTGCGAGTCGCCAATGCCCATGATGGTACAGGAAGATTAAGAAAGAAAAAGAAGAAGAAGACGTGAAAAGGACAGCCATGACAACAATAGAAGAAGAGGAGGATCAATAAATAGTTGGTAGTCCAGCGATCGCACGTCTTTTCTCCTTTCTCTCCTAACACTGTTTTCTGTAAGTTCAGCTGGTTTCCACCATCTAGCGTTGGAGTCACCATGGGGGTGTGTTGAGGACAGTGTTGACAAGTACTTTAAGTGTGTTGTGCATTAAGTACTGCTTCAAGGAGGTTTAGAATACTTGTACTTTACTTGAAGTACACTCTCCGAATACACACTACTTTATTTAAAGTACTTTGTTCTGGTACGTTCCGGGGAAAGTACAACCCCCGAATTCAAAGTACATTCCCCAAATTTGGTCTTGTTAAATTTGTCACAAAATGATGCTTCGTCAACTGTGAAGCCATCTTTGTCCAATGTTCGCCGCAATTTCCGAAAATAACCGAGGCACCCCAGATTACCCCTAAAACAATGCATACCAGTTTAAAAAAAAAACTGCATGGGGGAATGAAAGGGGCGTCACGAAAGATTGTGTTAAAAAAGTACTGCAATTGTAGTACTTCAAATACGTTGTGCCCGGTGAACTTGCTACTTTACTTAAGTAAAAAGCCTGTCATTTACTTTGTACTTTAGTTCAGGTACTTTTTAGACGTACTGTACCCAACACTGGTTGAGGGGGAGTAGGGGGGGAGGGAGGGGGGGAGATAGAATAGAAAGGCCCTGCAGAACAAAAGCACATTGCTTCAGTTAAACGGAAAGGGACAGGGGAGGACCTGCAGCGCACCTTCTGCCCGAGCAGCCCCAGGGAGACCATCTTGGCGTTGTAGATGTTCTCGAGCTCGCGCAGGGTCTCCTGACGGCGCTCCTCGAGCATGGAGCGGTAGAAGTGGAAGGTCTCGCCCACCTCCCCCTGGGCCCGCTGGTACTGGGTCTGCAGCCGCCCGGACACCTGCTCCAGGGTCTTGAGGGCGCCCCTGAGGTCGTGGGAGCGCACCCGGCCGTCCTCCACCAGGTGCGACAAGCCCTCCGCGTGACGGGGCGCCGCCTCACACAGAGGCTCCAGGTCGTGCAGGGCCTGCGCACGAGGAAGGCCGCTCAAGATATGCTGCGTCACCGCCACACTTTCCGGACGCCAACTCGACTCTCCGACGTCACGCCGGTGCGGTGGCACTGCTATCGACACCGCGCGTTGCACCGACCCTTCGTTCAATGTGAATCTGGTTTCTGCACGCGGGCTTGTTTGTAAACAGTGTCGGTTCCATTACAGTACCTGGAACGCGTCCCCGACTGCTGTGTTTAGAAACCTACAGTAGACTTGCTATTTCAAACTCCGGGAAGTCGCACACAAAGCAGATATGCGACGATTTCCTCTACATAGGCCTACAGATCATAAATAAGCAGCATGTCATATGTGAAACATACAACGCAAGTTTATTGAGCCCTCAAAAGCATTGTTTATTGTGGTCTGTGGAGACAGCACGAGACAACTCGTAACAAAATCAAGTTTGTTCGTCGGGCCAAGAGGTTGTCTAATGCCAACTATTAAGCGGGGGACAAACGAGCAACAGAAACGGGAATCGCGCGTTTTCGCAGAAACTTCCGCAGGCGCCGTGAAGTGAACCTATGCCGTGCCTCCACGTCACAGCGTTTGCGTAAGTTGCCACGGAAATTTCTGCGTGGTGCCTATTTTCATAACTCGCACATTTCGAGTGCGCCTCTCACCACGCACCGCAGAGAAGCAACACCCGCGGAAGCAAGCTCCGCGGGTGCCGCCTCCCCGCAGTGCACCGGCGCACGGAAGAGCGCTCAATGGAGCCACGAGAACAAAAAGCATGATGTACGCAAAAACGTTCAAATCGAGTGGCTTACGAACATGTTAAAGACGGAACGACCAAGACTTTGAAATCCGTTAGAACTAACCGGAAGTGCAAAGCATCCGAGTTTGAATCATCACGAGCCTACTGCATTCCAGCCGAGCATCGACAGTAGTCCCAAAGTGGCAACAAACAGCGTCAAAGACGCCAGCCAGAGCATTGTGACCGCAGCAATAAAGCAAAAATGTCCCGAAGAAAAAAAAATAAAAGAAGGCAACGCTTTTGATAGCGGAAGCTTCTGCAGACTGTCAAACCAGAGAGCGACTAGCGGCAGAACAGACCGTCTGCCACGTACAGCGTCGCCGCCGCCACACCACAGAGATAGCGGCCGCCGAGAACGCGACACTTGCGTGGCAGTGACGGGCAGAAATCTAGGGACCACCTTTGGAGACGCGGTGAACAATTCAGTCCGAGACGCATTCGTTGCGTCACGGCAGAACTAAAGTGCCGGTCACACCGCTAACACATTGTATAAAAGGCAGTCTGCAGACGCCGTCAGAGGTCGGTCGTCCCTTCCTTCTGCGAAGGCCCCGTCACATTGGTCATGCAAAAACCGTCTGCAGATGTATTCAAAGCACACGCATGTACAAAGCAGACGAGCTTCGCAAGCACTAGTGGCGCGTCCGCGGATAGTCCCGTCGTCGTGTCCGCGGCGAACGCCAAGTCTTTTGCAGCTTAAAGAAGCACTAAACCTAGGAAAATATTTTTTTTTTTTTTTTTCAGCAGACAGGCATAATTAAATTAATGTTTGTCTGAAAAAAAAAAATTTTTTTTTTTTTGCCTAATATTTATGTTACAATACAAACTTTTCGATTTGCGGGTGAAGCCGAAACCTGTACCCCAGTGGTATGAGGACAGTGGTTCTACCAAACTAGTGTGCACTCCGAATCCAGCAAACTTTGAGCACACACTAGTCGGGTACAAATGCCATCGTCCTCGTCCCACACAAGTACAGCTTCGGTTTCGCCCGCAAATGAGAAAATCTGTATTGTAACATAATTATTAAACAAAAAAAAATTTTTTTTTTTTTTGGTTAACGATAATTTTGGTGCATGCTTGCCCTACTTAAAGACCGAAGACCAGATCATGCTTTCCACTTTTCCCCCCCGCTTCCTCCTCTCCCCCTTCCACCCTGTCCACAGTTGCCAGTCTCCTCCTCCGCCATGGTGAGGAGGATCTTCTGCCTTGCAGAATCTCGAGTCTGGTATTAAACCTTTAAATAGAAAAAAAAATTTGTTTTTTTGCTTATGCTTTTTTTTTGTTTCTTTAAAGGTTAGTTGCCAAACAAAAGCTTAGGGAAAATAAAAGACGATCTCCAAAAAGTTCCGGAAAGCGAAACGGACGGACTACCCGCCTCTGCAAGGAGGGAGAAAGGGTGGAGGCACCTTGGGGTGGTCGAGCAGGGTGCACTCCTTGCACACGGGGGTGTCGCAGGAGCGGCAAAAGTAGCGCAGGGCCTCGGTGCGGTGCCTGAGGCAGGCCACGGGCTTGTCCTGTGGCGCCCTCAGGCCGTCCCGGGCACTCTGCAGCTCCCCTAGGGTCAGCACCCGGTGGCCCTCGAAGCAGTGCATGAACTGGTGCGCCATAACGCAGTTGGGGCACAGGAAGTTGGCACAGTCGAAGCACCGGGCCACCGCGCTGGACTCCTTCCCCTGGAATCGAGCCGCGGAATTAAAAGGTATAGCTCCAAACACCCTCCACACGAGCCGCCGGGTGTTTGAGGAGTGCCAAAATGTAGCAGCCTCTACTACGACCGCTCAAGCTGGGTTCCCTTCGATCGTGGCCCGTGAGGCGGAAGAGTGGGGTCCAAGCACCCATCACGCGAGTAGCGCGCAGCAAGTCGTCTGCTTCTTGCGCGGGAGTTGCGGCGATGTCAGAACAACGCCGAGCCCGGACTGGCTTTGATTGAAAGGATAGCTAGTAGACCTCAATGCTAGATGCCTGGAGGTCTACCCACTATTTTTTTCAAACAGTCAATCAGAGCTCGGCGTTCTGACATCATTGCAACCCCTGTGCAAGAAGCAGATGAACTTGCACTCCACATTGTTCTGTGTATGTTTAGACGGCGAAAAGTTAAGTCCGCTTCAGAGAGTTGCGTCGGTTGCATTTCGAGCAACCGAAATGACAAAGTTGCCATGAATAAGTGTTACCCATATGCAATGTGGCAAGCGATGCGAAAAATAGCATTGTGAACCTTTCACGAGTCACTGTCGTCTCTGCATTCCGGTCGTTTCGATCGGTGCGAATGCAACCGGCACAAATGTGTGGATCAGCCTTTGGTCGGTCACAGTGGGCGTCTGGTATCTCGGCCGTAGAGGAGACATTCAACCCGTGCGGTAGCACTGCCCAAGATCTTGGCCATGCATCGCGCACTATTGACTGCACTCCAAAAACTCCAAAAATTGTGTTTTGTGGAAACGGTGTTTTAGAGTAGACGTCAACGTGCACTCAGCCAGATTTATAGCTCAAATATACATCTACAAAATTAGAAGCCTGGTAGATTCAGAAAAGTGACAGATGTAGAGGTCAACATTGCCATTTTCAAAAGAATGAAGTTTTCGGAATTTTTCGCCTCCACAGATCCATGTCCCCCCTTAACACCGGAGGTTCACGGTGCACCAAAACGTCCCGAGCTTCTGCCACAAACCCTAGAGCACGAGGCAACCTTTCACGAGAAACAAGGTGCCAGACACGCCGAGTACCACGAAACATCCGGACAGGTCACACGGCGCATCGGAAAGAGGGACGAAGCGTGACCAGAGGCGCGAAAGTGGCGAGGAAGAAATACGAAGTATTGAAACTCGCAAAGTGTGCACTCTTTTTTAAAAGGCAGGTTCCCACACTCCATCCTCAAACACGAGAGCTTTGCAGCTGCGTGCATCCGGTGCGTAGAAGCGGTGTGGACGTACGCACCTTGCACCCCGTGCACCCGAGGCTGGCCTCCTCGAGCGCGGCCGTCTCGAGAATGTTGGAGACGGCGTAGTCTGAGGGGAAGCCCGCGGTGCCCCCGGGGGGCAGGGGGCTGTCCTGCTGGCACTGCGGACAGCGCACCTTGTCCCCTGTCACCTCTTTCTCCAGGCACAGCTGGCAGAACGTGTGCAGGCAGTTCAGCACCTGAGGGAAGAGAGGGGCAAGAGGCTCGCAAGCTCCCCAACGAAGCAGAGAAGGCTCCACATCTGCCAGGCTGGACAGGAGAGAGAGAACCTCCAGTAGACCCGCAGGAAAATCCCATCGTCCGTGAGAAACATACATTGACGCAAGAAAAACCCGTTTCCCATATGAAAGAAACTCGTCACCTGCGAGGGAGACCCGTCAACCTTAGAAGAAAGAAACCATCATCCATACGAGGGAAACCCGTCAACTCAACGTTATGAGAACCCGTCGCCCATACGAGAAAAGCCCGTCGCAATAAAAGAAACCATCACCTATATAAAATAAATAAACGTGAATCTCACCATTTCACATACTGAAGATTTACAAACCTACAATGCTTCATATACAAAACCAATAACTATGAGGAAAGTCATTTTTCTCACGGATTACGCCAACAATCACCATCGCCCGTTCTTCTGCGGACCCTGTAACAGGGGTAAGTGCCTGCCTATCATTCTCAACTTTTCTCGTCTCAGTCTCCTGAACAAATATTGAAACCAGAGCAAACAGATCAACAAGGATTGAAAGACTTTTAAAGGATAACCACTGCAAGCGGTTACCAGACGCTGCAACGTCTGCATTCAAAAGTAAAAAACAAGCCACTAAAGAAATTTAATGCTTACAAGTTCAGACTTCACCTGAAAGAGTGAGTTTGTTAGCGAGCAATTTACGCTAAAAAGAAAAAAAAAATACAGAACGAGACGGGCAACCTTTTGGCTTTCATTACCAACATGCCCCCAGGGCTTTTTTTCATCAAAGTTTCAATGAAATGGATAAAACAAACAAGAGAAATGAAAGGCGATTTACTATACACAAAATGAAGGTCAATAAAGAATGTCTGAAGCGACCGATGGCCTCGTTGAACCTTCTTTGGCAACCTTCTTTCGGGAGGGCACCCAAAACCTCGCGCCACGTCATATGAACTGGCTAAATCTGTGCGGCGATCATATGGACAAGTAGCTGGAGTGTGGATCTACATTCTGCATATAATAGAAGTTTTTCGTCACACCCGTTTTTCCTACCCTGTTTGTCGAAACTTCAGAACCACCCTTGCAGTTGTCTGGCCTCCGTGAATTTCCACAGCACAAAAAAGGTTACCCCGGTACAAGGTTGAAAAGTGATCTCCAGGATCAATAATGTCATCCTTATCGCATCACTTCACAAAACTTACATTGGGCCGTTATTATTGTTACCTTTGGGTGCAATGAAGCCTTGGAAGTAAGCCCCTAGTGCAAATACTTCATCGTGCTTAAAGGCCGACATACACCTTGCGCCAGCCACTATTGTCCGCCTCCTTTTCTCCTATATCCTCTCCACTTTTTTTGCTCGCCCCCACCCCCCCAGAGGGGGGCGCAGAAAACAGAGGTTGTACTTTGGCCTTTAACAGACCTCTCGGAGCTTTAAAGAGTAGCTGAAGCAGTTCTGTATTTGAGTAAGAACACTTAAATCGTCTTCAATTGGCCTCCAGGATTACGAATACCGAGATTATTTTTCAATTTGGTGCGCAGAGGCTGCACATTATTTCCAAAGTACCGCTGAAGCCATCCTTCCCGGAGCGTTACGTCATAAAAAGAGATTTCGGAATCTCTGCTCTTGCACAACTTCAGTGCCTATCAAAGCTATGCACGTACACTCTTGCCATTTTCAAAATGGTCAGAAAAGGACGTCACAACTGGCGTCAGTGCAGGGGAATATACCTGGCAGGCTTGCAATTGCACGCACTGCCTACATGAGCAACATGCGCTTGGCGGCTGAAAGATCCTTTTAACGACGTAACGACTGGTCGAAGGTTTTCAGTGTTTTCTCGCGTTTAGTTACACCTTCGGGGAAAACTAACGTGATATGCAGATTCACGGGATAAAAACACTCTAGAATTCACCTTCAACTCATCTTTCTCAGGAACCTCTTCAGCTTTCCTTCAACACACCAACAGTCATGCACACTTCAAAATCAGCCGCGTGCAATGCCCCAGAAGCCAGGTTCCCCACCTTGGGAATGGTGAAGGTGTCGTGACAGAGGCCGCACTTGGTGCTCAGCTGGGGCCCCTGGGGCAGCGACGAGGAGGAGGAGGAGGCCGAGGGGGCCACGACCGCCCCCCCTGAGGGGGCACCTGCCCCCAGGACACCCCCCCCAGCCCCGCAGGGGGCCACATCCGAGGGGCTGCCCCCGCTGCTCCCGTCCCCGACGGAGCCCGATGCGGCGAATCCATCGGGCAGCGAGGTGGGCGAGCCCAGCTGGGAGCAGGACCCGGGGTTCGTCGCGGAGCTGCTCAGGGTCGTTGTGGGGCTGCTGCCCAGAGACAGCTGCACCTGCGGCAGGGGACGGCCACGGTCAGCGGTGCACGCACGACGTAAGACGACAACATTGTGGGGGGGACCGAGAAACATTTTTAACACGCAGTATGTCGTAAGTAGGGTTCCGTGCTTTCAGATAATTTTTTAAAAAAGTCTGAAAAACACTTGCCGGTAAATTTTTATGTCAATCGAAATACTCGGAATTTCGAGGTCACATCGATAAAATTAAAAGGAAGAAAAACTGTTTTACGAATAAACTTTATGAGAATGCAAGATCAGTGGTCCTGAGGAGATGCAACTTTGGTTTCCTATGAAATCTCGAACTACTGACAAAAGGGGTTCGTCCTTTAACTTGTCAAGGTTCCTTCAGGACAACGGGTCATGGTACCAACTTTAGTTTGTTTTTCAATTTTCAAAAATTGGGAACACAGTGAAAACTGAATTTCAGAAAATTGGGAATATCACAAAAAAAAAAAAAAAACTTTAAACTTTGATAAACCTCGAATTTTCAGGGAAAGACTCCGGAAAACACCCTTTGAATTCTATGATAAACAAACCCGGCAAACATGTAATCCTAGTTATAAGGCTGAGTTTCGTATAGTAGTTAGTGAAATCGGCAAATGAAAACGACGCCAAAACCAACATTCAAGTGCACCTGCGCTTTTCAGTGCCACGACGTCAGTGGCAGGCAGGCTTACCAGTCAAGCAGGCAGTCCAAAAAAATACATGATGCAGAGCATTTGTTTCGTTCTGCTGCGTGGGCACTGGAGCAACCTTCCAAAGCATTCATTTGGCATCATGAAACTTTCAGCGATGTTTGGTGTTTAGGAAATTTTCGGGCGAATTGGGGACAATGACGAAAATGACGTAATACTTGCAAGTGCATTGGTTGCACTCACAGCGACCAAAACGACAGCAACAACCGGAACAGTGGTTAACTCATGACTGCTTCACAAACCTACCTCTTGCATTGTTTGCACTTTCTGTACGTGGAACCATTGTCCCGGTGACTGTCATTACGTTTCAAGATTTTGCGAAGACGGATTATGGTTTAGCGACATCCGAGAAAAAAAAAAGCAAGTTCGACTGTGTGCGCGAAAATACCCCCGAGACAAGTTTCCCAATCCATGAAGAAGACTGTGCCAAAAGTGCCCCACAGTTGGCTCAAGTCACTGGATCCTGGGAAGGTGTTTCTCATCCACCATGAAATGCGCATGGAGAACAATATCATTGCAAGAGATCTGTGAAGATGAGCGATATTGATAAGTTGATTGCATACACAGTGCCAAAGGTGCTTATTCACAATGACGAACACTTTCAGTACAATGTCACTCCATCGCGCTCATGGTGCAGCTGGTCCGAAACGGCTCTTTCGAAGCTTCAAAGATTTGAAAGGACCGAAATGGCGATTGCCATGGCAAGAAATGCGGTTCCGCCAGTCGCCTTGCGAGGTTTTGGTTCGTTCGTTAGCATTGTCTGTGTTCCGCTGGCGAGCAGGGGAGGCAATGGCGCTACTTTCCCAGGATCCAGCTACTCTAGCATTCACCAGACACTATATTTGAGCGTGCTGTTCACCGGGAACCCTCAGAGCTAGCCGACACTCGCAGACTGCCAAGACCGGCAATCTTGACGGTGTGGCAATTAGCGCTGTAAAAGCGCCGTGGAAGCTCACCGTCAGCACGCGCTCGGCTGCCACGCACTCAGCTATGGCCGCCAGTGACTGTTCCCTGTTGCCAATGTGATCTCGGGAAACCGCAACCCTAAATTCGGCGCCAACTGCAGCGCTACGCTGCATATGTCAACGGGCCCTAACTGCTTCGAGCGAACGAGGACAACAAGCAAACCACCTCCAAATAACCATCCCTACTCCCGGACTTACGAAGTAGCTGAGCGGGAACGTGAGCGCGCCGTCACCGAGCCGAGAAGAGCCCACCGGGGCGTTTCGGCGGCGCATCGTCGCGACGAACCCGAGCCTTCCCCTTGAAGAAGGGAACGACGGGTGCCGGTGCCACCGACCGGCCCGAGCTCAGGTCAGGCGAGGCCGTCGCCGAACGGCGACGTCGCGACAGGTCTCCCTCGGACGCGGTCGCCCATCCAAGCGCGCAGGACCGCCGGCCAAACCGCTGGAGCCGGGCCGTTTGAAAATGCGCGGCGCCACGATCGAAAAGCGGATGTGCTATGAGGCGCGAGCAAGGGGCCGTCACGAGAGAGCACCGACAACCGCCGGGCGGGCCACGCGCGTACGTGGCGCCATGTTCTTGTTGGCGGGACTACTTGCCTTTCGTACGAGATTTTCCCGTCAAAAAGCTACGCCATGTCAAAAAAAAAAAAAGGAAGTATATATAAATACATCGGCGCTGTATTTTGCGCATGATTGACTATGTAAACCTCATGCTAAATGTAGATCCCAGGGGTGACTGAGGAGTACTATGCTTCGTTTTAGCGAGCATGTGCTCTTGAACAGTGCTTGCACTGCACTAGGGATGCCGCGAACTGTTTTCGTACCGAAGGTTCGATGATCGAATCAAGCGGTTTCGGAAGGTTCGAAAGATTTCGATTTTCGAACTGTCTATATCAAGAAATTCGACGGAAGTCGAATTTTCGACTTCCGTCGAACTGAACTAAGAAGTCGACGCTTTTCGAAATTTCGAACTTATTACGCTGCAAAATTCGATGCTCGTCGAACTTTCGACCTTGATAGACTAAAAAATTCGATGATTTTCGACCTTTCGAACTTCTTGCACTAAAAAGTTCGAAGCTTTTCGAACTTCCTACGCCAAGAAAATCGATAAGTTTCGAACTTCGAACTTATTAATCTAAAGAATTCGAAAATTTTCGAACTTCCGATTCCTGAAAAATCTAAAGTTCGACGACCTTCGAACTTTTAGGGTAAAAGTTCGAAGTTCGTCGAACTTCGAAAGACCGGCAGGCGGTTTCATTTGGATTCAAGCAGTGAGGTACACTCGAATTTTTTTTTTTTTTTTTCAATTTTACATGCTGTGCCGCATTCCTTGCGAAAGACAATGCTGTTTATTTCAATCATCTGGCATGCTCGGTTTTAAAGATTCCCGAAGGAGCGAGGAAGGGCGACGGGTTTTTGACAATTGTCGTTCGTGCCATATTTGAAGCGCGCTATAGCCGAAGCTATTTATGGCAGAGATGTTAAACTTTTTAAGAATGATCTATGTATAGCCTAGGTAAGTATCGTCTTAAGATATGATTATTGTTATTCAAGACGAGTTTCGAAGAAATATCCAAACATGTATCTACGGGCAATTATGCCCTAAACTTGGTAATTTTTTTCGTCTACAGTGTTTGAGGTACCGCATTTAAATTAACACCACAGACAGTACATATCATTACCATCTGCAGAATACAAAATAATGTATTTATTTTTTTTTTTTTCACGTTGAGGAATAAATTAACTCAAGGGAGAAGATTTCTAAAATTGTTCAAGTTCAGCACGTCATAAAAAAAAAAAAAAATATATTTCTCATTTCACGTTTTTGTGACGTGTTTCTTTTGGCCTGTACACATTTTGGTAGGAGAAACTTGTTTCATAGTTTTGGGCCTCTGAATATGCAAGAATACAACACTTCCGGCGGGTTCTTGATAGTTTTTTTGTTTTGTTTTTTTCTCTCCAGCTTTTCATTTTTGCATTTATTGTTATGTTTATTTATTTATTATTTTTTTACCAATGGCACAGTTATTTAGGTCGAAAACACATAGCTTTGAACTTCCGAGCCACCGAGCATGTGACGAGTAGTGCCTTCTGACAACGAGTTTCTAACAATGACCATCTACGCGATCTTTTATGCAGTGAAGAGCGACAGTAGCTATACATATGCCTAAATAATTTTGGATTAAAATAAGCTCGTTTACTTTAACAGTCCGAAATATCTGGTGGGGGGGGGGGGGGGGGGAAGAGACTGGAGCCCCCCGTTTTTCCTCTTCCGACGCCACTGGTATGGTAGAACGCACCTCGACCTCAAGTTGCATCAGCTTCTGTGCTTTTTGCTCGGCGTTTCTTCCGTCCCGGAAAATAAACCTCCAAAGCAATTACAAACAAAAAAATTGTCAAGGTGCAGGAGAGCTGATATATGTTGATCATGATGCAAAATCCCCGAGACTGGGAATGAAATTCGCAAGAAATAGTTTAAGAAGAAAGAAAAAAGGGGACAGGATAACGTCTCGAACTCAGCTGAGTTGAATTTGAGACGTTGTCCTGAGCTGACTTTTCAGCTGAGTTGAGTTTGAGACGTTGTCCTGTCCCCTTTTTTCTGTCTTCTTACACTTTTTCTTTCAAATTTCATTCCCAGTCTCAGGGTTTTGCATCATGTACAAACTAAACTTACTATATGCCAGCGTCACTTGGGCGGCGTTCGATCGGATTACTACCAGCGTGCAAGGGGGTAGGGAGGCAGTTTACCAGATCGCCTCAAGGTTTTTCTGAGCCTCAACCACCTGCCTGCCCCTGGCCGTTTCAAACTGGATGAGTATCGTTAAACAGTGCGTTCGTGTGATCACTACTTCGTGATGCACGTTAATAATCACCCCGGGTCACAATTACTGAGTATGGTCAAACGCCACTCTGCACTGGCAAATATTCCAACACATCCAAGAAACTCGTCGTCTCATTTAATTGCCTGACCAACTTCGCGCAGTCTAAATATCACACCCGAACTTTTCTAAACCTGATTTCGTGAAAACCAGTGAGGCGTGAAAACGTTATTTGAAACTGAAACTGTGGCGGAACATTAAAACCGGACCTCGAACTTTGCGCACTTGGACTTCAGAGAAATTGGAAACCTTCAAAGATTTTTTTTTTTTTTTTTCAAAATTAGCTTTGAAAGAGAATCGAAACTTTCGAACTTTATATAGAAAGAAATTCGAAATCTTCGAATTCATCGAACTTTATGTTTATAAGAATTCGAAACGTTCAAATTTTTCGAATTTCAGATCCAAAGAAATTCGAAACATTCGAATCTCGAATTTTCAAGTTAGGAAAAGTTCGAAATCTTCGAATTTCTCGAACCTCAAGTAAAACAATATTCGAAATAATCGAACCCGAACTTTTAGAAACCGTGAAAGCTTCGAACTTTTCGAATTCAAAACTCCACGATTTTTGAAAGTTGCGAATTTTTCGAATTCGAACCTCCGTATGGTCGAAAATATCGAAGCCTTTCGATTTCGAACATCAGTTCGGTTCGAAAATATCGAAACCTTTCGAATTCGAACCTAGGGTGGTTCGCGGCATCCCTACACTGCACGAGCGCTATTTTTTCTTTTTTCTGTTTATTAATATTTTTTTAAAGAACAAACTTCTCCCCAGCGGATAATCCGACAATCACCGGAAAATGGATTACAAAAGATACCCTTAACCCTTTCAGCCGAACAGGAAGAACGCGAAACTGAAAAAGAAGAACGCGGAAACTGCTGCCGAGGGGGCCGGAGCAATCGCGTCACCACCCCGCCGTCCCCAAAAATTCCCTAAAACGAGCCCTCATTTTCCCTACCAAGTCCCTCCACCCCACCTAGGGACAAACTGGGACGCACACTTCCCCACCAAACAAACAGGAAAGATGCAAAAGACGAACCGAACCGGCAATGCCTAGAGACGCGCGCGCCAAAAAGTAGAGCGCCCGAAAAGCCGTTGAGGAAAACCAACGAACCAAAACAGCTGCAGAAGAGAAGAAAAAAGAAAACATAGGAAGCAGAAACGAGGAGCCAGAGAACGAGCGAAAATGAACGGCAGAAAGCAAAGCAGGAAGAACAAAATAAAAGAACGAGGAGGAAACAGTTTGTTATGGTGGTCGCCGTGGAAAGGAGGAAAAGACGGCGGCGCAGTGTGAGGGAGGGAGAGAGCTCGCCGGCTTCCCCCCCAAGTTCAAGGGCAAGCCGGAAAAAAGGAGGGGGGCCAGAAAACACGCGAGAGAAAGGAGGAAACCCGCCCCAACAAAGTGGAAAGGAGGATCATCCCCCCCCCTTCCTTAACGGAAGAAAGTACGAAGGTAGGAAAAGGGGAGGAGTGCGAGGAGGAAACCGTTCCGTCGACCGACGATACGGCATCGCGCGCGCTGCTGCGAAGCAAGCGACAGACGCCGATCGATACGGTGCCGTCGACCCCGACAGGAAAGGGAAAAAAAAAACGGGGGCAAGGAGGAAATAGGGGGAAAGAAAATGGCGCGCGCGCGCACGGACAAAAACAAAACAAAAAAAAAGAGGGCTTCGGACATAGCTGCCGCGCGCTACGCTAGAACGAATTAAAACACACAGCGGTACGTCTTACGACGCGCGTGAGCTTGAACGCGTGCTTCTTTGTGAAGTCCTACCGAGGTAGCGCGAAGGGAAGTTCACGAGGGGGGACATTTTGGAGCGGTTTTTACAAACGTTTCCGCGTTGTAGCGTCGGAGCAACCGGTAACGCTAAACAAAAGAGAAAAACAGCTCGACCTCGGCGCGTTAGGTTGGGTAATACCAGGAAGCAATTCCGAAATGACTGCCCGCAAGACAGTGCAGTGCGTTCGGGTGATATAATTGCTCGGTTGGTCAAACCGACAGCTCGCTCCCATCCCATAAAAAGTAATCTGTTTTTTGTCTCCTTTGTCGTCTCAATGCAGCGCCGGTACGATGCAATCCAGTTAGATCAAAGGGAACTTGATTCCCCACCTCGGCTACTTTCAGCCGACCTACCGTTGCCGAGTGTTTACGGAAGCACACACTCTTTTTTTTTACCCCCCAGTGGAGTCGTTTCCCGAATTCCCTAGTAGTGTTTTTTTTTTTTTTTTTTTTTTTATGGCAGTCATAAGCTACGTATCGGACCGTCCTCAAATAGTTCCGCGGCGAGTGTAATGCCACTAAACTCGTGTTATCCAGAAAAAAATGCCTCACACGACTGTACCAGTGGATATCTGTTTAGTTTACAACGGTTCAGCAAAGGGTGGTGTTGGTTTTAGCGACGACGATTCAGGCTCGAAATCGGAGCGAGTTCTAGATATGCTCTTTGCCATCTATTAGAACTATCGTCACTTTCGGAATGAAAGCGGCAGGGAGCTTCTTCAGCTGTCCTGCCACCAGTGCGAGCTGTGCCT
Organism: Ixodes persulcatus; assembly: GCA_013358835.2. Taxonomy (NCBI): domain Eukaryota; kingdom Metazoa; phylum Arthropoda; class Arachnida; order Ixodida; family Ixodidae; genus Ixodes; species Ixodes persulcatus. The sequence goes on along the minus strand of JABSTQ010010085.1, from coordinate 263,284 downwards.
GCAGTGTGGACGCGCAGCAAAAAGAACCACACGCTCCGGATAACTACTTCCGCCAACACCACCCAGAAGTGTCGTGCCAGAAAGGGTAGGAAGGTTATACGCGTAATTTCCGTATCCCGCAACCACTCGATGGAGAAGCTCGCACCTTACTCGAGTACGAGCGAGATTCAATGGGCTTCTCGATTCGATAGTCACGCTTTGCGGCAGCTGTACACGGGCGCTGCCATAACTGACCTTCACATTTTGTCCCCCCCCCCCCCCCCCCTTGCCTCTTGCCTTCGCGTCAATCTACGATTACCACAACAGGACAAGTTATAGGTTCTACTGCGTCCTTCTCCCGAGCATAGACCTTTGTGGAGGCCCGACAAGGCCCGCTTCGGAGGCTCGGCATCTTGGCAAAACAAGAGAAGGTCAGCAGTGGCGGCTGTAATCTAGCGCGTGTGTAAAGCGTCTTTGTAGCACAAACCAAGGCACACGCGCTCCGCACACCTGCAAGTTCAGACTGGCCCCAGCATCCGCGCGCGCATTGGCTTCCACCCCGTGACGTGGCCTCCCACTCGCCTTTGTCTTTCACTCCTCTCCTCCTCTCTACGCAGCGCGTTTCCCTTTCCACTATTTTATCTACAGACGAACGCCGTCAGCTTTTCCCTGTCATGGGGATACTAATGCGTTCTCCCCACCATGGCCTCCTTGATTTTTCGCGCGCTCTGCTCCGGCCAGCCCAAACGCTCGGCTGCCCGGCAGAAAAGGCGAGCCGAGACAGTTCTCTAGAATTTCGCATGCGGCGCTCAGAACCAAACCAGAAACGGAAACAGAATCGCCTAGCTGTCAAGTGTGAGCCCGCGGCATGAAGCTTGCATTTCCGTTGTTCTGATCATCGGAACAGAGACAGGTACGGCGATTCATTTTTATTCGCTGCTCCGATCTTTGCGCTGTCTTGCTGGATGCAGCGAAAGAGCGCAAAGATGCCTCAGAATGCAAGATTTAGTGCGAAGTTGTAGTTGTCCTCTGCGGACACTGTCTGGGCATGAGAACAGCTTTCTCAACTTCACTTACGTGCAGGGACATTTGTTCTATACCTTTCGCGCTTTCAAAGCACGAGCACGCCAACAAAGCGCCTCACCTAATATGGCCCCGACGAGCACAGCAAGCGCGCGATAAACCCCATTCCCCGCGCGTACAGTTCCCAACTTGGCCACTACGCAGTGCGATCACTCATAACGATACCACATATAAAGACCTATTGCTTATAACGATCACTTTCTATAGTTTCTAGTCTAGAAACGATCAGATTCTAGTCCAGATACAACGATGATCATTATAACGATTGAAATTTCGGGTTTCCTCGTTATCGTTATAAGTGGATTGCACTTACACAAACTCAACTCTGTTCCGTCACGGCGCGGTGGTGGCGCGTCGAGCGCTCTTGTTTTGAAAGAAACCAGACAAAAAAAACCGGCTTTCTCGTCAAAACGCCGCGACTGGGGCTGTACCAAAAGAGTCTAGAAAGGTTTGAAGGTCAGTTTTCACGTGCTCGGTTCGTCCAAGAATCTGGATATGTACCGTGAAAAGGGAAAAGCAGACGCCGTCAGACAACGATTGCTTGGGCGGGCAGCACTTTGGGTCAAATTCACGGATACTTGTGGTCATCAGATTTATTTGTTTTGTTCCAACACGAACGCGGGAAAACCGTCAAGTTGTACGGACCACCGGGGGACTACGTTTAGTGCGTCTTCAAGTTCAAACGGCCACCTGATCGTCCGAACTGTCGTCTGCTCTTTCTGACGACGCCGGCCCGTATAGACCAAACGCTGGCCCGGTAATTACGATAAGACGTAAGTGCAGGCCTCAAAAGACTCAAGTTTGAAAGTTGGTTGGGTAAGCAGGCTCAGTGTAATCAGTAGATGTTGATCATTGTTACTAGTGACCTTCACCGACTTGTTATTCCCGATTCAATTGGTCCGATTCTGCTTGCGATTTTCAGTATCGACATCGACCATCTCTGCTACGATTCACGCTTTTCAGCCCGAGCGACGTCGCGACTGAAAATTGCGAGCAGAATCTCATCACGCGAATCAGGCTTTAGCGTACATTCTGCGGCGTCCACGCGGAATGAATCACAGCATGTCACATTATTCACGCGAGGTTTTTCGGTGTAACGAGCCTCGTTAATTTCGCTGAGGCCGCTCAAGTAGTCAGACATTGCCAGGAAGACGTAGAATCAACAATTCCAACGCGAAAAAGAGCACGGGGACTCGTATACCGACGCCGACAACATCGCATTCCAATAGTTTGTTTATGGGAGACGGCGATCTTCTTGCCCACACTCCATCGCGCATGCGCGGCGCCGGTGGCATCCGCTAGGGGCGCTCCGATTTGTTTGTAAACAAAAAGCAGGACTTAGTTTTATGTAATACCAGTCAGAAGTGTGACGGGCAAATAACGTGGGAAACTGGCAATCTACATTCAACTACAGATTACGTACTTATGTCACACAAAATATATGGGAAGTTACAAGTAATGAAAATAGATGAAGGTTCCAAAAGTCTTGGTAGTGATCATAAACGTATTAAGCTGAATTTTGCCAGAGAAGTAAATGCTGAAACTAGACAACATAATTCAAAGCAGACTTTCTGCAGCGACAGAGTTGGAAATAGTTGCTGAAAGAATAGAGGAAGCAGTTTCAGGGCAACGGTATACAGATTGGACCTATGAGAGCCTAACTGGGCTTTTTGTTCTGGAACTAGACAAAGTTCAGAGTAAACGAAAGGGGAAGCAAGGACATAGACCAAAAAGCTGGTGGGACAAAGAAGTGAAGCAAGCGATACAAAAACGTCAGGAAGCCTCTAGAGAACACAGGCATTCCAAGCGTAGTGGGGAGTCGGAAACGGAAGTAAAAAGAAGATGGGACACTTTTATAACATGTCGCCGAGAGGCATCCAGTTTGTTCAATGCGCAAATTCAGAGAAAGGGTCAAGAATGGATGAGTAATGTAAGCAAGAAAGATAGAAACGCAGCCAAGAAGTTTTGGGAGCACTTGAACTCACTCGGTGAAACGACGCAAGCTAGACAGAGGTTCATACTCTCGCATCAGGGAGATCAATTAGAGGGAGATGATGCGATACGATATATAGGAGCAGTGATGGAGGAGAAATTGCGGGAACGGGTACATGTGGAAGATAGGAGAACCAAAGGCAGTATCAGTCCAGCTTTTGACATCGCGGATTTTGGACAAAGAGAATGGGAAAAGGCGGAACGAAGAGTCCCTAGTGGCACGTCGACAGGCACAGATGGTATCCCAATCAAGCTGGTGAAGAATTTGGGTCCTAAATCTAAGGCAAAACTAAGGGAGGTAGTGAGCACTATGGTAACAAAAGGAAATATTCCAGATGAATGGAGGCTTAGTAGGATGAGTATGATATATAAGGGAAAGGGGGATAAGTCTGACATTAGGAATTATCGTCCCATAACCGTGACACCAGTTATTTACAGGTTGGTAATGCAGATTATAAAGAACAGACTGGAGGAATGGGTAGATTGCGAGGGCATACTGGGCGAGTTACAGAACGGGTTTCGGAAACAAAGGTTGGAAGACAATATATTTTCTCTAACACAGTGTATAGAAATAGCGCAAAAAGAAAACAGACAGCTCTGGCTGGCATTTCTGGATATCAAGGGTGCCTATGACAATGTGAACCAAAAAATTCTGTGGGACATAGTGGAGAGCTTAAACCTAGATGAAGGACTAACAGCAATATTAAGGAACATTTACAAAGATAATAAGGTGATTATAACATGGGAAGGAAAGGCAACGGGGAAAATAGAGATAGGACGAGGCCTTAGGCAGGGGTGCCCGTTATCGCCTTTGCTGTTTATGTTGTATCTGAGAGGATTGGAGGATAGACTAGAGAAGAGTGGGCTTGGATTTGACCTTTCGTACAGTAAGCTAGGCCAAACAATTCAGCAATCCTTACCGGGACTGATATATGCGGATGATATCGTACTAATGGCTAACAACAGGAATAGATTTGCAGGAATTAATGAGCATCTGTGGTAGGGAAGGAGAGAATTAGGTTTAGAATTCAGTAGTGAAAAATCAGCAGTCATGATTTTTAACAATGATGATGTTGAGAGACTGAAGATACAGAATATTACAGTTGAGAGAGCTAGTAAATACAAGTATCTAGGAGTATGGATATGTGGTGGTGCAGAATATCTCAGTGAGCATGAAAAGTATATAATAGGTAAGGGCAACAGAAATGCGGCTGTAATGAAAAATAGAGCACTTTGGAATTACAACAGGTATGAGGTGGTGAGAGAGATTGATTGGAAAGGGGTCATGGTGCCTGGCTTGACTTTTGGAAACGCAGTGCTATGCATGAAATCCGAAGTGCATGCAAGACTAGAAATAAAACATCGTGGAGTAGGTACGCTGGCTTTGGGGGCACAATTGCAAAACACCAAACCAGGGAGTACAAGGAGACATGGGATGGGCGTCATTTGAGGGCAGGGAAGCTGTGAGCAAGATAGAATTTGAGGATCGGTTGAGGCAAATGGGTGGGGAGCAATGGGCACGAAAGGTTTTCAGCTATTTATACATGAGGAGTATAGACATAAAATGGAGACAGCGCACTAGGAAATTAAGAGGAAAGTTTTTAGGCTATAGTGGGGTTACGGAAGAGCAGGTCTCAGTTAAGAAGAAAGTTAAGGCCACAGAAAGAGATCGGTGGCTAGAGGGAATGCAGACAAAGAATGCTCTGGAAGGCTATAGACTAAACAAAACAGTTATTGCCAAAGAAAGCATTTATGACAATTCTAGGGGAAGCTCATTGTTGTTTGAGGCAAGGACAGGTGTTTTGCGAACCAGAACATACAGAGCGAAGTACCAGGAAATGGACACAGTGTGCACTGCTTGTGGAGAGGAGGACGAGACGGCTGAGCACTTCATACTCTACTGTAAAGGGCTTCACCCTATGCATACCGAAGACAACATAGATTTAATAAGGTCATTGGGTTTTAGAGACAGCGAAGGAAAAGTGGATTTCAAGACAGTAGAGATTACCAAGCAAAGATTAAGTGAATGGTGGCAGAAAGCGAGAGAAAACTAGGCATTTTCTTGTTAACTGATGGCAAGGGGGATTTATAGCCTCACTTTCTTTTCAGTACGGAGTGAATATAGTTTTCACATTTAAATATTCTAAGCTTAAAGGGTAAGACAAAATGGCTAGGTGGCGTAAGCTACCGCCCGATCCAAAGGGCTCAGCCGTATTCATCCATCCATCCATCCAAACATGAGTTGCCCTATAGGAGCGCGACATGCGGATCTCCTCCATAGAGTTACCAACTGCTCGTAGGGTCACGTGGTCTGTGGGCCACCTATGCAAACCGAGCTGCGAGGATAAGCGCCGAATCGTCGTCTGCGAACCCCTCGCCACGCGAAAACGCAGCGCGTGCGCACCTGCGACCAATCTCCGCAGAAGACGTCCGCCATTAAATGGCGAACGCTCCCTGTGGCCAGACTTGTACGTAACGCGTTACAAGTAATGGATTAGTCGTAATCGATTACGTTTTACTGTAATTTTGTAACGCTTCAATTACCTCCTTTAAGGAGTAACGATCCTTGTAATTGAATTACGTTTTTGCCCTGTAATCGATTACAAAATTACCCATTACAAGTTTTCTCAATGTCTATTTTTTTTTCGGGAGAAGGGGGGGGGGGGGGGGGGGGGGCTAAATATACTGGAGTAACTCAGCTCTAGGCAACCGTCACTTTTTTTTTTTTTTTTCGAAACCATTAAGCTTGATATTTCAAGTATTAGTAGGCCACTTCACTATGCTTCGTTTCCTGGGTACTTTTTTTTTTTGGTACACCGTAGACTACGTCGGGGTATGCAATATTACCTTCTTCAGCCTCTTGTGAGTAATGTATTTAAACAGTGCTCTTTTTTATTTCATTTTTTTACGAGAGTGATTGGGTGTGTTGGCGTCACTCACTAAGCTCTAAGCAAAAACGGTCAAGGTTTTTTTGTTGTTTTTTTTTTGTCTTTTTTTTCCCCTCGGAACAACTGAGCGCGAGACCGCAACGATTATGCTACCGTAAATAAAAAAAAAAAAAAAATGTTGAATATAAAGTAACGTAGGAAGTACTCGATTACTTTAAAGTAATTTTTCGATTAATTTTTTGAGGCTCTAATTGTAATTGGTTACTTTTTCCATTGAAGTAATTGTAATCGGTTACGTTTTTTCAGTAACGTGTACAAGTCTGCCCGTAGCTAAAGCGGCGGTCCCATTGCTCGTATACATCCCACAAAAAGACATTCTGGGGCGTGTTTGTGCCTTGTCTCGTGGTCCTGTCACACTGGTCATACAAAAACTGTCTGCATACATGCTTCGAAAAGATGCCCGACGTGTGTCCGCAGACAAGTTTGTCATCGTGTCTGCAAACACCCCGTTTCTTTCGTAGAATACGATGTACGGGCAGTGTGACATAGGGCGCAAAGGTACCCACTGCAAAAGCCTTGAAAACCAGTTCAACACCGACGACGCCAAAGTCACTCCGTAAACAAGTTCCATTTATGTCAGTCTCAGCAAACGCATACGAGCAGACCAAAAAGGGAAAAAGAAGAGAACGGAAATACCACAAACTTTGTCTACCTTTTTTTTTCTTCACAAAAATAAATTTATATAAGAAAATGAAAATCCGCGCTATTGCTGCTTCCAACGCGAGAAACGGCGTCGTTCAAGAGGAGCCCGAAATAAGAAGGACCCAGAAGACGGGGAGGCGGGGGGGCCAAGTTCCCCAAAAAAGGCTCCCTCCTCCCGCGTGGAGTGTCAAGGTCGGAGCGGCCCCGTTGGGGGGCGCGAACGAGGGGCCGACAAAGAAGTGGAACGTCCCGAGCCAGCCCGAGGTCACACTAGAGGTCAAAAGCCGAACGGGACGGCGGCAGGAAAGAGCGATCGGCGAAAGGCGGGGCCATTTTGGTATAACCAAAAACCCAAAAACGACTCCCGTGGAAAAAAATACAAAATAAATAAAATAAACACGGAGTTTAGATTATTCTCGGGATGGAAAAAGCGGATGCACTGCACGCCTCAACGCGAATTGCTCATGGAAGTATGCAAAGTTTTATCTACTGCGCGCTTGCGCGGACTACGCAAAGTCGTTAGTGATAATATCGCCGTAGGAATACTGACAGGTGCACCCTTCTGCAATAACAGCATTTTCTTTTTTTTTTTTGATCATTAAAGTCTGGATTGGCGGATATTACATCTACATGCAAGTTTCGAATTGTTAATTACCGTTAGAGACCAATTTTGACGATAACCAAAATTCCCCAATTCTCTCTGCGCAAAAAAAAAAAAGAATTTGGAAAGCGCAAGGCAAACAGCCAATGGAAGCGCTGTGCAGCACGACGCAACTGTGTGAACGAGGAATAGAGTTTCTCCGGCGCGCCGCAAAACCCCAGCCTCTCGCGCTTGCACCTTTGCATATATATAAGGTTTTTTTTCTTCACATATATATATATATATATATATATATAGGTTAGGTGCTCGGCATTTCATGAAGCCCAGATAAAAGCGTGGCCGCGAGGCTCGGCACTGATTGGTGACGGGTGGGAGAGGAGGACTGAGGTACTCGACGCTGATTGGTTAACGGGGACGTCATATAAGGGGTAGGCGAGGAGGAAGCCGACCACCTGTGCGCACTGAGGAAGAGGAGCTCGCGAGTATTGAAGGCTCTGGAAGCTCGCCAGGTTTATCAGCCCGTTTAGCGGTAGTATCGCTTCATCCTAGGAACAACTATCGAGTGTACACGTGGTACGCGTTAAACCACCCGACGAAGAGCGCCGCGGACGTATAGACGCTTTACAGCAGCTGTGCATGGGCGCCGCCATAACTGACCTTCAGTTTTTGTTCCCTCTTATTCCGTTCGCTTGACTTCATCATTTGCACAGCAGGACAGGTTATTGCCATTTTAAGTGTTACTGTGTCCTTCCCCCCAGCATAGGTCGTTGTGGAGACTGGTCAACGCCCGCTTCAGTGGCTCGGCATCTCGGTAAGACAAGAGAAGGGCGGCTATGGCGGCTCAATCTGGCGCGTGTGTAAAGCGTCTATACGCGTCTGGAAACTCAGGAGTATCGCTAATCGTTTGTGATGCTAGGACGCTTCAGGTATGCAACACGATTGCCTGGCAATTTGTCATAAATTATTTCACGCGAGAAATCTGAAACTTGAGAAAAAAATCGTTGTTTCTTTTTTGGACCAGAGTAACATTTTAAATGTGTTCAATATGAAAACACGACGCGAGCGGCGGCCGACCGGTCGTGTCCGCTCGCCTCGGTGAGAGAGGTAACCTTGGCGACTCGCAAACAGCAAGTTGTCGGCGATCGTTGCCCCCGTTGCTGTGTCTTCCGAATCGTCTGCAACGTGCACCTTCCGTACGAAGGAGTGCGTGTTGCTGCTTGGTTTTTGCTCTTTTTCAAATGACTGCACCGTTGTTTTCCTTCTACGTAATGCCCGGGAGGGCCTTTAGGGTACAAAAATAAATACGTAAACAGCGTCATCCTCCACTGAAATTCGCAGCCACGAAGATGCTGCCGAGCTCTCAGTCTCGCGACGGCCGCTAAGGCGGCCGCAGCCGCGGCATGACGTTCACCGTATCGCCGCGGTCCTGGGAACCGCCATTATCTATCTGCGCTTGTCTCGGCTTTTTTGGCAAACTTCTCGCGCGCATCGCGAAACCTCCCCGGAGGAACGCAAACTTTCTATGCGGACGCGCGTAATTTTTGAAAAAAGGCGTACGCTAAAATGGCGCCCGCAAAAACGCAAAACGCGGTTCGCGTTCGGCGCATGTGCGGTGGCCGCTATTCTAAGACTATCCCTAATATTTGCTTCTCGGATACGAGAGCCTACTTGACACTCGAATAGACCTTATTCAGATTCGCCCGCCATCTGTCGGACGTGGTGCCACCTATCCTTGCGACGCCATCTTTGAGGCGACTGGCAAAGCACTGTGGCCGTCTGCGTCGTGTGAAAGCGACACGGAGCGTCCGCACGACTGCTCTGTTGTTCCGCTACGTATTCAACGAGTAAATAAAATGAAAAAAACAACCGATGTAAAGATTCGGATCGTAGTGTTCTCTTTTCAAGTTAGAGGTATTATAGCCAACGTTTAAATAGCCGTAGCGCTTTCCTGTACATTCATGCCCCTAAAAAGAGCACCCGCGCGTTAGTGTTGTGTGCTTTTACAGGGCTCCTAAGCCTTTCTTATTATATGACACTTTCCACAATGGCATGAAGGGCTCATGATACTTGTATGGAATATCAGCGAATATTCATTATTTTATGTGATTATTTGGGAGCTTGATGTTGGCTAGCACCGTAGCAATTCGCTCGCGCAGAGCAACGGCGAGGTCAAGTCAACATCACTCAGATAGTGAAGAAAGGCAAAAACGCAGGCGAGCTGGTGAATGACATTCATGGTAACCCTGAGACGTAGGAACAATAAAAAAAAAAACTATGCTGAAGATCTATACTAGAATTCTCACACAAACGTATGCGAGGCACACAAGCGTAAAAAAAAAAATGACCGGCGTATATCGGCAGGTACGCGGAATAACATATTAAAAAAAAAAAAATATGATACGGAAAGCCGAAACATTTTCCCTTTATAATCATAATAATAATACTAACAAATAAATTCAATACTTGCGCATATATACTTTGTTGTTCTGTCCTTTTTTCTTTTTTTTTTTCCCCCTACGTCTTAGGGTTACTTGGATATCACCGAGATTCGACCACTTTTATGAGCACTGGTCATATTCTATTGCGAGTAAGCACACTCTTAGAAAAAAGGGGACCAAAAGGAGGTAACAGACCGCCTTTACCACCCTCCTCCCGCCCAGGGGTAAAGCGCTCCGCTCGTTACCTCCTCAAGCGCAGCAAACACGGAGATTGTGGTGCTACCAGGTGAAGTTCGCCGCGAAGGGGCACGAAGGCGGCATGTATTACCTCCCAGAGGGTGCACCTGTTTTGCACTGCCAAAGCCTGGGCGCTGCGATTGGCTGTGGAAAGGCGCAAACGAGTTCGCTAATTGGTCTCCTCGTATGACACGTGATTATTCGCGCATGCGTGGGAGAGCGCCTGCCCGGCCGAAGAGTGTCCGCGCCTTCGCCGCCGACGCGCCCGGTCATGACGGCATAACGGTGTTTCTTCTCGAACGTTCGACGGAGGCGTCCCGGTGCAGGAACGTTCTTTATTGTTCTGTTCGGTTCAGTCTCTTCTTACGAGGTCACCGAGAGCGCTGCATTGACTTCAGTCGAAGATCCAAGTCGTGTGCACCGTATGCAGGTAAGGAAATGTTCTGCGCGGTCGGCAGTTGGCGTCGGTTATGACCGCCCGGGAAGGCGACCCCCGTCTTCCTTAGACAAAGGGTTGGCGGACATGTTGGCACGTTTGAACGCGTCGAGCGTTCGATAAAATTAGTGTGTGGCGCGAACGCAGACACGGTTTAGACCATCGAAGTTCATAAAGAGCAAGAACAGGAATGACTGTCGCTTGCACTAGCGCACATTTAGAAGGTTGACATACGCTAACCAGTGGCTTAGCCAGCAGCTTTTCCCGGTGTATGTGTGTGCGGGTGGACGAAGGGGGAGAGCGGCGGTTCGGCGAGCCGGGCCTTGGCCGGGCGGCAAGACGCCTTTTCAATCGGGTGTCGCCTACGTTTATCCGTGAGGGGGTAGGAGGTTTTCTCTCTTTGGGGCCGTTGGTGTGTCGCGTCGGACGTTAAATTGAGGATCTGATCAGATATTTGAAAATCTCATAAGGTGGTTGTTTTTTGTTTTATTTTGTTTTTTCCCCGCAGAGCAGTAGTCGATCAGGCATTCATTGGCGGCACCGGCCAACCGGCGCGATTTATTCTCAATGTCGGTGATATTTGTAAAAATCAGTGTTAAACACTGATTTTTAATATCAACGTTTTTTTTTTTTTTTAATTTTTAATTTAACGAGGTTTAATAAATAGTTTGGTAAAATGTCACGTTACCTTGAAATACCGAATAGAAATGTCTGAGCTAATTATTCGTGCGCTTCGCAAACATTGATAGTATTATATTACGGAATAAGGTCATGAAGTTGATACAGGCACCGGCTTAGTAATTATATTGTCTTGGCATTTTCTTTGCGTGTGATCAGGCATTTCTAAAACTCTGATCCTTCAGTAGGCGAGTTAGATATAACTCAAGTTTGCATGATTTGAAGTTGATTGAATATATTTCTTTCGTCCTGCGGCAACGTTGTAGGGTGATTTCGTCGAGGGTACTGGATGCCTGCTACCTTGGACTCATCTCGTGACAGTTCTTAACACTGCTTACTGCAGGTAAGCGGAGTCCGATATTTTATTTTGATTTTCATGTTCCAGTTTGTGCACTTGAAATGGGGCTCTTGATTTTTATGTTGATTTTGTGTGTGTGCTGTTCGTTCATTTACGAGAGAAAATTGAGGGTATACTTCGAGTAAATGAATTAGAGCAAGACACACAAGGCGCTTGAGTGTGTCTTTTTTGTGTTTTTTTTTTTTTTTGTGTGTGTTTTCGTCCTTGTGTGCTGTTCTTCTCATGTCTAAATAAGACATAGATTCAATTTTAATCTGGTAAATTACTTCGGCAAGAATATTTACATATTTGCCGAAGTTCGACATTCGGCAGTTAGAAATTATTCGTGCGCTTCGTAAACATTAAAAGTAGTATATTACGAAATAAGGTCATTAAGTTGTTGCCGGCAGAGAGACTAGCAATTATAGTGTTGTCTTGGCTTTTTTTTTTGCGTGTGATCAGGTTTTTTTAAAAGTAATCATTCAGTAGGCGAGTTAGATATGGCTCAAGTTTGCATTATTTGAAGTTGATTGAATATATTTCTTTCGTCCTGCGGCAACGTTGCAGGGTGATTTCGTCGAGGGTACTGGATGCCAGCTACCTTGGACGCAACTGCAGGTAAGCGTAGTCAGATATATTATTTTGATGTTCTTGTTCGCATTTGGGCAATTGAAATGAGGTTCTTGATTTTTTGATTTTCTTTGCGTGTGTGGTGTTCGTTCATTTTCCAGAGAAAATTGAGGGTATACTTCGAGTAAATAAATTAGAGTAAGACACACAAGGCGCTTGTGTGCTGTTCATCTCATGTCTAAATAAAACAAATTCAATTTTCATCTGACAGAGCACTTCGGCAAAAATATTTGCATATTTTCCGAAGTTCGGCACTTAGGCTTGGCGGTCATAGGGATCTGTTGTGGTGCTGAGTAGCTAATGTGGTGTAGCGCTCTGTGGTGTATGTTCTTCCTCAGTCCTTGTCTTAAAGCGCAATCATGTTTTTTTCACGTACAATACCAACTCGCCCAACAATCAGCACTTGTATATACTAACCTGCTACAGTAGTTGTACCCCTTTGACTAAGATTTGTTAGTCACCTAAGTAAATCGGGGTGACAAATTTAAACATGACCGGTGAATACAAAGTGCTTACTAATCTATGATTACCACCCGCCATGTGATAATTTTAGTCAGTGGTAGTTAGTCAATAGTTAAACTGGTCACGTCCGGTAAGTATGGTCGATGCTTTATAATGCTGGAATCAGTGGCCCATCAAATGCTCCAAATGCGTCTTAGAAAAATCTAATATTTCTTCACAGTTTCTTCAAATTGAGGATGATATGTTTCAACTTAATATCACATGATTTCCACATTTTTTTGGTTCCAGGCAGACAATGCAATCTACCCGGTGGCTGTCAGCTCAAGCCTAATTAATCCTGAGGCGCCCAGCTATGCGGCAGTGGAGGGAGATCTCGCAGCCGCGTCGCCTGCTGAGGCAGTCCTGGTTGCATTCTGCCTCTAGATCATCTTTAGCGATGACTAGAGCCCCGAAAGTGTTGTTCCAGATGCCTTTATTACGCTTAGTGGATTCATCTTAAAACTTTTATAAGATGTCTAGTCATGCCATTGATTTTTATGCCATTTTGTTTGTGACAGCCACAATAAAACATTGTCATGTGATTCCAAAGTGATTCCATCAAGTGTGCATTTAACCTGTAATAAGGTGGTGAACTGGGCCAGTTGGTTGCTGTTATACATGATGGGGAAAACAGCTCGGAAAGCCCGGACTACGAGGAACAAACATGACAGGACAGCACTTTTCTGTCGTGTTTGTTCTTCGTAGTTCGCGATTTCTGAGCTGTTTTCCTCATCGTGTGCATTCAACCCGAAAGTGAATCATAGTTCCCTCCAAAAGGAGGTAAAAGCAGCGCCCTCAATTACGTCGTCTTACCTCTCAAAAGGGTTGAAATTCCCCCCTAAAGGAGGTAAAGGTTGACCCATAAATGATGCACTTTTAACACCAAAAGGAACTAAGGTTACCTCCAAAAGGAGGCAATGTTGCACCCTAACCCAGGGGGTAAGTTTGCACCCTTGATGCAGGGGGTAACGATACCTCCAAAAGGGGTTGCCCTGTGTGCAAGTCGGTTACCCCCTTAAGGAGGATACTACAGTACCCTTTTTTTTAAGAGTGCATGAAATTTAACTTTATGTGAGCGCGCTACCAGGAGGACAACGTTACTAAACCACTCAGTTGGGAAACTGCCATAGACACTGCTCTGAAAAAGTGGCCCCGATCTGTCCTCGCGAACCGAGCTAATGGCGAACACAACGCCGCCATTTCTCCCGCAGCGGCCACTCGAGGAACCGCACGTTACTTCTATTTTGGCTTTAATCGGCCATTCTTGCGCCGAAACAGATACAGTGGAAGAGGTTACAGAGGTGCCACCCCCGCCTCCCCGGCGGCACCTAGGTCGGGACGCGCTACCTGAAAGCACCGCTGAGCCATGCGTATAAAAACAATATCAATTGTGCCGCCAAACCTTGCAAACTAAAGATTTTAAAAACATCACGCGCCCTTCATTTTGTACTGAACTAAGATAAATTTCATACAAAAATAGTCTTTTCCGTTTGTTTTTACGCAAAAAAAAAAAAAAAGGCTTTCTAAAAGCTCAAGGTGACCACAGTACAGACAAATGATAAAGAGTGGCGCTGTTGTCGTATTTGGCTCGGTCTCGGTGGACGCCAGCGGCCCAGGTTTCGACGGCGAGTTTCCCAACTGAGTGTTTTAGTAACGTTGCAGGAGGAGCACATTAAAATGTCGCTGACATTTATTAATGCATTTTCTCTAAAGGGGCCGTAGCGTACATATGATCAAGTGTTGAATTTATTTGTTAGTATTATTATTATGATTATAAAAGGAAAATGCTCCGGCTTTCCGTAAAATTAGTGGTTTTTAGTTTAATACGTTATTTTGTGTGCGTATTGGCACCGCGGCGACGCGCCGATCATTTCCTTTTACGCTTGTGTACCTCGCATACGCTTGTGCGAGTAGTAGATCTTCACGTAGTTTTTTATATTTTTTACCTGCAATAAAGAATACTACTATCGTGAATTCGTGCTGCATTACACGCACTCCTTATAATGATGTTATGAGCTACCATTCGGTGATCTCCCCAATTGGAACCGAATAAAAATTTATATAATAAATTTAATTTTGTTTTTTCTGTGTGTGTGGAATCCTGTCTGCAATATTTTTTTTTTTCTTTTTTAAGTTTAAGACAACGGGGAACCAAGATTAAACGTTCAACACCCCCATCATAGAACTCTGCGATTCGGGTCTGCACAGGCTCTGTGAAGGCGCACTCCATGGGTGAAGAACTGCTCGCACTCTTTAGACCCGCGGCCCGCGAATGCCAAAGAAAAACAAACCATCCCATAGGGGCTGACAGCCTGCTAATTATATCGCACAAATCGTCCTTGTGCGGACAAGCATAATCAGCTGATCAGGCAAGTTAAGGCACAATTCTAAAACAAGTGTGTGATTCGGCCTGCTCTGGTGCTGGAATGAAGCTCATCTTTATAAAAAAAAAAAAAAAAAAAAAAAAAAAAAAGATTCTTAAAGAAACCGCTGAAAACAAGCTTGCCCTTAATATTCGTAACTTATTTTCGAACGGCTAACACCATCAATATACAAAAAAAAAAAAGAACATGTACAAACGCTTGCGCGGGGAGAGGGGAGGGGTTCGTACTGCGGCGGGCGACGGGGACGGTGGAGAAGCCTCAAAGATGGCGCCGAGCCTCTGATAGTACGCGTGGCCGCCGAGAGATGGCGCTAGTAATGAATAAGGACCCTGTAGTGGCTGAAGAGCCTATTAATATAACAACCGCACTGGGGTTTAGGGATAGTGAGGGGAAAATAGACATGGGGAAGGTGGAGATAACCAAGAAGAGATTATCTGACAGGTGGCATAGGTCAAGGGAAGGGTGAATATTTTCCTATTCCCTACTGGGCGACCCTTTCTGCGGAAGGTGTGTGCACCCGGTTGCATAGAGGCGCCTCCGTCGTACGGACCGTAAATATCTAGATTTGTAACTCGTAAATTAAATAGCTTAAAAAAATTACTGGCTAGGTGGCGCAAGCCGCCACCCGATTCAAAGGATTCAGCCCCATCCATCCATCCGACTATTGTCAAACATGCCTCGATCATGTTTGATAATCCTGTCACGTCTGTAGCAAACACCGCGTTTTTTTTTTTTTTTTTTTTTTTTATGACAGTGTCAGGATGTGCACTAAGCGAACGCCGCAACTCTCTAACTGAATAGGCGTTTTACGCATTCGCAAGTACGTAGTGTTTTATCAAAACCTCGGTTCGCAAACCTGAGTCCAAAATCGTCGCGGAGCGAAGGACCGCACGTCACCCCGACAAATCTCCCAACGAACTCCCGTACAGTCTCTCCCCCAGCAATCCGCTCGATTCGAAGAGCGCAGAACTTGATTTCCCACCCCAAACCCACGCGCCAAGAATTCGGGACTCAAAAACGCATCGGTCCTTCCCCATTCCCCAACTCCGCCTAGAAACCTGGAAGAAACAAAAACATGGCCGCCAAGCTCCTGTCGGCGCCCAATCGGCGTCGCCGCTCGGAGGCCCTCCTCCCGTGAGAGCCCTGTCAAAAGGGGAGCCCTTCGGGGGGAGCCGCCATTGTAAGTCCAACGCCACGCGCCGTGGCAACCTCCCCGTTCGATTGCGCCCGCGCGTTGATCAATCTAAGCTCGCACCTGGCTTACGCCTTGACACCCGTTGTCACATCAAGAAGAAAAAGGAAGTTTTGCGCATCATTAAAGCGCTGCGCGAAGTAGTTCTTACAAAAGCCTCGGTTGTCGAAGGTAGAAAAAGATGCTTTTTGGCGTTTGAAGCGTCTACGTCTTGATGAAATGACATTAAACGAATCTAGCGTGCACCTACCTGTATCTTAATTCAATATTTTTTTTCACTACGGTTTTTGAAACAAACACAAGTACAGACTTTTTTTTTTTTTCTTGTTTCCAGTTACGTAGTTGATAAACCCCACATGCAGGATGAGGGAAAAAAAAAAGAAAAAAGGGTGGTACAACTTGGAACAAGTAAAATGATATACAAAAAAAAACAAAAAAAAAAACGAGAATGATATAGTCGCGAACAAAGCGCGAGCTTTTCTCAGTGGTGTGGCGAGAGCAAAACGATAGTTTCCCCGCATACCGAAAGTTCCGCGATTCAAGACTGCGGCGACCGCGTAGAATAGGATTGGAGAGGTGGCCCCGAAAGCCGGCGATGAAGTGTCGTGCAAGTGTGTCACAAAAGAGAAGGACGACGGTGGATATTATTAATTAAGAAGGGCTTAACGTTCAAATGAACAAGACCAGCAGATAGTCCGTGGTAGGTTGACAGTTCGGGGGAAGCACCTCCCACCTCTTTCCCCTTTAGCAGAGCGAAGGCTGGAGAGGAGGCGACTTCCTCTCCAACGTGCGCTCAGCTAAAGGGCAAAGAGGTGGGAGGAGTTTACTAGTGAAAAACAGCACGACTGGGACGAGGACAAAGAGAGAGAGAGAGACAATGGACAAGCGCAACTGAAATCTTATTTTAACACAAATACGAAATTGACGCTAATGCTCGCGCAGGCACTAGCACGTGTTTGAAGATCACGTGACAGTGCCTGCGCGAGCATCAGCGTCGATTGCGTGTTTCCGTTCTAACGAGATTTCATTTGCTGGTCGGCGCTTGTCAAGTGCATCTCTCTTTGTCTTCGTCCGAGTCGCACTATTTTTCACTATGAACTCCTACCAACTCGCCCAAAATGTCCATGGCATAACAGATGTTTCCCACGTACACAGCAAAAAACTAAGCCGCTCCATTTATCTACCGCCGCAACGTCTCATGTGCAGCGTGCATAAGGGACATACGCGCAAATCTGGGCGGTGAAGCGTCAAGTCACATGACGTCACGTGTCAACAACGGTATTAGATCCGAGTAACGCGTGCCAAGGTATGATCCAACCTGACGTCAAGCAACACCACGACTTCTCAGCGCGAGTCACGTGCAAATCCCACCTTCGCCTCCGCTAAAATGGTAGCGACCTTCTTTGAAGCGCAGAGCTGCGTCGCAATACAAGTTTTAGGAAGCGAATGGCGGCGCACAGCAGATGAGGACAGAACCGAATGACGCCATTCTGTTCCAGCGGATTGTGCCTCGTCATTTGTATTGGTTGTCGTTACTTGTAAAATAAAAAAAAAAGTATCAAGAGACTAACATTGTCTGCTGGGCCGGGTTCAGAGCATGCGCCAGTCACCCTCTTCTGCGGAAAATCAAGACTCCGCACACGCGTTCACAGCACTCAACTCTATTTCGCGTAGGTGATGAACGTCGCAAAGGTGCATACTCGAGCTTGGCGCTGCCAAAATATCATCGGTTGTCGCTACAAGTAGTGTCGGGAACAAAAATGTGGCAAACACAGCGAAACTCGTTGAGGTTCAGTGTATTTGCTACGACTTGGGTAGAGACGGAGACGTCGTGCGTGTCAGCTACGTGCGGTCGAAGTTCGCGGTTGGCCAAAAACCACGGCTTTCTGGATACCGATAATGGCTGCCCAATCGACGGTCCACGTCTCGGCAAATCCTGGTCTACAAGGCTGCGAGCGCGGTCAACATGTCATCTGCCCGCTATGTCAGGTACGTAGCCAGGATTTTGTTTCGGGGAAGGGGGGGGGGGGGGGGGGGTGACAAAATTCTGTATGAGGGGGAGGGGGGAAAGGAGGTCCCAGCAAAATGAAAAAATATCGGGGGGGGGGGGGGCATGCCCCCCCCCCCCCCCCTTGGTTACGTGCCTGCGCTATGTCGCTCCGATTTTAAACACGCTTTACACCGATCAACCCATAAGAGCATTCCGAAACAAAGCCAAAATCCCACCACATACGGTTCGCTCACAAGATCTATTCGTTTAAATCGCTTGCAACGGCTCCCAAGGGCCCGGGCGCACTCGCTTGGCTGTTGAAGCCAAGATTCTTCGCGGGAGAGCGAAGCACGACTAAAAAATTGCTGGATCACGGGAGAGTATATATCGCCATTGCCTTCCCTGCATGCTTGCCAAGCACAAACGGATACATACATAAACACGACCAAACCTCGCAACGTGATTGGCTGATCGGTTCTCAGCCGCCATGGCAATCGCCATTCCGGTTCATTCGAAATCTTCGAAAGGGTACCTCCGAGCCAGACGCCCCAAGATCGCTATGGAGCATCGTCGCACGTAGGAAGCGATCCTCGCCAACATAAGCACCGTTGGCACTGTGCACGCAGCCAACTTATCGATCGTGCTTACACCTACAGATCTCTCACCATGGTATACTGTTGTTCTCGCGTATCTTAAGACGGGGAAACTGTGTTTCAATGCCGACAAGCACCGACGCCGCGTACGTGGTGGCGTCGGTGCGAAAATCTGCCCTCGTTTCACGGGTGCGTGGATAGCAAAATAAAGCGACCCGTCACCGAGTGTTGGAATCGGCTCGCCAAGAATGGAGATGTCAAGAAGAAACTGCATATTCCACGAACCAAAAAAAAAAAAAATGGCGTCCACACGGGGGAGCTTGGCGCTACTTTCCCAGGATCCGGTGGCTATAAGTAGGACGACTAGAGAGCCTGGGAACACGAAACCGCTACGTGTATGTAAGCACACGCGTGAAAACATGGCTGGCGTCTTCACAACGTTGACTTCCAAAAATAACCTGCTCCCAGGCCGAAAAAAAAAAAAAAAAAAAAAAACATTTTCCTGCAGTTTACAAGGATTGCATGTTGAACGCACAAAAGGAAACTCGAGCTTCGAAGGTCGAAATAACCTTCGAGTAGGAGCTACCAAGAGGAGCACATTCTTTCGCAATCTCAAGGGGAAGAAAAACACCAAGATCGAGCCAGTCTGTAGATTCGACACTGATTACACTCACGGTGGTAACCGCTTGAATTCTCTAGTCACTACCGACAGGATGAAAACAAGAGGGAGCACCTTCGGTGGTGCCGCCTCCGGCAGAAGCTACCCGCCTTTCCTAACGCTTCGGCGTCTCGTGAAACTCCAGCCAAAGAACGACGAAAGGCAGCGAGCGCAGATGGAGGCCAAGTTCAGTTTATCTCCAGCACATACGGGGTTGTCATCCCATAAAGACTTACTAAAAGTTTTTTTTTTTTTTTTTCATCGTTAAAATAAACTACGAGTCGCCGAACGAACATCTTGCGCCCAAATGCTAGTGATCCGAACCAGATGCCAAAGTTTGAACACGAACCGTTATCTTAGTCAAGAGTTACCAGTGATTTTCTGGAAATTTTCAGTGAGGAAAACGGGAAAAGATGGGCCTTATTTTCCCCATTCAAATTGTCACAAAATGATACAGGGCTGAAACTTCCGCATCTGGGTCGAGCTTCACTTTATTACCTTAAAGACCACCGTCAGGGGGTATTACATAAGAGATGGGGTGTACAAATAAACTATGAGGTAACTCTGATATAGTAACGGTGGCATTTTCTATGAAACGTGATAGCGGCGACATTGTACCGCTATATTTGGACGGAGAATGAGCCTTCGGCGATGCATAGCTAATTTTAGCAATAAAAACACACTGCACTGTTGTTTTTTTGTGTGGCGGGCCGGGGGGGGGGCACGATTGCACACTGCCTAAGGCAAAAAAAGCTGCGACAACTTGACGAGGCTGGGGAACAAGACAAGGCATCCGAAACAAACGCCCTGCATTCTGCCGGGTGGACGGACAGATAAATGCGAACGGCTGTACCCTTTATAACGGACGCGCCACCTAGCCTACAGAACTAACTTCCTGCTGCTGTTCCTCAAACGTCCAAATGTAGGCTTTTCGCCCAGGAAGCCACCACCACCAGC
The DNA here is from genome assembly GCA_013358835.2 of Ixodes persulcatus. Classification (NCBI taxonomy): domain Eukaryota; kingdom Metazoa; phylum Arthropoda; class Arachnida; order Ixodida; family Ixodidae; genus Ixodes; species Ixodes persulcatus. Next base: position 243,008 of record JABSTQ010010085.1, on the reverse strand, counting down.
AAACCGAAATCTTATCTGCTGGCTTCTTACTACTCAGATAACCGGTTTGGCCGCGACGAACCGGCCCTTCGACGGATCGAACCACAAGAAAGATCGTCTCAAGAACGGCTCCAGGATGCGAACACGGCCGGTACGAGACAACAAAGGTCCCAGAGACCCCAAAGTTTGCAGCGGTCAGCGAGCGCTCGGCGACCGGCCTCGGCATAAAGGCGTCATTCAAGGTCACCCAACCCCCTCCAAAAGTAGGGTCAAAGCACCCTTGACCTCGACGGAGGCCGACGCCGTCGGAGCGGGCGAGAAAGAAACCCTCGCCTAGAAGCGCATCTCCGTAACATCGCTCGTAGCGCTGACCTTTGAGGAACAACACCAACAACAACAAGAAAAAATGTCGCCCGATACACACGAAATCTTACTTGAAACAACAAAAACACTGCATACACAAGGTGGGACGAGACATTTGGAAGGCAGCGAGGTACGGACAGTGTTTCGTCACTGCGACGTTTAGCGCATCATCGATGTTAGTACCCAACGGCAAAGAAGCACAACTGACAACTTAAAAAAAAAAAAAAACACGAAGCGCGGCAAAAAATAAATAAACGAATAAACAAAGACGGAGCTTACAAGAAAGAGCTCTTAGGAGGGCGGACTCACCATGAGGTCGACTTCGGATAGCATGTCCGCGTCGGCGGCTTGGTCGCACAGAACGCACATACAGGACAACGAAAGCGCAAATAAAAAAAAAAATAAACGTAAAAAAAAGATTTAAAAGAAAATAGAAGACAAATCACTTCGGCAACTAGCACGGCACGCACACAAGAAGCACCGCGACTTGGCACCAACGCCACGCCGAAAAACAGTCGCACTCTGCGAGCCTCCGCATCGTCACAAGACGCCGTTCGCGCTTCGCTCGACTTCGAACGTCGCAGCGTTCATTGCATCCAATAAGCGGCACGCTGCTCACAAACAGTCCCGTCGAATGATGCGCTAGAACAGTGGAGCTCTGTTGGCGCCGCGCTGTTAACTACACCGACGTTTCTAGCGCGAGCGTGAGTACTGGTTTTTAAACATGAAGCGCCAACAAAGCCGACGCGCGCCGTCCGACGCGACACACCACGGGCGACTGAACTGAACTGAACCGCCCGCTCGCGTTCAAATCTCCCTGGGCGAGAAGATAACCGATCGAATAAAAAAAAAAAAAAAAAAAAAACAGGCGCACGCACATACACGAAAAGCCCAGTGCGCGTACCCTCGCCCTCTGAACTGGATGCAGACGGACGACGCCCCTCCCACCTCTTCCGCTCGCGCCGCCATCTATCGGTAGCGTCCTTTCCCAGCGGGTTGTTTCGGCCCGCGAGTTCGTCGCCGGCGGGTTCACAGAAACGCGTCGGCGTCAACGCCCCGACCGTTTGCCAGCGGTTCCGTTGTACGCGTTCGCCACGCGCGTCTTCGTGCGAATCGGGAGTTTTGCGAGTCGCGCGTGAGAATCGCATAAATAAGCGAGGCTATTGGGGCGTCGTCACGTGACGGGAAATGACGTCACGAAGCACGTGAGTAGACAAGACAACTTGGGCTTGTGGCAACGAGAACTCCAGAAGAGTCGGTCGGCTTTTGTTTTCCCACCAATTTGAACCCAGTGGCGTCACGTGATGAGAAATGACGTCACGAACGTGCGCGTGCGACTAGATTAGAGTTTCCTGGTGACAATAGATAGATAGATGGGGTTTTATTTGCGTGCCTGCAAACAGCCAAGTGGCCTGAGCAGCAGTGCACTGTCCTGTACACATAAAAGTACAAAAAAAAAAAAAGGCATCGTGAGTCTGTTGCAGACGTGTCACTGGGCAAGTGGCCCGCACATCAGGATAAAACGTATCTCTGCATTTTGATGTCCTCCCTGACGGTACCCGGAACCTCAGCGACACCAGCAGCTGGGCACAATCAAGAGAACCATGCACAATTTGACGCAGGAAATGCATGTCTCTTGCAATTCGTCTATCGTGCAGAGGCACTAGACCGAGGTCAGTGAGCAGGGAACGGTAATTGTACAAACGGCGGCGGCCAATATATCGATCGTATGAAATTTGTATAAACTTACGCTGAACGTTTTCAATAATATTACTATGTAACGTCGTTACAGAGTTCCAAACCACAGACGCGAACTCGAGGCGTGATCTAACCAATGCACAATACAGACATAAAAGACACTCAGAGCGACGAAATTCTTTTGTCAGCCGCGAAATTACACTTAGTTGGCAAAGTCCTTGACCAACAATGCGAGACACGTGGAGGCAAAAATCCAATCTCGAATCCACAGACACCAAGATCCCGTACATAGACAACCCGCAGCACTTGCTCTTCAAATATAGTGTAGTCGAAGACTATGCTCCCCTTCTTCCTGGTAAGGGACATTACTACAGTCTTTTTGCCTATTTTTTAAGCACCAATGTTCAACGGAGCGGATGTCATTTTGTATCTAAATACAGCCATTCACATTATCAACCACACGGAAAAGTTTAAAGTCATCGGCGAACTTTAGCACTTTTGAGTTTCTGATGGAAGATGGTAGATCGTTAACAAATACCAAAAGCAGGAGTGGTCCGAGGTTAGAACCTTGTGGTACGCCAGATATATAAAGATGCAAATGTCTCCGACACACAATTAAAAAATCTAACATAATTTTGGCGATTTGAAAGGTAACTTTCAAACCATGCGCAATACAAGGTGCATAATCCGTATTCTTTTAATTTCAACAATAGTATCTGGTGGTCAACCTTATCGAAAGCCTCGGTCATGCCAAAGTAGACTGTGTCCACCTGACCACGGTTGCAGACTGCAGGACTACTATGACCGAGGAAGGTAGCTAAGTTCGTCTCCACTGATCTGCCCCTGAGGAATTCCTGTTGCAAAGGTGACATTTTTTGTTTAAAATATAAGTACAAGCGTCAGGCACGTAGCCAGGATTTTGTTTCGGGGGGGGGGGGGGGGGGGGGGGGGGGCGCCCATGACAAAATACTGTAAGATGGGGGAGGGGGGAGAGGAGGTCCCAGCAAATTTGAAGATTTCGGGGGGGGGGGGGGGGGGCGGCGGGCCCCATGCCCCCCCCCCCCCCCCTCCTGGCTACGTGCCTGACAAGCGTTCATACACCACCATCTCAAAAACCTCTGAGAAGCCACAAAGAAGAAACACAGGGCGGAAATTATTGACATTACAAGGATTTCCTGACTTGAAGACTGGTATTACGACTGAAACTTTCCACCGAGAAGGATAAACCCCATACTGTAAAGACAGATTAAATATAGGTGTCAGGATAGATATAAATATTTCAGCACATCCTTTGATAATAAAATTAGGAATGTCATCACAGCCAGTTGAAAGTTTTGGTTTGAGCTTCCGTATCGAGCACATCACCTCATCCTCGGTTACACTGTGGTATGCTAAGGAGTCAGCAAAACCCTTAAATTCGAAATCATTGGGCATATACTGTCACGTTCCGAAAAGCAAGAGCTAAAATGATTAGCAAATGCTTGGCTCACTTCTTGTGGCTTGCATAAAATCTTATCGTCAATTTTTAACACAGAAGCGCTGACACTATCCTTACTTTGGGTCCGAGCATAATTCCAAACAATACTTGGTTCTTTTTAATATTGTTTTCCACACAGCTGTGATAACGAGCTTCATCACGAGAGCAAAGCTTCTTAACTATTGCTCTGCAGACTGAAAACCTCTGATACCAATATTCACAATTCGACTTTTTATAGGTTTGTGCTAATGCTGCTTTCTAAACATGTCAATGACAAGTCCAGGAGGTCGGTCTTCATCTACACTAGGAAACAAGTTCAAAAGCATGAGTATAAATAAAAACAAAAAAATGATTTCGTCTTGGGTGTATGACATCACGCGACACTGTTAGCGCGAACAAATTATTACCAGTTTTATTTTCTTGTTTTCTCTTTCTTTCTTGAAACTGAATTTACTGGTGTGGCGGAAAGTGGCCAACTTTAGAGTTTTGAAGAAAAAATTTTAAAACAAACAACGGGACAAAATGCGCCATCGTCGTGTTCGCGCTAAAAGTGCCTCGCAGTGTACTTACGTTCGCAAACCGAAAGCCAAAAGAGCAAACCAAAGATGAAACTCGTTTCGAAAATCTCCAAACGCACCGAATGTCGTCTTCCCGCCAAGCGCCAACGGACGTGCCTGTCCATCGACGGATGAAGCAGCAACATTGGATGTTTCGGACACTTCCAAGCCCAGAGCCAACAGCAGGCAGCGTTCGTACTCCACCCACCCACGCGTCCGTCAACACGTCAACCAACACACGTGGCATCCAAGACTAGAAGACACCGCTCCACGGTCCAATCTGCACCGGTTCTCCACACTTTTCCCAAAGATATCGAAGACTTGGAAAAGCCCATTCGACGTCTGCCGACGGGTGCAGAAGGCAGACGCTTGAAGCTGAACCACAGTCCTGCCACAAGTGGATCTGAAGAGACGAACTTACTGCCTCACCGGCTCTCTAGACTTTTCCTACACTTTTCACCACAGATGGAGGACCTGGACAAGGGTATTCGAGGGTCTGGCGGGTGCTGAAGACACCTTGAAGCTGAACCACAGTCCTGCCACAAGCGGGTCTGAAGAGGCGAGCGACTTGCCTCTTCGTTCCCTTGGTCGCGGCGAGATGACAAACCCGCGGTAGACTTCGCGGGAGTCCCGAAACCCCCGGAGTTTGAGTCAGCGCGCTAGATTCCCGGCGTCAGAAGCGATCGAAGACGCCGCCGCCGCTCGCACGTGTGCTATACTTGTACGACGGACAGACGACCGCCTGCGCGCGCGCGCGCCATCTCCCTTTTTTTATTTTTCTTTGTTTCCCGCTCCGTGTTTTCTGGCGCCAAACAGCCGCTACGGTCCCTCACCTACCAAGGACGCGTCTTTATGCCTCTCGTGGATGGCATGCTCACATGATGGCAACGTGGGAACGCTCGACACACTATAGACGAAGACGCGTATACACCCTGCACCGTATAATAAGAGGAAGGACTCACGTCTCGCGTGTCAAGCAGGGCGTCCATGGCAGCGGCTAGCCTCGGGCTGTGCCGCGCCGGTTTGGGCGCCACTGTCAACGCCTGTCGTCCAACCCCACTCGGCCCGGCCTGGGACGACTGCCGACGCGGACGACGTCACATTGGAACCTGAAAGAGAACGCAAGCAACAACTTGTCGATCCAAACATCCATTGTCGCCCCAATAAGGTCCGGAAGGCCGGTCCACATACTTGCATGCGTTTGGTTGTGACCAACTGCGTTGTGCAGCCCTTATAGATCGCTTATGACGAGAGAGAACACTGGCACCATTTTATTTATTTGTTTGAACATACTATCGTTCCCTTACGGGACCAAGATAGGAGTAGAATACATAATTAAGGTTGACACGGTATGTGGAACACTTTACATTTGCGTAAATTTCCTCTTCTTTTTTTTTTCCATCATTTTTTCTTCTACCATAGGCTTGAAAAAGTTTTTGATAATGTTATATAAACCACCACTTCACATAGATAGTACCTACAATTTATCTCGAAAATACCGGAGAACCTTCACTCTTGTTAAATGCAGTTCCAGAAGTACCTCATAGATGGTGCTGCAGCGTGTCAGTGTGTGTTCTCGTCGTGAGCGATCACGAGGCTGCACAACGCACGATGCCGCGACCAAACGCAAGTGTGTGAAGGTTTCAAGCGTTCCGCATTCGTTTTTTTTTTTTTTTTTTTTTTTTTAAGATATGAAAACAATTGTGTTTGTGTGTATATTTACACAGCCTGAAGTTAGTCGGCCTCAAATGACGACTTGTCTCCCAGCTGTAGATGGGAAATTTAGCCAGTGCAGTACAACCGCCACCTCGGGGTCTTTAACGTGCACCACGTAGTAGTGATATACGACCGCACGCCGGTACAATGCTCATCCAGGTCGAAACAGGCAGGGGTGTGGATTGAACCCAGAATCCCTGGGTTCTGCATGCAGCGCCAGCTTTCGCTCCACGTGCTCCGAGCTGGTCTGCGCTAGCCCACCCGGCCACCAATCCCCCCTCCGTACTGCGGGAAGCGACCGTCGCTCCAGCAAGAGTCCCAGATGCGCGAGCTACGCGATCGTCCTCCGTCTTCTTCCCAGACTTTGAAAACACGTTTTAAAACATCGCTAGCGTCATAAAACAACGCGATTATACTGTATCCAGCTGCTACACATAACGTTGATTGGTCAAGGCACCTTCCAGTTCGTTCTATTTTAGTGTAGGATGTATATTTCGCAAACGCAAAGCGAGAAACATGATCCGCCCGAAACTCGGCGCCTGCAAGGTCGCTTTCCCGCACGAAGGTCGGATCCAGCTCGGTGCACGTGAGCGCTTCTCCAGCGATACGGAGTTGGCTGCAAAAGGAAAAAGAACGCGATACTCTGGCCTGTGCTCTGGCTCTGCAAGGTACCCCCCCCCCTCCCTCCCTCCCCTCCCCTCTCTCTCTCTCTCTCTCTCTCTCTCTCTCTCTCACTGTGTGTGTGCGTGTGTGTGTTGGGGGATCGGTGGCCGAGTGGGCACTGGGCTGGCGCACACCAGCTCAGAGCACGTGGAGCGAAAGCTCGAGCTGCAGGACCAACTTATGCCCGTTTCTATCTGGATGAGCATCGTACCGGCATGCGGTCGTGTATCACTAGTACTGCGTGGTGCACGTTAAAAGACCCTAGGCTAGCGGTTTGTACTGCACTGGCTAAACTGCTCATCCACAGATGAGGTACCAGACGCACATAGGGGCTCACGAACTTCCGCCTGTATAAACATGCACGCAACACAATTACAATTAGGTTGTAATGTCTCGCTTTTCTTCGTTCCCCCGTACCGGATATGTGAACTATGTGGCTGAGGACAAGGGTAAACGTAAAAGGTCTATAAATAGTTTCTAAGGGCAGCCGCAAATTCTTCCAAAATCTAGGACGCTGAAAAGCGGCTCAAAAAAAGCCGGAAACAGATGAAAAAAGAAATGAAAAAAAAAAGATAAATAGATGTTTGCGCCGAAACGACGGCGTCACAGCGTCATGTGACGTCAGTGTCACGTGACGTCATGGCGTGTTATTACGTAATGGTGTCACGTGCCATGACACTACACTGTCATGTGGCGTTGGAACGGCAGCGGATCCCAGGACTAGAACATTTCTACGTTAAATTTAGCGGGAATTCTTTTTCCGCTAAACGTCACGGTACCACGTGACACCACGATGCGACATCGTGACGTCACACGGCACACGATCCCATTGCGTGACGTGACATCACGTGGGTTAGAGGTCAGCGTGACCGTGTGCAAGAGGGTGTGCAACGCCTCGGCTGTTGGAGGTTTCTTTCTTTCGTTTTTCCGCGCCGTAACGAGTACAGCTGGCAACAATGTTTCGAGGGGGCGGTCGACGACAGCAGGGCAGCTCCCGAGCGCTGGCGCCGCCGAGTCCCGTGTTTACCCAACTCGAAGAATGCGGGCCGGCCCGACACCGGGCTTCGACCGAGATAAAACAGATCCCTCCCTCCACACACACACTCCTGAAACTCAATCACGCCGATGGAGAGACGACAGGAAGTGTCGGAGGGACCACTACACGCGCACCGCATACACGGGGGCGGCCATGTTCAAAACACGGGCGTAGCGCCATCTCTCGGTGGGATGTCCCGTTGGAAGGCAGCGAGCCCGTGCAGGTGGCCAAACGCACGCCAAGAGACGTTGTTGGTGTTCCCATCCCGTGACTATGCGGGCAGACACTGAGGCAGAGGAGGAGAGGAGAACGCGCGAGGAAGTCAAAAGATCGAGCTCCGGTTCGAACGATTAGTGGACAGACAAAAAATCTTGCTGCCCTTGTCTCCACCGCAATCGTCGAACGCGTTCGAACTGGAAATCGGATCCGTGTTCACAGACGCGCCTATGCAGCCGCTTTCGCCTTCTCTGGTTGACTCCGCAAATTCAGCACTGCGGCTTTGTTAAGCTTGCTTCGCGTACTTGTGCCGGTTCTGCAACCAAAACGACTGCAACGACCGGGACAACCGTGACAGATGGCGGCTCCACGAAGCTACTTCTTCCATTGCTTGCCGCGCTGTACACACGGCGAGCACTACTCCCCGGCGAGTTTGGCGTTGTTGTGGTGGCTGGGTCATTCTCGACACAACCGACACAACTGTGTGAACCAGACTTTGTGTCTAGAAGGTGTTGACCAGAGCGACTAGTGACTAGAGTGACACTAGCGCTGACGGGTTGCGATTTCGGTGACGTAACGTAAAATACGACTGGCGCAAAAACAAGAGAGCGGGAGAGAGAGAAAGAGAGAGAGACGCGCGGTGGATGGGATAAAATATGACAAACCAGGAACGAACAACAGGAATGGGAAGTGGCCTTTCGCACCCTTACCATATACCTTCCAAAGCTCCTCCCCACCCCCCGCGGACGCGCAACAAGCGAGCGAGCAGGAGACAGCTGCCGAGCTCCAGCCACGCTTCTCCAACCGCCAACGATCCTAGGAAAAAAAAAAATAAATAAAAGGGGGTAGGGACCCGTCCGAAAATCTCTCGCGCAGCGCCAATTAGACCAGATGGCACATAACAACCGAAAGACGGAGGGGGAAACAGAGTACAGCAAAAAAAAAACGGTAACGGGGCTTTTTATGCTTCTCTTTTTTTTTTATGATGGGAAGCAGTGTGAAGAGTACGTCTGAACGCAACGCAAGACGTATCCCGCTTTGACGCAAAGCGGCAGGTCCGGGTTCAGACGTCACTATAAGCGAAGTGGAACCGGGACCAAGACCGACGCACGATTTTTGTCTTGATATAAAATCTCGAGCCAACCAACCCCCCTACCCCTTTCCCCCTTGGCGAATTCACGGCACTTCTTGCGCGATGCCAACGCTTACGAGAACGTTGTGGTATCGGGAATGTTGCAAACTTTCTTCGAACCTGAGACTGAACGGGTTTGACAAAGTTGGGCTTCTTCAACAGTACGTGGTGGCGGTGCCCGACTTCGACACAAATATTTCAAATTTTGGGAGAAAAAAAAAAAAAAAGTTGGAACTGTACTTTTCTCTGCCATCCTTCAGTCAAACATAAGTCAAACTTCTGTCGAACTTCAGCCAAACTTCAGCGAAACTTGTATCGAACTTCAGTCAAAATTGTGTCGGACTTCTGTCAAACTTGACGTTAAAATTCGAGGAAGTCGAACCTCGGCGCTGACCGCACCAGTATACCGGGGTCCACTGGGCCGTGTGCCCCCTACACCAAAGCTGTACCAGGATTCACATAGAGCGTTCCTAGAACCTCGGCTAGAACCATCGAGGAAGGGAGGGGGGAGAGGGTGGGAGAAGAGGGGACACGACAGGACGTAGACGAAGAACAAAAAAAAAACATACGCACATCAATGTGGACCGTTACCCGGGAAGAACAGCTGATGCGGCCACGGCAGGGTTCAGGGATCAGCGAGCCCCCGATCCAGCCATCTCTCTCCACTCTCTCCGCCGCCGCCATTACGAGCAGAAAAACGGGGGAAAGTCCGGGAAGTGCGTAACGCGAGCGTGCATTGTGATCGCACGCGTCTCGTCTCCATTGTGTTGTAAATCCCATTCCGCGTATACGACCGCATCGAGTCATTTTTCGTTATTCGCATTTCTTTTTTTAAGGTTATTGTAAGGCATAGCCAACCGTGCACACGAGGGGGGTGGCGAGGACAACCGTCCCAACGGTCGACACCGTGGACTGGGTTTTATTTATTTATTTTTCTCACGGGTCCGAACTTTTACTGTCTCTTATACGAGATAATGAGCGACGGCTGCAGGGAGTTTTGCCCGGCGACGCTCTCCGCGACGCGCTGCGAGATCCAGACGAGCATGCGCACTAGCGGCGTCTCCGTTGCGGAGAACGCACCTCTGGGGGAGCAAAACGGTTCACGAAAACTCTCCTGTGGGGAGTTTTGATAGAACGTTCCGACACCTCCGGTAACGAATACGATGCAGGCGCAAAGGCGTCGGCGGAATATCAGGTATCCTTGTCGGAACAGTCTACCGGGTTAGGTGGAGAAAATGAAACCCGGTTTTTTCCGCCCAAGGTTTTTCCGCCCAAATAAATGAACTATAAGCTTCGCAGAACGCTAAAACTCCGCGGCGATATGACGCTATAGCGGTGGCTATAAAATGCCAGCGTTCGAGCACGTGGTGTTACCCGCATCAAAAGATACAAAAGAAAAAAAAAAATTTCTACGAGCCGACGTCCACCTATCGTACCTAAATTAGAGATTGTGAGCGCCTGAGGCAATTATGCCAGTGAAAAACCTGCCAGCAAGAAAGAAAACAATATTGTCTTTCTAACTTTTTTTTTTTTTTTTCACTGACATAATTGCTACACGCCCCCGTACGGAGTCTCACATTTCGGTTCGGTCAATATTAGCCACCATTCACCAAACCGAATTTTGAGGCTCTGGGCTCCCGTAACAATTACTACGTCAAATAAAAAGAAAATTAAAAAAAAAAGGCGGACGTTTGTTTTTGGTAAATTTTAGTTTTTCGTTTGCACATTTTGTCGCCCTCCAATGGTTGAGATCCGGCAAAGAAAAGATCAAATAGCCAATCGACATTTTGTTTTCTTCCGCTCCCATGTGTCCGTTTCGCTATTCGCTCTTTCTCGCGTGAGTTGAAACGTGGTGGCGCCACTGTGCAAACCACTTCCAGTTCTGAACTGGACGTCGGGTTTCGCAGTATTTGCGTCAAATACACGCGCTAACTTCTGGAAATAACCGCTTACAGTGCTGTCAGACTTCATTCACTCTTATGATAAAACAATGATGACTAAGAAATTAGGAAATATACGTGAACAGGAAGTGTGCCTCGGGTACACAATAGATGGCACCACTGAGTTTGTTGCCAAACAAAGAATGGCGAATATCGCCCTTATTTGTTTGGCAACAAACTCAGTAGCGCCATCTATTGGGTAGCCCCAGCCCCGGCACACTTCCTGCTCACGCATATTTCCTCATTTGTAAGTGGCACAGCTCGCAGTCATTGCGCCCTTAAACCGACACCGTCAAGGTCGAGAGTCTGACACTCTTCAAGTTTTCATTTGGGGGCTGGGGGTTTGAGCGATTAGCCTACCGATTAATCAATTAATGCCTATCAAGATTAATTTTTTTAACCGGTTAATCGGCGAAATATTGACAAAGAAAAAACAAAAAAAAAGGTAAAACTTCAGCGCTTTCACCACGTACACGTGGACGAGTGCACATGTATGAAGGCAAACTTTAGGCAAAATTTTGACCTAAAGTAAACTGGTGGGGCGACAGTTGTAGCTCCAAAGAAGTGTAGAAGTTAAGAGTGCCTCAATGTCCTTCTGTTTAGGGTTTAGGATGCGACAACACGCGCTCACAGGGAAAATACAAAGAAATCGCAGGAAACAAAATGTCGCCGTAGCACAGTCAGCGCCACGAGCGCGTGCAGGGACACGCTCTTTCACGTGCTTCAGAAGAAAACATAAAAATAACCATTCGAAACAAAATGGCCAGATGTCATCACCCCAAGCAAAGCGCACATGAAGGCACCCTAGTAGAAGTTTTACGTGTCCCCGGCCACTACAACGCCGTGCGAGTGTCCGTCTAGCACAGCAGAGGCGATTGTGAACAATCAAAGGAGTTCGCCGTTGACGAATCTCTTTGCCTCTACGGCTGAAGTAATCATTTCTGAACGTGGGTGTCTTTTGACCGTTCTCTCAACTACACATCGAAGTTTATATAAAATCCGAAATTGTACATTGCACCGTCTATCACATATTCAGCCAAGACAAAACATTTCATTTTGAAATTAAAAAAAAAAAAAAAATTATATATATATATATATATATATATATATATATATATATATATATATATATATATATATATATATATATATATATATATACAGGGTGTTTTTTGTTTTTTTTTAAGCTTAACAGAATTTTTTTTAAACAACCATGAGAGCTAGATTAATGCGGTCTGTGCAGGTGAGTTATACGGCCAGGGGGACATATTATAGGAGGCTAATCGTAACGATCAATTGGCTAATTAGTTAAAAATCGTTAATGAACTTTTTAATTAATGAAAATAGACATATAGTTCCAATTAGAAACTTGCTCAGCGTCATCGAAAACCACTAAATCAGTAATTTTCAGAAAGACTTTCAGCGCGTGAGAAGCGTAGTAGTGCACTAAAGTTACCACTCGCGGAGCAGGTACAAGGCTAGCTGTTTCGGTAAGGCGCCCGCGAAATTTTTCCGTCTCTTATCTAGCACCAGCCTCGTGCCTGCTCCACGAGTGGTAACTTCAGCGCACTACTGCGCTTCTCACGCGCACAAAGTCTTTCTAAAAATGACTGATTTAGGAGTTTTGGACGACGCTCAGCAAGTTTCTAATTGGAACCATATGTCTATTTTCACTAATTAAAAAGTTAATTAGTGGTTTTTAATTAATTAGCCGACTTATCGCAAAGATTAGCCACCCACATAATGTCCCCCTGGGCGTATAACTCACTCGCACAAACCGCATAGGTATAGCTTTCATGGCTTTTTTCTAAACAAATCCGAAAGAAAACAAGAAAACACCCGTATATATATATATATATATATATATATATATATATATATATATTGTCTGTGTGCGTGTGTGTGCGTGTGTGCGTGCGTGCGTGCGTGCGTGTGTGTGGTGCGTGCGTGCGTGGTGGTGCGTGGTGTGTGTGTGTGCGCGCGCGCGCGCGCGTGCGTGCGTGCGTGCGTGCGTGCGCGTGTTTGTGTGTGTGTGGGAATGCACGAAACCGAGTAATTGATTAGAGGGTGCCGAGAAATCGGGTTAAACATTTTAATCGACGCCCAGCCCTAGTTCTCAATAATGAAAGTAGAATTCATCATGCTCAAGACGTCATATAGTTAAGTATAAGCCGCATGTAAGCGATTTGGCAAGCGACGAGACAATTGCAGACCCGCTTCGCTGTCGCTCGGTCACTTGCGCGACGAGGCAAACCGCGCGAAAGCGACGGGAGCAAGCGACCAAGGCGATGAGCGACGTGTTCTAGAAATCTAAAAAACCGAGCGACGCGACGAGCGACAGTGAGAAATCTCCGTCGCAGACTCTCGTCGCTCGCTAAATCCTTTGCATGCGGTTCAGCCTTTATTGTTTGGCCAATCGTCAAAGGTTCGACCACAGCGACGCTTTTGGTCGCACACGCCGCCCATAGCAAAGTGTAACATAAACAAAACAAAAAAAAAGGTAATACATTTCGAGCTGTCGTGACGTCATGCAAAAAGCTATGAGGGGATGAGCAGAGAGCGAGCCCTCCCTCTTCGCAATCTTTGCTCCCACAACAGCCCTCCTCCGTGGGAATGTCCACAACTTTGCGACCGTAGGGGCAGTCATTCTCCATTGTGCCCGCGCCAACCGTTTGCACACGCGCTGTTCGCTCTTCGTAATGGATGAACGTTCGCAATGGATGCACGGCTCCACACGGCTGAACCCTACATATCGGGCGGCAGCTCACGCAACCTGGCCAGTAACTGTGTGCATGTATGTATGTGTTTGTGTGTGTGTTTTAATAACAACAGCAGTTTCGGAGGAGGCCACGCCACCAAGCGGAGTAAACGCCAAGGAGAGAAGCGCCTATCCAACTGTGCAGCGAAAATTGGCGCGGCCTGGCGACCCAAACGCGAAACAGCTAAACTTAATTTAGTTCCCGAAACCGGTATGGTCACGTGACGAAACGATCCGCTGCATCACTGTAATCTCACAAGTTGTTGGTCGTGCGGCGCTATCGAAGCTACAAGCGTCAAACTTGCAATTTCGGGGAGGAAAAAAAAAAAAAAAAAAAAGACTGGTTTTGCGCACGAGCGTTTGCGGAACATCAAAAAACAAAATCCCACTTTTCAAAGCCACGCGCCCGCGTTCGTCAATATTATACATAAAAAAATGAAACCTTAAATTAAAAAAAAAAAAAAAATTGTGGGCGACAAGTAAAAAAAAAGACGCCGTAACGGTCCAGGGAGCCGGGAAGGTTGTTTATAAAAACGAAAGGGGACGACGTTAATAAAACAGAAAAAGAGGAAGAGGAGGTGAAAAAAAAAAAAAAGAAATGGTAGGGGGTGGAGTGCGGTGGGGGGGGGGGGGGGGGGGGGGGTTGCAGAGAGCGCGTTTTAAGAGCCAGTAGCGCACTCGCGCGACGCCCGCACATCTGTTGTGTCCCGCGACGAAGGAAAAAACAAAAAGAGAAACAAACTAAGCAAAGAGGGGGAAAAGAGAAAAAAAAAACACAAAAAACAACGAAGGTTAACAATACGGACAAAAATTGGGTATAGAACCAGGTGACAACTCCCAGACCATCGATGGGAGGGAGGGAGGGAGAGAGAGAGGGGGAGAGGGTTGATGAACAGGAGGGGAAGAAAGGGGGGGGGGGGGCATTCTGAGAATGCAGTGATGTGATTGGTCCGATCATAATTTTAGAGCAGCAGGACAAGAACTTTTAGAGCCCGGAACCTATCCTTCGTTTTCGTTCATTCCCTCGCGAATACCATGGTTCGATGCGCCTACTGGCCTGTCCCACTAATAAACAATGCCTTCTTTGATTGCCTTGCCCTGTGCAGCAATCCGTTAACGTCCGTTGCAAGGCAGTTCGCCTCCCTCAAACACTCAACTACGCAGCTTTCTTGTTGCACAAAAACACCGGACATGGAAACAAAAAAGAAAAGAAATGGTAACAAGCCATTACCTTTGTTTAAAAAGAAAACAAAATCTACGCAGCGGTTACTTTTGCAAGCTGCTCTGGTTGCTGAAAGAAATAACACTGACACGTGTGAACTGTTATTTTATGTATGGAATAGGAGATACACCGATAGTATTCCACCGAATTGACAGCAGAAAACAATTTTTAGTATAAAATTGGACGCTCCGCTTAAGCCTTAAAGGAGCTGTGCAACGATATTCAATTGGAATGTTTTTCACTTTACACGAGCTTACTGGCACTAGTGGGACTCAAGGATACTCGCATGCAATGCCACTGGCCAAGAAACTCCTTTGTTGCGGTGTAATTTCAAGGACAAAAGCGATCATTTTCATTCAATCTCTCCCTTGCAAAATTCGATGACGTAACGCGGGGATCGCAGTACACCCGTATGACGATATTTGAATGCGGTTCATAGATTGGACCCGAGCATTGCGTGGGCACTCGATTTAGGCTCGTGATAATTGATAGCTCGAGAAGCATTCGAGTAGTGGCCCGTGTCCAATCGCTGCAACGACGACAATAGCCGAGCCATAACAATGTCTGGAACTCAGCGCGTGTCCTGTGCTTTGCCAACCCCAGCGCGTGGCTATGATCAACATTGGCGGCATATAATCGGCTCCAGATCACGTGGCCGCTTGTTCTGGCTGCGAGTTGAGGGCGTGAACGCTGCTCGTTGTTTTTTTAATTTTTTTCTGGGACTTCTAATGCGTCGGGTGAAAAACGAAGGCGAGTTTCATAGGTCATTAACGTCAGGGATCCGTTCTAAGCGGTATTTGCGCAAAGTAAAAAAATTGTTGCATAGCCCCTTTAAATGTTTATAAGAAAACTGTCATTCTAAACTGTCACAACTTTTCTTCAAATAAACTTATTGAAACGTCTTTTCTTTTTTTATTCAACAAGCATAAAAATTAACTTTCACAAACCTCTATGTCAGGCAACGAAGGGGCGAGATAAATTATTTTTAGAAACCTAGCGGGCCCGAGTACGAAACTTTGCTTATTTCATGCGGCCGCATTTTCACGTATAGTGGCGAGGCTCGGTTAACACTTCTTGACTTCCTTTTTATTTGAGGCAATAACAAATCATACAGATAAATCGGAAGATTTGTTTCTATTTCGAGCCTTCATCCACAAGTGGAAGGATTGAATGTTTTTCACAAGACAAAAAATTCCATTCTTTGCTTTACTGCGTCACGGTACTGGGCGAGACATGCCGCCTCAGTTTTGAGGAGTACAATTCTGCAGGCACATTAGGGGCCACTACACGAGAAAAATAATCAACACTTCCAATGGTTTCCAGTTCTGACGACCTGAGGTTGTGCAAGGAGGCTTGGTGCTTGAGGACTCTCTCCTCACGACATTACACGCACTTCTGCCGTGTCCCGTAGCTTAAAAAAACAATTTAGTCACCTCTTGTTATTGAAATGACTAGCCTCCCCGTCGGAGATGTGGACAAGTTTTGTAAATATCGGAGTGTTTTCTTCCAGCCACTCTTCAACTGTGCGCAGAGCAAACAAAGCGTGTGCTGTATTGTGCACGACGTCGTCGCTGACAACTCCGAAGCTGTAGATTTTGCGTTCCGTTGTAGCGACGCAGGTGAGGATAGACACGATTTGGTTCCTCCAATGAAAGCACTGTACCGCTCGCGGAAGAACGACGCTCCAGTTTTCCGCAAAATCAAAATGCAGTACGATGGTACGAGCCTCGAGATGCGACTTTTCCGAGCTTATAGCAAGCCGCTGAGCATGTCGGATGAATCAATGGGGGAAGTACTTTGTTACGCACTTTACGCGCTCATCGCAAAATGCGTTACTTCCCATTTGTTTGCTTAGCAGTTCGCTAGATTCCCAGAACGCTATTTCGACTTATTCGTCTTCCTACATTAATAACGACTCCAGGGTTAAACCATCTCTTTTTGGAAACACCTTACAGGTCAGCAGAACGCACTCCTCAGTCAGGTTAGCACAGAGGCAGAGTTTCTTATTGTCTTCGAGACTGAATTCTTGGTCGCCCACGTCCTGCCATGCAAAGGGTTTGCTTCTCCCTCTCTTGGTTATGGTTAACGGTGTCTGACAAACAGAGATGAGATACCCGATATGGGGACAGCATAGAACCATCTCAGCGAAGCGAAACGAAAGGGAAAGGCTGCTAATGTTCAAAGTCTGCGCTAAATAAACAATCACGACAGCTCTCTAAAAAGGGGATGCGACACTCGTGGAGTCAAAAAGGGTGGCGGCATGTCTATGCCCCGCTCGGCCCGTGAGTTGCCCTTTCGTTCCCACTTTCCGTCGAAGAAAAATAAATAGCCAGTGCAGTTTACGAAAACCTTAAAAATACTTTAATCTAAAAAAAAAAAAACACGCAATTAGGGAAGATGCGCACATTGCAGAAAAGCGAAAGCAAGCACCAAAGCGGCGTGATGCTATCAGAACTGATAGTTTCACGCCATAATATTCTACGAGGTTTTGAACGTACGTTTGGTTTCGCAAACTTAAAAGTGCCAATAGTAAAGACGGAGATTGGGAGGTTTTAACGAGCGTAGCTTAGCTAACGTGTAAAGAAAGTTGTTTGAAGAAAGAAAAAATGCACGCACGCTTATTGACGTGCTTGCTCGGCGGGCCGTCGCTTTGAGATGCGTTTCCCCACAAGTGCTCTATTAACTCACGGAAGACCTATAAAACGTCCTATATATGTTTAGCTTTCCTTCTCGTCTTTAGTGTTGTTTCTTTTATATAAACTATACTCGAATTAACAATATTACAATTTTTAAATAGACTTAGATACAAGCTTTCATTTTATACGTTTATTATGACTTAAATAATTGTACATCGAATGCTGGCTCGATTCAAACTTGGTCCATTATTGTCAAAGGTGCCTGATTCAAGAATTTTTATTTTATAAAATAAAATAAGAAACACACTTCTAGAGAACTTTAACCCTTCTATATAAAGTATTCAAGCAATAAAAAAAGTTATCATTGCTGTGAAAAATATAATTTAAACGATGCGAGACTTCCAAATGTGCCACTAGTGAAAACTGGAAAAATCGCAAGACCGACCTTCTGCACTTTCGAAGCCCAAAACTCAAGAACAAAAAAAGTTTCCGTAGTTCTATTTTGCAGTTTTCTTCTAGTCACATATTTTACACCAACATATATTTTTTTTTCAATATTTTGTTTTTGAGAACCCATCATTTTTTATTGTACGATTTGAGATGAAATCACCCATAAATGCCACATGCTTCAGCGAAGAATGACGAAATTTCCTAAAATTAGTGTGTTCGGGGTAAATAGATAATTTTTCTCGGGACCGCAATACTCGTGGTGGCGGACGTCAGAAAATGCACTATACTTATCTAGTTCGCTAGATAATGACTAAAAAAATGACAGAAAAATAATGACTAACTTTTTAATCAGTGAAGATAGACATATGGTTTCAGTCAGGAACTGCCTGAGCGTCATCGGAAACCACTAAATCAGTAATTTTCAGAAAGAATTTGAGCGCGTTAGAAGCGTGGCAGTGCACTAAAGTTACCACTCGTGGAGCAGGTACAAGGCTAGCGGTTGCGATAAGGCGCCCGCGCGATTTTTCCGTCTCTTGTCAGAGCCCCAGCCTTGTACTTGGTGCATGTCCTTGTCGTACGTGTGTCTTTTTTTCGTCCTGTTTCAGTTCGCGCCTGTTAACCTTTTACTGCAGGGCAGAGTTTTCACATAAACATTCATCCAATTATTTTTTTTTCTAATATTTGACACCTGCGCAATGCTTACGAGCCATCCCACTCTGGAGGGCGCTCTTCTCCTCAGTACACGGCTGCGCAGCGGCAAAGCGATATACGCGATATACGCAAAATCGCAATGTGTGCTTCACGGACGCCGCTTCACCGCAGGGCACTAGTGCACAAAGAGAAGCGCACTGAACGGAAATAATTAACCCGCCCGAATACACAGATCGAAGGTCTCAAACTCACAAGTTCACTCATACCAAATTAGTAGCAATGCCCGAAACGTACACATATTATGTCGCAACTCGAAAAGGTGAGCTCAACTCGGTAAGCTTTCCTCCACTGCACCAAACAGCTTTCTTTGTCCGGTTTCTTTTATACACCAACTCATGTTTACAAACAAACCGGAGCGCCCCTCGCGGATGCCACCGGCGCCGCGCATGGACGGTGGGCAAGAAGCCCGCCGTCGCCCATAAACAAACCATTGAATTGCGTTGTCGTCGGCGTCGGTGGGAGCCCCCGTGCTCTTTTTCGCGTTGGAATTGTTGATTCTACGTCCTCCTAACAATGTCCGACTACTTGAGCGGCTTCAGCAAAAATAACGAGGCAAAACTTTGCGTGAATAATGTGACGTGCGGCGATTCATTTCACGTGGACGCCGCAGAATGGGCGCTAAAGCCTGACTCCCACGATGAGATTCTGCTCGCTATCTTCAGTCGCGACGTCGCTCGGGCTGAAAAAGCTTGGACCGTAGCTGAGATGGTGGACGTAGATACTGAAAACCGCAGAGTAGAATTGGGCATTACAAGTCGGTGACGGCCACTGGTAACAATAATCAACATCTTCTTGTATCTACTGTTTACACTTAGCCTACTTACCCCAACCAACCTTCAAAAGTGTTTTGAGGCCTGCACTTAGTTCTTGGAGCAATTACCGGGTCAACGTTTGGTTTACGGGCCGCTGTCGTTTGAACGAGCTGACGACAAAAAGCAGAGAAGTTTGAAAAAGCAGACGACAGTTCGAACGCATGTGCAATGGTGCGGGCAAGCACCGCGTCCCGCGTCAACAAACCATTGGAATGTCACGTTGTCGGCGTCTGTGTGAGTATGCGTACTCTTTTTCGCGTTGGAATTGTCGATTCTACGTCCTCGTAGCAATGTCTTACCACTTATATCGCCTGAGCGAAATTATCAAGGCTCGTTACGCCGCTAAACTTTGCATAAATAATTTGACGTGCGGCGATTCATTCGCATGAACGCCACAGAATGGACGTCAAAACCATGATGAGATTCTTCTAGCTATTTTCGGTGGCGACGTCGCTCGTGCTGCAAAAGTGTAGCAGGTAGCGGCGATGATCGACGTCGATACTGAAAATCGAAAGCGGGAACAGACCAAGCGTAACAAGTCGGTCACTGGTACCAATGATCAACATCTTGTATCTACTGTTTACACCGATCCTACTTAAGTCTTTTGAGGCCTGCAATTACTTCTTATTGCAATCACTGGGTCAAAGTTTGGTCTATGGGCCGCTTTTGTTTGAACGAGCAGACGACAAAAAGCAGACAAGTTTGAAAGAGCAGACGAAAGTTCGAACGATCAGGCGGCCGTGTAAATTTGAAGACGCACTGAACCCGTGGCTGGTCCGGACAACTTGGCGATTTTGTCTTGTTCACGTTGGAACAAAACAAATACACCTGGCGACCACGAAGCGTTGCCTGCACAAGCAATCGTAGTTCGACAGCGTCTGCTTTGCCCTTTTCACGGCTACTATCCACGTTCTCAGACGAACGGAGGGGGCAGAAACACAAGAAAACTGATCTTCAAACCTTTCCACGCTCTCTTGGTACAGCCCCGTCGCAGTATTTTGACGAGAAGGCAGGTTTTTTGTCTGGTTTCTTCCGAGAGAACACAGGAATGCATGTCTCGCACGGCGACTTCTGCCCACCACCCCAGACCGGAAGTGCGATCGACGCGCCACCACCGCGGCGTGACGTAGAAGAGTTGAGTTTGTGTATAGTGTTGAAGGAAGAGAGCAAATGATACAAATATGTTCGCTTTCCACAATATTGCAGTGCTCACAAAGGGCAAAATCCAAGCGCTTAACCCACATGCAGCTGATCATCTGATTGAAGAGCGTGTACTCATTCAGTTGTTTTCAATACCAAGTGTACCAGACATAGCAGTCTCTTTTAATGTTTACAGCGGCCATGACACAAAAATGCTACCCCCCACCCCCCCAAAAAAAAAAAAAGCATAAAAAGAAAAAGTTATGGCTTCAAACAGCAAACTGAACCCGATTGTGCAATCTCACAGGTGACTTAACAAGAAAAAAAAAATGCACAATCAATTTTAACTGTATGCCATGTAGCTGGGGAAAAATGCAACACAAGCCCTCAAGGAATAATGCCATGTGAGTAGGAAAGAACATGAAACAGACGGTTTGCCCAATGCACCCAGCAGGAAGTTCTGTTAAAGGCCGACGACCAGACTCGAGATTCTGCAAGGCAGAAGATCCTCCTCCCCATGGGGGAGGAGGAAACAGGCAACGGTGGACAGGGTAGAAGGGGGGGGGGAGGAGGAATCAAGAGAAAAGTGGAAAGCGCGAACTGGTCGTCGGTCTTTAACTCAACGCTTCCCAAAGCAGGCAGTTAATACACAACCTGCAAATCAGGTATGTCTCAGGTCAGACTTGTACGTAGTTCAACTACTCTACTCAAGTTACTGTAGTTTAACTACTTTTCTGAGTAGTTTAGTAACTTTCAATTACATTTTTATTTCGGTAATTAGTAGTTTACTTTAATTACTTTTTCTGAGTAACCTACTCAAACTACAAATTACTTTCGAATTTTAGTGGTTGTTTTGCCTATCAAACATTCCTGCACAAAAGAGATAAGAAGTTGGAAGATTAGCTGATATTTGCAAAGAGGGGGAAGCACGTGGCGTAGGAAAAGGAGGGGGGGGGGGAGAAAATGGGTTGGAGCGTCCGAAACTCCCCCAATCCCCCTCTGCAACAACACTGCTACGAAGCGAGGGGAGCGAACAGGCACGACGCAAGAGAGGCCGAGTAAAGGCCCGTTCACACAGTTGCGTTCGGAGCGACCACTACGCTTACGAACGAATGCAACCGGTTGGAACGACGAGTTACCATAGCAACGAAGCGCCAAACGGTCGTTTCGCTCGTGTTCGTTCACAACGCAAGGAGTTGAGCCGGGCTGAACTTTTTCGTTACGTTCGGGAACGACGGGAGCGACAGACCAATCACAGGTCGAGGAGAGCTCGGTCGCGCGCGTTGCATGCCGGTCGTGCCGGGCTCCTTCAATATGACAACATGGTGTCGGTCAGGTAGACAGGTGGGGAAACGGCCCATAGAGGCCTACAGCAATGCCGTGACCGGATTGTGTACTCGTCTGCTTGCGGGTACCCCCGATTTGCGACAGATGGCGCTGCGGCGAGAAGAAAAAAAAATCTCCGTCGGTTTAGCCGGTCGCCACCGGTCGCCCACCTGGAGTGAGAGTTCGCGGTGCTCCACATAGATGGCGCCACAAAAAAAGAGAAACCCGAAAGGGACACAATCCGGTCGCTCATTTGGCTCTCGTTTCCGCACCTGTCTATCTTACACCCTGGTGTCGGTGGTGTTCGTCGACGTGGACGGCGTGGTGGAAGCTCATCGTTCCGCGTAAAAGCGCTATCCTTGACTGTGAATTTTCGTCGTGTGTCGTTATGATAACCCAGCACGTACTAGAAGGGAAGATCCACCTACTCGTGCGGCGATCTCGTGGCGGCACACTCAAGGCAGCAGAAACGCCCGTGCCGTCGTGTTTGTTTACTTCGACTACAGTGGTGCTTTCTTAGCATTTGTGTCCTCAGAACATCGCCCGGATTTCTTTTTTGGCGCATTCCATGCGTGTGCTCAAGTTCAAGGTATTACTGGTGCGTACCGTATAAAGGATGCGAATTTTCACGCGTCTTCATCACCCGAGAAAGGTGATTAGTGTTAGCAATCCTGAACGCTCGCATGTCTCGCTCGCAACGTCTATCGGATCACGAAATTATATTTCTACGTTGATAGTTCGCTGCTAAGATTACATCGTCTTTTATAATCGTAGAAAAGGCGTGTGACGAGATTTGTACTGTTGGCGAAGTCGTGTATTAAAGTCGTGATCGTGCAAGACGGCGTACTGCATCTTTTTTTCTTTTTTTAATGCACTACCCTGCAAGCGTTTCCTGAAAAATAAAAAAAAAACAAAGTTTGTGGTCATAGGAGGTGGTCTATCTATTTTCTGTTACGCAAGTGAGTGGTAGCGCGACCCCAACAGCGGCGGAGAGGCGGTCGCCGTGCTGCCGACGCACTGCGTTTGTTGCATTGGTCGCAGGAGCGTACGCGAGGCGCAGAGCGGTTGTTCCGGTCACAACGGACCCAGCCGTGAATAACGGGTTCGTATCAGATGTTTGAACCAGCCTTTACACAGCTATTATAGGCGCACAGCAGATCTTCGTGACTGTACGCCGTAGCCGAAACCTCTGGCTGCTCCGGTAAGGTGGACCTCGCGTCGGGCAGGAAACCGTCCGCCATGTTTGTAAGCGTAGCTGGGTTGCTTACTATTGGCTAGGAGCAAGAGCTGAAGCTCGTTTCTCATTGGCTGTTGATTCGTTTGGTTGCATGCGGTTCCATGTGTGTGTACACGTCGCGTACAGTTGTCGTTGAAGTCGCAGCGGTTGCATTCGTTCGTAAGCATAGTGGTCGCTCTGAACGCAACTGTGTGAACGGGCCTTAACTGCGGGATTTGCGCCAAAGACTGGTGTTTCTTTGTGTCCCGGATCTCAAGGAAACTTGACTCATTCGAAGAAAGGGCTGGTTCCCGCTTCTCCCCAACGTAGAAACTCTCGCCCACTACAGGAGGTGCACACACCGCATCCTCACTCAAAGGAGGCAACAAAATGCAACACCTGCTCTGAAGTTCATCTGGTGTTCCCGTAGTTTCTGCCTTACTCGAATTATCGCGTGCTAAAGAGCAACGCAAAGGGGACCCTTTTGCGTTGCCTTTCCTCCCAAAACATAGAATATGCAGATCTTCAAAGATTTGAAGATCGTTCGAGAAACCTTAGTAATTCTCCTAACGTTTATATAAAAAAAAAATAAACAAGCAGTGTTGGGAAGTATACTCTACGTACATTGTAGTTAAGGTACTACTGTTTAGAAAACTTGTACTTTACGTTAAGTACATTCTCTGGGCATGTACTTGTACTTTTCGAGGAAAGAAAAACTTTCGAGTTCAATGTACATTCCCCGAATCGGGGAAAAAAAAAAAAAGCATATCGTCGTGTGAAAACGCGCTCGTTCAAGACGTCATCTGGTCATTTCTCTGAGTGAAGTAATGGTGGGTACAAGACCGACACAAATAAGTGGCTTATAAGTTGATAGCGTCAAATAGCTCGTCAGCGAGAGTAAGACAACTACTCTGTGGCGACTTGACTTTATACAATATTTGCTGCCATTTCCGTAAAAAAGTGATGCACCTCCAATTACCTTTGGAACAATGCGTACCAGTTAAAAAAAACACCGGAGAATGAAAGGGCATCATGAAAGATTCTGTTAAAAGCACTGGTACTTTACCTTGAAATATATTGTATTTATTGTACGTTACTTCAAGCATATCGCACCCGGTGTACTTCTTCACTTGAAGTACATAACCTCCAATTTACTTTGTACTTTGCTTCAAGTACTTTTTAGATGTACTTTACGCAACACTGTAAACAAGCACTGTCTAAAAATCAAGCCCAGGCAGCTAGTGCTAAACCTCAAACTAGAAATGACACATTTGCAGCACATCATATTGACCAAACAAACAAGAAAGTACAAAACAATTAGGCACGCAGAAGCAGAACCAGCTATTAAAGCATTTCTTTGAAAAACAATCCGATCCATATTTGGCTAGCCCAATTTCGCTAACGGATCAACATTTATGTACTTGCTTTTTACTATAAAAACATATAAAAGTAACTTCAAAAGTAATTCGCTACTTTTTTACGGTAATTAGTAATTTCCTCAATTACTTTCCATTTGAGTAATTTCTACTCTACTCAAATTACTTTTGAGGTCAATACTCAGTAACTTAACTTAATTACTTTTTTGAGTAACTTGTACATGTCTGTCTCAGGTACATAAAACTTGTGCCCCTATTAAAAAAAAAAAAACATTTGCACTCTCCACCCACCCTTTTTATATCCAGCTAATGTGGTCTCTTTGTCGAGTCAGGTTTCATATGCTGTCGAGAAATATTATTGCCCACACAGAAACTTATGCAGTACGAACATTGCAATGTGCCGAGACTTCTTATTCGACTATGTTTTGATTACACGCAGACACAATGATTAGTGTGTCTACATCTGTGTGTGCAGGGGGGAGGGGGAGGGTTGATGATGACATGGTGAAAGCATCGGGATCAGAGGTGAAAACCTGCAAGAACCGAGCTTCAGATGAGATAGTTGGTTGGGTTGATGCAGAAGTATGGAATCCACGAAGTCGGGGCTGTCCTAAAAGACCTCACAGAAATGACAAAAGACGAGAAATTAAGGGGGGAACTGCTGTGTATGTGTGTTTGACCACCAGGGGCCAGCGTCTTCCGGTGGATTTCCCGCGCACGCCGCGCCATTCTTGTTCCATCATCCATGCAACCGCCATGACGTTCAGACTCAACATGTAACCTACTCAGTTAATAAACAATATGTGACTTCGTGACAAGTACGTTTCCCCCACCGACGCAACACTGGCGACGAGAACGAACCCACCCGTGGCGGCCGAACGAGCAAGTTACTACTACTCGGAAAACGGTGAGCGTCCAGTCCATTTGGAACACTTGCTGGTTTCGACGCAAGCGTCGAATCATGGACCAATTACGCCGAAAGGCTCGAAGCATTCTTCGAAGCAAACGCCACCGTGGACAGTAAGAGGAAACGTTCAATTTTAATCCCGTCGGTGGGACCCGAAACTTACACGCGTTTGCGAAGCCTCTTGGCGCCTAAAAAGCCCATGGACGAGGCCTACGAGGAAATTCTCAAGGTCTTGGCACAGCACCTTACAACGGAGCCCTTGGAGATCTACCAGACCTACCGTTTTCAAACACGGGTTCAAGGGCCGAACGAAAAGGTGGCAGACTATGTCGCCGAGCTCCGGAAGATCGCAGGCGTCTGCAACGGCGCTGCGCTCGAGCGGAATCTCCGCGATCGCTTCGTCATCGGACTGCGCGACAAAACTGTGAAGAAAGTGCTACTGGCTAAGCCGAAGACCTTGGACCTGAATGAGTCGCTCGAAATCGCAAGAGCTGCGGAGGTAGCAACAGAAAACGTCACTCAGCTGCCTAACGCGGCAACCTTTGCCGCAAACGACTGAAGTCAGCGTTATGCAGACCAAGGAAAGGAAAGAACGCTTTCCAAAGAAAACTCAGCAGAAGTCTCAGAAGAGCTCAGCACATCCTTACATTCGTTGCGGTGACAGCACAATCACAACACCCAACTGTCCTCACAGATCGACAGCATGTTTCAAGTGCAAGAAACAAGGACACCTGGCAAGTGCTTGCCTGGCCTACAAGCGGAAGCCAGGACGACCCCAACAGTTTCACGCACACATCTTGTCGACGGGTGAAGACTATGCGGAACCAAGCGATCCGTCGCAGCATCTGTACTCGGTGAATACGGCACCGTCAGCGGTTCAACCGATTGTCAAGCCTCTCCAGTGGGGGCAAGTGGCGTTAAACATGATCGTGGACACTGGCTCACCCATGTGTGTCATCTCCAAAGACACATATAGCAAACATGCTACTTCATGGCCTTCACTCCGTCCAACGGACACAAGTCTATAATGCTACCTTGGAAAACTGCCAGTGGAGGGAGCCCTGCACCTACCAGTAAAAAACGACGACAAGCAAGCAAACGGTGTCTTGTATGTGGTGGACTATCCGGGCCCAATTCTGTGTGGTCGCGACATGATCCAGGAGCTACAGCTTCTGTCTGCTGAACATGTCGGCAGCCTGCTGCCCTCTGACAACAGTGTGGCAATAACAGTCAAAGAACTAAAAGAAGAGTTCAAAGACCTGTTCGAAGAGGGAACAGGCCTGATGAAGGGTCCCCCTGCACACCTCAACTTGCGGAAGGATGTCGACCCCAAGTTCCTGAATGCACGCTCACTGCCACATGCACTGCGCGACAAGGTGGCGGCAGAGCTGGACAGGTTATGCAGCAGTGGAATCTTATCACCAGTGCCTCATGCCGACTGGGCTACCCCCGTGGTACCCGTCACGAAGAAGGATGGCGGAATCCGTATCTCCGGTGACTTCAAAGTGACTCTCAACACTGCGTGACTTGGAGCAGTACCCGCTTCCACGAATTGAGGATATGTTTGCATCTTTGAAGGGTGGCTACTGGTTTTCCAAACTCGACTTGCGAGAGGCATACTGTCATGTCGCCTTGGACGAGGAATCCAGAAACGCGTGCGTCATCAACACGCACAAAGGACTGTACTGCTATAACCGCCTTCCGTACGGCATCGCCTCCGCACCTGCATTATTCCAGAGGAAGATGGAGAACATCCTTCAGGGGATCCCAGGGACTCAAGTCTTTTTGGACGATGTCCTAGTCGCTGAGGGACCCCACGATTTTGGAAAGACCCTCCGGAGAGTGCTCAGTACACTCCGAGGAAAATGGCATCCGCCTAAGGGAAGACAAGTGTGAACTCGGTTGCGAACAAGTCGTGTACCTGGGTCACCGGATCGATAGAGAGGGACTTCATCCTATCAGAACAAAAGCTCGAAGCCATCATGAAGGCTCCAGCACCACGGAACCTACACGAGCTTCGTTCCTTCCTGGGATTTATCAGCTACTACAGAAGCTTTCTACCTCAAATGTCCCAGCTACTGGCACCACTCTACAACCTGCTCCGGCAAAATGTGAAGGTGGAGGTAAGAAACCAAGGAAGATGCAGCCTTCAACAACGCAAAGCGAACACTTCTGCGGTCAAGTCTCCTAGTGCACTACAACCCCACTCGGGAACTGATTTTAGAATGTGACGCATCAAGATCCGGAAGGCGTTGGAGCGGTTTTATCGCACAACCTCAATGGGGTCAACAAACCCATCGGATTCAGATCCAGGACACTCACCAGGGCTGAGAAAAACTACTCACAACTTGAGAAAGAGGCCCTGGCACTAATTTTTGGAGTAACAAAGTTTCGTGACTACTTGCTTGGTAGAACTTTCACGCTTAAAACGGATCATGAACCCTTGGTAGGGCTCTTCAAAGAAACCAAAGCAACACCAACCACTGCAGCTGCCAGAATCCAGCGCTGGGCACTCACGCTTGGGGCATACAGTTACAAGATTCAATACAAGCCTAGGCAAGCAAACCAAAACGCAGATGCGTTAAGTCGTTTACCACTCCCACATGACCAGCCCAGGACTGAAGACAACAGATTACAGGGAGTGCACGCCCTCGACATTTTGGACACCGGTCCAGTCTCTCGGAAGCAGCTGGAAGATCCTCACAACGAAGGACCCTGTGCTTGTGGTACTTCGAGAGACCATTAAGAAAGGTTGGCCAAGGAAACTTCAAGATCCAGTTCTTCAGCCGTTCTGGACGCAGAGACACACCTTCTCCTTGGACGGTCTTCTCATCCGCAGGGGGGAGAGAGTGGTCATCCCTGAGAAAGCACGAGACGCTTTCCTACAGGAGCTCCATGACACACACATGGGTATTAACGCGACAAAAGCACTCACACGGTCAATACTCTGGTGGCCAGGTATTGATCATGCAATCGAAGATGCGCTGCGAGCTTGCACAGTGTGTCAACAGGCTGCACCGATGCCCCCAGCAGTAGAACCACTAGCCTGGCCAGCAACCACTACACCTTGGACAAGAATTCATGTTGATTATGCAGGACCTATCGATGGTACCATGGTGCTCATCGTGGTCGACAGCTACTCGGGCTGGATTGAAGCACTACCGACACCAGCCGCAGCTTCAGCAGCAACAGTTGATCACCTGAGAAGTCTTTTTGCCCGTTTTGGACTGCCTGTTTGCTTGGTGTCCGACAATGGAACACCATTCACCGGATCACAGTTTAACGAGTTCATATCCCTGAACGGTATCCGCCATTTAAGGACTGCACCTTACCATCCACAATCGAATGGGCTTGCAGAGAGAGCCGTAAGGACGGTCAAGGATGGCTTAAAGAAACTCTCGGGAGGTTCCCTCGCCACACGTTTGGCAAGATGGCTGCTTGTGCATCGTCGCACACCATCGGCCACACGAGGCCAATCTCCAGCAGAGCTGATGCTCAGCTTCCGCCCAAAAGTTTGCATGACCTCGCCACCATGACGACCAGCGAGGCAAAGGACGACACAGAAGGACTCGGCAACCTCAAAGAAGGTAATTCTGTGGTCGCAAAGAATTACGGAGTTGGTGAGCGTTGGATGCCAGGAGTCATCTGTTGCGCCCCCGACACCATAACTCAACGGTTCCAGGGACTTCTGTGGATTGGCCACCGGACCCCAGCCTTTTCGACAGTATACCGGACAGCCGACCTGAAATTCGATCTACCCCACTACAACGGTCTGTTCGAACACGCAAGGCACCAGACCGGATGGACCTATAGCTAGTGTGGGGGAGTGCTGTATATGTGTATTTGACCACCAGGGGGCCAGCGTCTTCCGGTGGACTTCCCGCGCACGCCTGCGCCATTCTTCTTCTTGTTCCATCATCCATGCAACCGCCATGAGGTTCAGACTCAACATGTACCTAATCAGTTAATAAACAATATGTGACTTCGTGACAAGTATGTTTCCCCCACCGACGCAACAGGAACATAAAATGTGACACGGCACGAGTCTCGATGCAAGACTGCACACTCCGCTTCGGCATAACTTGGCAGAGTGCGAAAGCTACACCTCCTGTGAGCCAATTGGAGCGACGGAGCAAAACATGTGACAGCTCTTGACACATGAGGAGTGCACTCCAGTGGTATGTTGACACATGCGTGACTCCAATGTCACAGCCATGTCCCATTAATGTGCACACCTCTGTTCCCCTACAATCCCATAATGCAAGTTGTCTATAATATTGAGACGAAAATGCACAAATTTACACAATTCATTCTCGGAACTTTTGTATGTATAGCCAACTGCCCACATTAACAATGTCCACATTAACAAAACGTGACTGTATTAACTTGCTGGGGTCGTTGCTTTTGGCACTTGTCAAACTATGCTGAAACAAAGCGCAGCCGCCTTGTTTCATTCGACAAGATTGCTCAGGTCGCCTGGTTCCGAGTCGATCAAAAAACTGCAGCCTAAGCTGAGATGCATGAACACTTCCAGGATTGACTTACAAAGGGCAGAGGCGCTAAGCAACATCCTGCATAACCAAAGAGTCTCGACGTCAACTAAATGCTGTCCAGCCGAGACAAGAAAGGTTGGAACACACAGCCAACGAAGCACCGCAGAAAAAAAAGAAATGCTTTTAAAACAAGATCAAACGTCTAGTCGGCTTGGGACGCAGCGTCACAACAAAATGCCGCAGTCGGAACCCACAGGTGCTCCCAACGTGGCATTAACCTCGGAACCCGTTAAATAGTGGCAACATGTGGGAGTAATTACATGCAACAATACCCAAGAAACAAGTACAGTGGAATCTCGTTAATTTCAAACCGAGGGGCACCAAAACTCTGTTTGAATAATGCAAAGTTTGAATTACCGGGAGTTTTCTCCCTAGAAGCACATAGAACGGGACCCATATGTTAGTTTGAATTATCCACGAGTTTGAATTAAGAGAGTCTGAATTAACAAGGTTCCACAGTACAAGCTGACAGATGCATCTCTCTCCCCCAATACTCTAGCACACTATGCTTCGTTCACCTCTAAGCTGACACTGCGTTAAGAGTTAGCCACTTGCAGACCAATCAGCTGCCTACCTTTCATCACCTGACCATGCTCTCTACGCGTGGCTAAAGATAGACGTACGAATGTTCCGACGTGCACGTGGCTCCCACTGCACTGTCAGCTTAGGGGTGAACAGAGCACAAGGCGCCGCCTCTTTGGTTCTGCAGCTTTCCCGCTTCTGCGCCAAGAAACGTGGCGTGCAAATTAAATGCGAAGCCCAAATACCCTCTTGCTGTGTCGGCACATCAGCAACAAGTAGATGTGCCAACTTTTTTCTCTGCCTATTTTGGGCAAAAATCCTTAACTAAATTGTTAAAAAAAGAAATCCTCCAGAAACATCAACAATTTCAACAATGGTGTACTATTGCAGATGGTGGTGACCTTTCACAAGTCCACAAAGAAACAACCAAGTTCCTACTGTGAGGTGGAAGGACAAAACAGGCATATGTATGATTCTCGGCCGACTCCTAGAACTAGCACACAGTCGCCGCAAAGTTCTTAACGAGAATAAATAATTGTTCACGTAAATCGTTATTGAACACCTCCCCTGTCATGTTTTATGGCCCTAAAAGCAGCGGACTTGTCAAATAGAGAGCGACAAGGACTACTCTGAGATGATACTCAAAATCAAGGCCACACCCTAAAATTACTCAGATGGAAAGAGACCACACAAAGACATAAAGGACAATTGCAGCGCAATCACCTTCTCCTCTCGAGCTTTAGAAACCTCGTATTTAACTGGCTATTATAAAATTCAGAGGTCTCAAAGGTCTTCAAGGGGCCGGCTCGCGTGAAGAGAGTACTGTATTTCCCTTCCTGTACCCCGCAGCCGGTGTCTAGGCCACGTAAGTAAATTTCTGCCAAAGAGAGAAGATTTTCCCAAGACAGTCCACGCTCGGCACATCGTCCGTACATAAAAAGATCTCGTACACAGTACACCTTGAAAAATGCCTGCCTTATTAGTATACAAAGAACCTTGTATCATTAATAAATCCTTATCGACGTAATCTGCAATTCACATTATCCGTCACATCTCATAATTAACCATCTTGGAAAAAAACAAATTCCTGCATAGTCCGCATTAGCTACAGTCCGCACCGCGTAAAATTTCAACTTTTGAGCCTGCTGCGGACTGAAGATCAAAAGATAGGGTGCCACAAACTTCCGTGTTTCATGACGTTTGGGCCAAAGTTATCGTCAACGTCGACGCGGCAATTGAGCAAAACACTCTTACGTAGGCAGTCCGATGGCCAAAAGCAGAAAACAGTCCTTACGCCATGGCTCCGACGACGACGACGCATAACAGCATGTTGTCGCATTCGACAGTCCAGGGTCGTTTCTGACGCCACCAAGGGCTAAATATGCATCGGCCTGCGTGCCCTTTGTAACCCACTTGGGGTCACAAAAGAATTCAGTGACCCAGAGAAAGCTGCAGAGAACACCGTACTGAAAAGAAAACCGAAAGCAGACAAGAAAGAAAAAAGATGCAGTCGCACAAACCAACGGACAAGGATGGTCGCCCGTAAGAGAAACCTAACCCAAGGTTATGAAACGAAGACAACAGGTGTTCGACCACGATCCCCGACAAAAGAGCAGGGAGGCAGACAAATTCGCGGAGCGCAGGCGGTTACGAAACGGCATTACAGGTTGCCCCGGAAAGAGAGATGGCAGAAAATCTTGTGCAAGGAGATATGATTTTGGCTTGAAGGCCAATCTGCTTTTGAGCATTCATCTTGAAAAAGCTTTCTCAAGTTTCTGCTTTATGTTTTGCCGTCTGCAAGCAGCAGCGTTGAAGGGACGGTTTTGACCATTGTGCATAAAGAAAAACGGGAATTTTAGGCCTACATTTTTTTCCTACGACGTACACTCGGGACATTTGATTACGATAGATGCACCATTTAGAGACACCTCGGCGACAGGTTTCACTGCACTGGGTTCGTCGGCAAAGGCACAATCTGGCTGCCTTTGTGGAGCGAAAAATTTCGACATCTGTTTCAGCAGATGATTCTGCTGAAACAGATGTCCGAATTTGGTTTGCATGAAAACCGGCAGCCCATTCATGTCGCCGGTGAATAGAAAGGTGACGAGACAAACTGTGTACCCTTTTAAGTTCCTAAACTTGGGGAAACGGTGTGCACGAGCCAGATGCACGCAGCAACTGTGGATATAAGTGATGAGGCGCTTTGGCAGGAAACAGTCGTTGCGAAGTGTGACATCATTGTGACACAAGAGGTGGTGGAAATGGTGCAGATGTGTAGTGGCATCAGCAGCATTTTGCATCCTCCAAGCTTATACCAGGTCTGTTACCAGGCATTCCAAGCTGTTGTTAGGGTTAACATGAAGTGCAGATTTCAAGCTCAAAGCTGACACCTAACTTGGGTACCCTCCAGTGTCCTTGGTTGGCAAATTTTTCTTAAGAATAGGGACGAAAACTGCATCAGAAAAAAAAAAGAAAGATACAAAAGCAAAGAAATATACACTGATTGTTTCTAATTTGCTCGTAATTAACACCTACGAGGCTTTACATGCAACTGAACTGCAAACTGTCTTACATATTTAAAAAGGCCCCCGATCCCTAGACAGCTCCTGGAGTTCCTTCCACATAAAGTATTTGTTTGCCAGAAATGGACTTTGGGGTTGCAAATTTTCTCGAGGAAATGCTTCTCATAAATGGCCTCCTATGACCTGATTATTGCTGTAAGAGCACTTGAATCCAGTCCGTGAGTTGACGGCCCAATTGCAACTAACCAGAACTTGCTCTGAAACCTCATTGTGCAATGCACTCCACGTAAAAGCACAAACCGAGTTGTTGCGAGTGGCAGAAAACCGGTCCAACCTCAAATAGTTGCCAGAGTGGTATAACAATATCTAAGCTGGGATCTCCGGCATGTGTCACACAGCAGTGAGTGCTAGAATGGATGCTGGCACACACAGCTTGCACTGATGACACGACTGCTGCCATTGAGGTGGCTTCGCCGCTGAGCGCGGTGTACCTTCTGCAGCACGTGTTTCGCACCACCAGACTTGTTTTTTCTCTGCAAGAACACGTAGGACCGACCACCAGCACGGTGCAACGACAACAAGTGCCGGACACGTGTGGCACCCGTCCCGACCGAACTCGGTGGGAAGGGTGGTACAAGCTTTTCGAAATTATGTCGAGCAACATTGGCGACTGCCATCTCTTGGGCAAGAAGCGATCTGGAATGGCGGGGCAGGGCATCTCCTTTGGATTCCTGGCCTCCGGCACGTGCCCGGTACATTTCTCTGCGCTTTGGCCGCACGTGCGTGCTCCGAGCTCACCAGACGCCAAAGTGTGGTAGAAGGTAGGTAGCTCGCTCTGGACAACTGAAGGGCCTCCCCTGCCATCCTCATTCTGTCGGTACACTCTAGTAATAAAGGCCGAGGCACGATCGAAAGGAACGAGAAGGTGCGCTCCTAGTAAGAGAGTAGGCTCAGACAGGATTCGGTAGTGAGAGAATTCTGAAAAACGGGTACGGCATCCAGCTTCCAAATTCCGAGCTGTGCCACAGAACGTGTGGAGTGCTAAGAGATTGCGGCAATCACAAACCGGCGGTGGACCGTCCCTACAAAGCAGACAATTGGCTTTTGGACCAGTTCAAATTATGAAAGAGCCATTTCTTTTTTTGTTCATTCGACCGCACAGGATACCAGCCAGGAATAAGTGACGGTTGACCAATACTACCGAGTAATAGGGTAGATTAGAGCCCTGCCCGGGCCCGGGCCAACTCGAAATCCCAGGCTTCGGGCCGAGCACTGAGACGGGACGAACCTGCTTCGATGTTAGAATACAAAGGCAGTACATGAACTACTATATCTCTCCTTTTTTGTTACCTCTATAGTCTGATTCAACATGTTTACCCTCCCAAGTGACTGAAACAAAGTCCACGTGCCTAAGCACCAAACTTGTACAGTACTCATCACAAGTAATGAAATTATTTGTAATCGATTACTTTTTTGGAGTAATTTTAGAATCATTTTAATACATTTATTAAGAAGTAATCGCAAGGGAACATTTGGAAGTACTAAATTACTTGTAATCATTACTTATTTTCCCTCCCCTTTTTAATGGCAGCCTTTGTTTCGACAAGTTTCCTACCAGGGATCCTCGAACCAAGTTTCTGTCGAAATTGGTGGATTAAGAAGATAATTAGTTTATAATTCGGTGATCCTAATTCCATAATGGACCACACAAAAGAACCATTTTCAAACCGGCAGAAAAATCTGTCGTTTTTTTAAATCTCAAGTAATCAGAAAAGTAACAACCAGTTACTTACTTTTCTTCTAATCAATTAATCTAATTGAATGCTTTTCAAGCAAGAGTAATTGTAAATCAATTATGTTTTTTTTTCGAGTAATGTGTACAAGACTGCTAAGCACAGAGCTCTGAGGGGATCTTTTACAGGCAGCTTTTATTTCGGTTAAAGGAATGCAGCAGTGCCAGTTTCTAAAGCTTTTTAAGGGCTTGCTAAATGTATGGCAGAGATTTTATTAACATATAGGGTCTTCGCTCTGGAAATGACGGTTTGATGTCTTCTCAACAAATTGAAACGATTGGTCCTCGAGTACTGCATTCCATGCATCATTCACTTTTGGATATAAAGGTAGCAGACATTTCGTTGCCAAGCGGATCAAGTGCACATACACTTTACCAAGACGGATTAGCAATGCACTAAAAAATGCACGTTTTCAATGCTTGAAACACATTAAAAAAAAAATGCTTGCATCAAAACACACTACTTGAAAATGAAAACTTATGCTTGCTCTGCCGACAGCATGCACTTCCCCAGTTTAGGCGCCAGCCACGCTGATGCAAGCAAACGTTTTATCTCTTCAACCCAGCAGCAAAAACACCGACACCCGCGGACGTCAAGGTTCGCATGAGGAGTTGAAGGTTGATTTCTGAAAAATAACCTCCGATGCCCAAAAGAAGAGCCAAGAAAGATAGAGCAAGAAAACTCCCGCGTGTCTTGTTTATTTGTTCGTACATTTTTCTCCTTTTTTTTTTTTTTTTTTTTTTAAGCATGTCGCTCGAGTTGCTTGCTTCAAGGACCATGAACGCACGTTCCAAGGTTGCGTTCCCTACGCCGGAATGCAACGTCTCCCATGACAGCTACAGACACCAGAGAACCCTGCTAGCGCGGCGGCGCCTCCTCGGCAACGCGCGCGGGAGCGGGGTGCCACTGCGTCGTATCTCGAAAAAAAAAAACACCGTAAACCATCGTCGTATCGGTCAGAAACGCTACACCACGACGACACGGGGGCCAAACATCGTGCTTCGTAACTCATCCGCGGCGCTATCTCCGCCCAAAAGAAGTTGCGTCTCGCGACGCTTACCGATGTCGACGAACCCGAGATCGGCGACCCGCGGCACGCGCCGACACCGTGGAGCGAAGCGATCGGTCTGTCAAACACGAAACGACGTCGTGCCCGCAAAACGCGGCACGAGAAAGGCAGGACGGCTTCTTCCAAGTGTCCGGCTTCCAGCAAGCGCCCGTTGCGTTCTGTCGTTCTTCGGCTGCGCGTGCAAGCTCGAGCTTCTCGAGACGCCGAAGGGTTATCGCAGGGAGATGTTCGCACTGGGAGATGTTCGCACTGGAAGTTGGAACCCCCTGCCGTTCTCGCCCTACCAGTAGAACAGTGGCGTTGCTTGTCGGCCGCAATCGAAACATCTGGCCAAGAAGCGCGTAGCCGGCGTTAGCGCACGGCGTAGCTTCGGTCGCCGGCGGTTTCGGGCGGTGGCCCGGGTTGACTGCGACGCCACGCCTGGAACCGCCGCAACGATTTTTTAGAGCAAACCCCCGCGCTCGAAATGTCAACAACCGCTCCGTTTCCTCGAGAACACAGATCGGCGAGGCCGTTGTTTGGGAGATCCGTGTTGTGACGTTAGAAAAGGGGAGAGGAAATCGCCGCCAACAAAGAGGCTTGTTGTCAGACGCCACGGCCAAACTGTCGACAAACAAAAAGAAGCGATGGAAGGGCCGGTGCCAAAACGCATAAACGGGCGGCCGACAACACCAGGAGAACGGCGGTATAACCGTGCATTAAAAACGCCTGCCCACATTCTGAATGGCAAAACACAAAACACGTATCGGCTGCCGACGCCGGCAACCAACGCGGGACCGGCAAAACCCTAACAAAGAGCCAATGATTTTTTTTTTTTTTTTTTCGCGCACACTGAGCATGCTGCGAACCGGCGGCTCAAAATACAAGCTCCGGCGTCGTAAAAGGTCATGACAATCTGTCCCGGCGCTCGCGGAGACGCTAAAGCCACACCGACGAACGTGGCAAAGGCTCACTCACGTTTCCGAAGCGAAGAAATCCGTCCGTTTTCACGCCGCCGATACACATGTGCTCGCCGACGCGCCCGCCATGTTTGAAGATGACAGCCGCGCAAAAAACAGCGCGCCTGGCGTCGCCGGCGCCAGCCGCTCCAAACAACACGCGCGCACACACACACACACAAATGGGCTCGTTCGTGGATTTTCGCTAGTTTTTCTGCGGTTCGAGCCCGCGAGTCCCGATACCTGGGGCCTACCGACGTGGTTTCCGAAGTTTAGCGAGATCGTAGCGGGCGCTACGCCGCGTCGGTGAAGCGGTGTGGAGGGCTGCGTGCGTTGACCGCGCGGCCGGTAGGGGTGAATCGCCCCAAGTGTCAAAGAACTCTGCTGGAAGAGGCCTATCTTGTGTAGCCGCTCGTCGTCGCGTCACCTGACCTTGACTTGCGCGTGCTTCGTGGCCTAGAAGCCCTTTATCGCGACGAAAAACTGGTCTGAGCGAAAGGAGGAGGGGGGAGCTCGGAGTCGTGTTGCCGATTTCGAAGAGGCCAAAAAACCGCGAGATAGGCACTCCGCCGACTCCCGCTCGCTTCCCCCCTGAGCCGTCTGGCAGAAGGAAAAATCAAAACAAGGCGGCTTCTCTCTCACACAACACAATGTGAATGACCGCAGGCGTTGTGCTGCTTCTTTCTTTTTTTTTTTCTTCTTATTTTGTAGTCGTTGTTGGGGGGGCATCACTTATGGGCCCAACAACTCGCCGTTTCCTCTTCTCGAACTTCCTTTTGTCGAGAGAGGGGTATCTGAACTTTGGGGATCTCGCCGCCGCCGGCGAGCGCGGCGAGTCATGAAAAACTTGGCTCCCTGTTCCGGATCTTCAGTTCCATTTGTGGCAGAAAAGGCTGCGCTGAATTTATCGGCGCGCTAATGCCAACGGTTAATGCGCGACCGGTGACCTCACACGTGGCCCTACACAGTCAGTGTTGTCTTTCGACAGATTATCGACCACTGTGTTTCGGTTTCGAACTATTGTGATTATTATTATTATTATTATTATTATTATTATTATTATTATTATTATTATTATTTTATTATCATTGAGTCCTGTGCACGTGTGCTTCATTTTATTTATTTATTTATTTTATCTACCTTGTCATCATTGCACTTTGTACCAAGCTGGTAATCGGCGGGAAATCATGGCTTTTCAATACATTGTTCTGGAATTCGGAGTTTTCAGGTTATATTTACAAATATATAAATAAACAATAAAGAGCATTGATATGTTCCAACATATGATCTTTTTTTTTTTTTAACAATAAATTTATTGAAGTACACAAGATGTACTTTGTTTCACGTTACGATGGACCGCAAAGAAGGCTACTTCATAGCTATGGGGTGTCACGTGTCCTTCCGGTTGGGCGGAGCGACGCGGAAAGCGCGAAGTCGCGAGACAAGCGAAGATCTATGGATGGGTTCGTGTGGCTCGAAGGTGTCCATCGCGGTACATTGTAAGGTGAAACAACGTGGTGTAAGAGCTCACTTTGATTTTTCGATTTTTCATAATCCTCGTTGCTCACATAACCTTCTGCAGACGCGGCATCTACGTCCTAAATCTGACTGTTTTTGTTTTATTTATTTTTTTATTGAGAGGACGTATTTTTAACACCGCAGCTTACACGTACATTCGCAACGCACATCAGTATCACTTCGGCTTGTCAGGAACAAAGTATCTGTTGTACCTTTCGAAACAAAGTTTTAAAAATAAATTCTCATTCTTCTTTTTTTCTCTCTCTCTCTCTTTAAACGGAAATAAAAGCGCAAGAGGTACACTTAACAATAGACACAGAAGCGACATTTTGGGGCTCTATCTGTATATGTAACTGCAGTTTACTGAAGCCAAGATAATCTAGGTTTCTTTCCGAGGTCTAGAGCAAGCGCATGTGTTCCTCCTACCCAACCCTTTGCTTCCTACAAAATATTTCCGGAGCAGAATATATTTTTTTATTTTTTTTTTGGAAAATGATGCAATTCAATTTCGAAATTCGGGGGAAAAACCGGGTTTAACCCGATTTTCAAGAAACATAATCGGGGTGTAAATATCGGGAAATATCGGGTTTTACCCGAGAAACGAAGGATCCTACTTAGTCTGTACCTAATATTCGGTTCAGCACCACAAGCCCTTGCTGGCTTGAAGGAAACTTCCTTGCGGTTTCCTGTATTCATTATCACGTAAATAGCAGGCGCGGTGACGGATATCGATGAACTGTGGGCACTCAGAAGTTCACAGTAACTAAACAGCCTATTATGGCGCGGAAGGATTTGCCCTGATATAACTCAGAAAGGTTAGTTCGTATATCATGGCTTGTCTCTACAGCGTCTATTCGCTTTCAGTAAATAAATGGACAAATATTTTTTAACTAATGAAGCTTTGTTATTTTGTAGACGTTGTACGTCAATCATTAACTATTGTTCTGAGACTTGAAACAAATAAGGCCGAAGGTCACAGAATGAAAAAGTACATTATAAGTAGATTTGCGCGTGGTTCTAAATCTTTTGCAACTAACCTCGACAAAACAAAAAATGAAACTGTAATAATCAAAACACGCTGTTAATAGAAAGCATATTCATCTCATAGTTTAATAAATTAAATGTCCGAAACGACCTGTGCTTGATCAATGAAGAGCGATTTTTGGACTCATACTTCACCATACATTTTTTTTTTTCTGTTTTGCACTATTGTGTTGTTTTGAAATGTCCCTATGTGGAATAATGTTCATAAAACAAAAATGAGATCGCCAAGAAAAAAAAAATTGAAGATGTTTTGACAGCGTGAGGTTAGTCTTTCCGTGTTTTTGACGCAATTGTTATATGCTGTAGATGAGAAATTTAGCCAGTGCAGTACGAATAATGATACATGACCGCACGGGTGAAAAGATAACTCTTTTACACACGAAAAGAAGACAAAAAAAAAAAGGGGAGTTTGCGGAAGCCGCAACCTTCTGCAGAGCAAATCGCCTGGTTGGTGGCGCCATCTGACGACGCCAATACGAACTTCACAACGAAGTTCGTTAGGAACGTTGTCTACTTTCTTTATCTAAAATGTCATCGTGTGTATTGCTAAATAAAAGAATGGCGACTGTATAGAGTCTTCCCCTTTGTTGGTTGTTTCAAACGTAATTGATCAGCGTAACGATGCATGGGATATTGAGTGCCTTGACCAAATCAATCCAATATCACAGTTTTAACCTATCGTTTCAAAAGCGAATGGTGTCTTTAATACACAATAAAACTGCATAATAATAATTTTAAATAGAAGAACGACCGTTCAGATATGCACGTTCACTTGAACAGACATGTTTTAGTGCACCAAATAAGCAAAAAAAGAAAAAAGAAACATTAAAAAAAAAATCTTTGTGGAGTGCTCAGTTCTTACGGAAAGCTAGCTTTCCCTCAACGACTGCTACGATGTTGAGAAGCCAACAGCTACGAAGAATTCAGAATCCTCGATAAAAGGCATTTCTAGTGATAAGGTAAAAGTCGCACCTTGGGATGAACGTTGTATTTACAATATATTATTCATCCATCTCAGTTATATGTCAATCTCCGTTGTTAGATATCTCTTTTTTATTGCAAATGAATATAACCTAGAACAGGTTTACGAGGTCATCCTTCTACGTTACTATGGAGTACACTAAACAAAAGTGATTGAATAATTCTCATATATAACGATAATAATCTCTGGAGAAGGGGAACAAGGGTGAGAAAGGACAAACACAAATCTCAGAACACAGTTAGGTGACTGGTGCGCGACCGAAGAAATCCGCCAGGTCCTGGTATCAAACCAGGGACCACTCCATTTCCAGCGGAGCGCTCTACCAACAGAGCTAAGCAGGAGTTAGACGTTAGTAGAGCTATTGGGGTTTATCAGCTGCCACAAGTCAAACAGCAACAAGGATTAACGGCCTGCGTTTTTAATGTTATGATGATAATGCAATTAATGCAAAGGTGCAAGCGTGCTGGACAAGAATGACGATGACAATCCACTTGTTCCCCTCCTCCAGGGGTTATTATCGTCATTCTTTTCCAGCTCACTTGCACCTTTACAATTAATTGCATCATCTCATATATAGATTTGTTTATTTTATTTTTACCAGAGTCAATAGCGCGCGCAACTTCTTCATTTCTCAGCAGCCAGGTAGCAAAATACAGAGCGAACCCATTTCACTGCATAAAAATTAACCACTAAAGACATTGATAAACTTGCATAATAACTTTTAAAATAACAAAACTTGAAGAATTAGAAACGCTAGCGTAAACCTACTTCTGCATATCAAAATGCATCTCGGAAATTGAAGTGCACATTTATGTGCACATCGCGCTGACCAATTGCTGCCACAAGCAACAATTTCCCAGCAGTCAGGTGTTTATTAAAGCAATGACACCAAACGACACGTATAACGACAAGAGTGCGACACAGTAAGGACGAACACACAATCACCAATCTTCCAGGTTACACCTCACACCTGAAAGGTTGCCACAAAATGTACAGGTATGGTGAAGCGTGCTTATGTGCATCTCAAGTTCCCAGGTGGTGAAAGTTTCCGTTCAACACCATTGCTGCAGTACAAAATACAAAAATAAGTGCGCCAACGTGCTGTGTCGTGTTGGATGCATGCGGACGATCTCGCAATGACGTCTGTACCCCGTCAAAGTGCAACAAAGGTCAGACGTTATATAAGAACCTGCAAACAGAACCCAGCAGATTGCGTTCTCGGGCACTTGCAGCGAGCGTAGGCCAACATTCACTCTCATTTCCTACCAACAAACTTTCGCAACAGCGCAGAGCAAACACAATTCGTTTAGCGGTCTTTTTTCGCTAACGTTTCATCATCCTTCTAAAATTACATCTCTTTTTATGCTCAATTTAAACGATAGCAAAACAAAATAAAAATAAGCAATCACCCGTTTCCTATTTTGTGGTTTCCCCTAAATCCCCGCAAAATTAGGGACGTCTCGAAAACAACAAGGGAGTAGATGTCCCCATTTTCCCCAGACCGGTTCCAGTTTTCCCCGTGTTCCCTACCGACCTTTTCCTCGTTCCCTATCAAAGAGAGGACTTTGAACTTGACTGAGGGGGTGAGGGGTCTGAGGAGTCGACCGCGAAATCGCTCTGAGGAAAAAGGGAAGTGGAGGAAGGGTTCATAAAAAAAGAGGGAGAGGGAAGATGGGAGATGGGGTGAGGCATTGGACGAACTAAAAGTACAAAATTATCGGCATAAGAAAAAAGCACTAACTCAGGTGTTTTTTTTTTTTTTAGATAGGAACATAAAAGGATGGTTCGCATTGGCTCATAACTGACATCAAACATGATGTCTAAGACCACGCTAAACTAAATTTTGTTTTCGTATATTTGTAGAACATACACATATTTAGAACGCTAAAAGATTGATTGATTTGCAGCGAACGAATTTATTATTTGAAATGCTAAACATTCGTAACTACGGGTGTCTTTACAGTGCTTACTATGCTGAACTCTAAAAAAAAAAAAAAGACGTTTTTGAAAGGTACTTCGACGCCCCAAGAACTCCTTCAGCTCGTGAAGAACGTTTTCGCCTCAAGTACTATCGTCCCCTGGCACCCTAGAAAGGCAACTTGGTGATGAAAAACTCTTTCACATAAAAAAGGAGCTGGAAAGAACTCTTATAGGTTTTTCCACATAGAACCATTTTAGTGGTGCTTAAAAGAACGTTTTATGGTGAAAAATATGGGCGAGCCGAAGAACCCCTAAGAGTTCTTTTACGGCAAGTTTTTTCTTTAGAATGTATAGTCTTCTGCAAGTTAAGAAAAGCAGGACAAGTCTCTACCACGAAGTTCTCATCTCGCCATGACTGGTGGTCTCCTACTCTTGAGCATCCTCTCGACTAAGGTGGGAAGTGTAGAGAGGCTTGTGGGAGAAGATTTTCCCATTCTTTTTTATGTATATACCTGCAACAGACTACAGAAACACTCGAACTTTTATAAAACAGTCTCACAAAGGCCACCTACAGCGGTGAAGGCCAGCAGGCGTGAACCTCAATCGTATTAAGTTGTACAGGTGTGTTTTCATATCATACTTTTTTTTATTTTAAGACTCGTGATTCCCAACGTGTTTTCTGCACCGAAACTCAATCCTAGAGAGTATGTTCACGCACAAAAATAATATCTAGACAGAGAAATGAACCCGAAAGCGACAAAACTAAAAAAAAAGCCAAAACACACACCGAAATAAGGTTTTGATCTTTCCTGTCTTCCTTTCTCTTCCCCTGCATAAAAAGTCTCCGAACAGGGAAAAAAAAAAAAACAAGGAAACGTTCTTCCAGGAAATTTCCAGAGAAAAATAATCGATCCTTTTTTATTTTTTTTTTCACGTGTCCTTCTCGTTTTTCTCTAGTTCCCCCCTCCCCCAACCCAACTTTCCTTTCCCCATTCTTCGCTTCCCCTTTAATTTCCCCACTTCCCTCTCTTTCTCTGTTTCGCTCTCTCCCTCGTTTTTCCCTCTTTCGCGTCCGTCTACCCCGAAGAGGTAACGCAGAGATCGCGGCGCGTTCCCTTCACCTCCGCTCAGCGGGGCCAATGACCGGCATTACCGGGAGTGACGTCACGAAGCAGACAGGAGAAAAGAAGAGGGAAGAAAGAGGGAAGTTCCTTCCCCAATGCGGAAAAACAAACGGGGAGGGATATTTTTGGCTGCAGCGGAACCTGTTTAAAAACTAGGAACTTGAAAGAAGGGGAAGGAGAAACGCGGTGAGGTGTTAGTCTTTAAAATATCAGTTCTAAAGTCACCTAGAAATAAAATAAAAGGAAACGTA
The DNA here is from genome assembly GCA_013358835.2 of Ixodes persulcatus. Classification (NCBI taxonomy): domain Eukaryota; kingdom Metazoa; phylum Arthropoda; class Arachnida; order Ixodida; family Ixodidae; genus Ixodes; species Ixodes persulcatus. The sequence continues at coordinate 199,441 of JABSTQ010010085.1, read as the reverse complement.
GAACTTGACAAGACCCAAACGCCTTATTATAATTTTTTTTATTTAATGAGTTTAGAGCATTAGCCATTGAGAACGCCAAAAAGTGAATCAAGAAGCAAGAAACATGACCATAATTGCGCAGAGTCGAGCGCGCAGAGTCGAGCACAGCACAAAAGTTTCTAGAATATTTTTTCCTGTCAGCATGCCGTACAGTTTTGCTCCTAGACACTGCACGATCGTTTGCGTGATGTTTGAAGCACCAATTTTAGTTTGCCTAATTTTAATATGAATATAATGACATGTTAGTTTCATAAAAAAAAGGTGGATGAGGTAATAAAAAAATCAATATAAATTTTCTACGAGTTTTTATTTTTAAAGCGAAACGAGTGAAATTCTCCTAACCGTGCATCCAACGTTTCAGCTATTGATTCCGTAAAAGCGTACTTCGCATAACCTATCGTATCTGTGTTTCTACATTTTTTTCCTTATTTCTGCGCGCGTGTACTTCCAAATAACCACATACGAAACTTATGTCTGGCCTTATGTACTGACGACAACATACATACATGACAAACCGAAATAAAAGCGGAACGCTTACAAAGTGTACGGCCCAATAAATACGCACGTAAAGAGCAGAAACGAAGAAACTACCTGTATGCTATAAGCAAAACCAGAAATAATCACATCCAAGAAAAAATCATCTGCGTAAAAAGAAAATCATAAAAAGAACAAACAAACAAGGAAGTTATTTTACAAAAAAAAAAAATATTCCTAGCGCTTTTGTCAATCTCGATTCACCAGCTCCCAGTTGGGTATATCTCATTAACACGGAGCATAATTTGCAGTTTCTCAGAAGTTCATCAGTTGAATAAAACACGACCAGAAATGAATATGTTCACCGGAAGGTTGCTTCTTGTACAAACACTTTTTTTCTTTTTTCTTTTCGGAGAAAAAAGGGGGAGGGTGTCTTTTTTTTCCCTTGTACCTATTCCGGTCTCCCGTAAAGGGACCCCTACGCACGACAACAAATACTTTTCCTTCCTTCCTTCAATTCTTTTCGCTTCCTGTATTCTGATGCTTCCGTCCAAACTCATTTCATTTCACGCATTTTGATTCGCTCTCCAACCCCCTCCCCCCCCCCCCCCTTTTTTTTTATTATTAAACAAAATGAAAAATTAAGAGGGATAAAAGAAAACCTCCGCCAGCGAGCCGGCGAGGGCGCGCGCGTGCAGTTCCTGCGAGTTTGCGAGGTGGGCTCCGCCGCACTATGAGTCATGCTGCGGAGAAGCCCAACTCTCGTTGTTGTACAAACCCGTATTCTAGGGTCCGATTCTCGTCCGCAATTCGCGAGTCATTCTCGCTTTATTTTTAACTTGTGACGCACTTTTTTGGGCAGTAAGACTCTCAATGCATTTGTTTCATTTGGTTTATTTATTGTGTGTTGTTTATTATTACTAATTTCCTGTATCGTCTTTTGTTTGTTTTGTTTATTAGTTCGACACACATTGGTCTCTGTGACAGGTATCAGACACCTGGTGCGAGAGTTTCGGCGGAGGTCCAGTACATGTCAGGTCACGTGTTAAAACGCATTTCAGAAAGGTCTGCTGCTATTGTAGTCGCATATCTCATAGCAGGACACAGCGTGAGATCGTACGGTAAAAACACTGCGCAAGCCTGCCCGTCGTTTCGTAATCCGATAGCGTATACAAGAGTACGAGACATAAAGGTAACGCAACAGCGCAGTATAATAAAGACGCCGGAATTGGCACAAAAGACACACTCACTACAGCATGGTAGAACCCGATAGGGTGCGATGGGACATCCGTTAGACGAACTGCGCATGTGCGATTCTTCTGCGGTGGCGCATGCGCAGTTCGTGCCGGAGGTCCCATTGTACCGTATCGGATGTGCGAAGCACGGTTTTCTAAAACTCTCTAGTGTATGCAAAAGACCGTACTTTGTACGATGTATTTTGGCAGCGGAACCGCGGCGGGTGGCGGACACTCGCGGAAACTGTCTTTGGGACAACGCCGACGCCAGCTCCAGGTTAAGGTCACGTCTCAGCACCGGTGAAGGGCATTGATTTTTTCCCATTGACCAACAAAAGAGAAGAAAAAAAAAGATGGCGGCAGTGGACTCTTCGCGATACAAAAAACAGTAATAAAAAACATGGTAACCTAAACGGCAGCGGCAGCAACGGCAGCAGCAGCAAGTAGAAAATGCGGAGACGGCCCCCCACACACGCAATGCCCCGCCCCCTTTTGTTTTTCTTTTTCGCCCCCTCGTTTCTACTTCGGTTCCGTCCCCGGCGACCCAAAACGGCACAAACCAGAGACAGACTGCACGAGGTAAGAGCGCGCCGTAGAAAGAGAGGAGGGGAAAATAGAATAGAAATGAATGCACAAAATAAAAGACGGTTCCCGAATGGGGAGATGTGTGTGAGGGAGTTGGGGAGGGGATGACTCATGCCCCTCTATCCGAGTGTGCTGCCGCTCCCCGTCGGTAGCCTCGTTCTCAGGGATCTTGTAGCACGGTGTGTTCGGCGGAGGCCTTGTGTCACGTGTGCACGCGCGTTTGGACCCCACTGTATCTCTCGGGGTTGGAAAGATGCCGCTTTGTTCGCTGGTTCGGGAAGCTTACTTAAATTCGAATGTATACACGCGGGCGAGAGAAAACAGCTCTGTCGCGCTCGTTTTCACCTGGAGTGCGGCACCTGACCAGGAACTCATTTATTTCACCGAGACGCGCGGTTAATTAACGCCACACTAGAACAACGTGGAAAGAACGTAAATGTAATTATTCGACTTTATTACAAGTAATGTTACTGAATCATCGTACAACACCGAGGAGACTACTTATGGGTACCACGGGAAACGTGTGACTTCGACGATGCTTAGAAAACAAAATTCAGCGTCGATCCTTTTCCTTCGAAACACTCAAAGTCAAGCGTAACTACCAACAACAGCATTACAGTGTTTCTTTGTAGCAATTATCCTCAAAAAGCAATAAATAAAAATATCGGTGCAATTTTTTTTTGTACCGACACTCGCAGACCCGCGACTGCCGACGAGAATTCTACTGGTTATCGATATGGTTACGTGTTCGCTCATGCCAGCCAATGTGATTGGGGCGACAAACGCGATAGAGCCCTGCTATCTGACATTAGTACAAATGTATTCTTCTCTCGGTCGTAACGATTTTAGTGTCGCTCTGGTGTCACGTTCACCCAATTACCCTCGCAAAAAAAAAAGTATATGTATTTTACGTTATATAGATACGCTCGAACACACGTAGACAGCACTGCCTCGGTGGTGCCAACATCTTCTCAACTTTTCATTTACTTAAAACAAAACAAAAAAAGAAGCAGCTTCACGAAACACGCGTCTTCCGAACCTCACGTCTACAAATCGGACCTATTTTCAGGATCACAAGACCGCGGTTCATCCGTCGAACTGCGGGGTTCGCCCCTCCCTAAGCACCCACGGTCCACCCGGTTGGAACTTGGCACGCCGGACGCGTTTCCCCCGGAATCGTAATCCTACAGATGCCCGCAGCACCAAACCTCGCATCGTCCCCGCACGACAAATAGCCTAAAAGCAAGATCCTAGGACCAGCAACAAACGGGCCCCTCTCCCACCTTCGTCTGGCATTGATCGTCAGCGTATCTGCCTTAGTATACGGCCCCTCTCGGAGCCGCCTCCTGCAAGCAGAAGGACGGCTCGGTTGCTCAGGTGTTATACTCCTCCGGATTCCCGAAGGAAGAACGCGGGGCTCAAGTTCATCTGCTTCTTTTGTTGGGGTTGTGGACCGGCGACGTCAAAACGCCGAGTTCTGTTTGGCTCTGATTGAGGGACAGTGGGTAGACCTGAAGGCAGCTTACTTCGAAATCTTCCCACTATCCTTCAATCAGAGCCAATTAGAGCTCGTCGTCATTCTGACGCCACTACAACCCCCGCAAAAGAAGCAGACGAACTTGCGCCCCGCATAGTGGCTGCGGCACAAATTATGCGAGTGACGCCATTGTTCGGGCGCTTACTCTGAGCATGTATTGGATACGAGGGCTAGACGTCAACGTTTGGCGTGCACTCGGCTCAGCTCGCGTCAAAAACGAGCGCTGCGTCAGCGTCCGGAGAGGACTTGAATTCAATCACGCGCTTCGTGACCATGGATGGATAGATGGATGTCAGTAGCTACTTCCTTTGTAACGGGCGGCAGCTTACGCCACCTAGCCTAAGATTAAGAAGACAAAACCGAGAAATGACGACCACCAATGTTGCTTGGTGGGGTTTTGAAAAGGGTCTACTAAGCAGAATAAAAACGCCTTTTTGTTTTCTTCTTTTACACAAAATGCGTTTTATTGGCCGAATTTCACGAGAAAGAAGTCATGAAGAACTGCCACGAAGTTTCGTCACGAAAAAGCGTCGCAAAGGACCGTCACGTCAGTTTCCCCGCTAAATTTAGCGGGGAAGTGACTCTCCCGTGATGTCGATTTCTCCGCCAAACTTAGCCGCGAAATAGAAGTCACGTGACCATCTCATGTAAACTCCGGTCACATGACGTCAATTTTTCCGCTAAATTTAGCGGGTAAGTCATGTGACGTTCATGCCGTGCAACTTCAATTTCCTTCGCTAAATTTACGTAGGAGATTGACGTCACGCGACCACGACATGTAACCTCAAGTCGCGTTACGTCCATTTCTGTGGGGTAGTTGTTTGCGCTCGCCACATCGCGTTCCCCGCTCTTCGTCGGCATGATCAAGCCTGTGTAATTGTATATGTCAGAGGTTTAGCTGACACGTGCCTCTCTCTTCTAGACTCTAAAGACGAAAAGAGTATCCATGGTGCTTGATTTTAATTCGAACATACGCATTAAAAAAAATATCGAGGTACACCTAAGCATTTTTTATGAGTTGTGCATGCGAAAGCATGCAAGCCGCTCGTCCGCTCCCTTTTTCGTCTGCTGCGTACTTTTCGTCACCGGTCGGCGCGCGCGTGCTCCCCTGGTGACCTTGGACGCTCCGCGCTGATGGACACGCAGCGCCATGGGGTGGGCGGTCGTGGAAACTGACGTCGACGCGCGCCAGCAAATGGAACCGAAGGAAACTATCTGCCGTTTTCGCGCTTCAGACTGATGACGTAAGCTCGCTCCATGAGACAGTTAATGCTTTCGCATTAAAGCAAAACGCAGTGAAAGGTACACTAATGCTGTCCGTGGTTGGTGGGTTATACGGCCATGGAAATATAATAAAGGGGGGGGGGGGGGGGCTAATCGTCACAATAAATTGAATAATAAACTTTAATTAGTTAATACACTTTTATAATTAGGGAAAATGTATAGTTCCAATTAGAAACTTGCTGAGCGTCATTGCAAACGACTAAATGATGGAATTTTAGACAGAGTCGAAGGGAAGCGCGGGTTAAAATTACCATTCATGCAACGGGCGCACGCAAGGTTGGTCACTTTAGCGCGTTCCACGGCGCCTCACACGTGCTTGAAGTCTTCCCAGTATTTACTAATTTGGTGGTTTTCAATGATGCTCAGCAAGTTTCTTACAAGAACCATTTGTTTATTTTCACAAATTAAAACGCAGATTAACATTTTTTTCTGTAATTATTAGATTTATTGTGACGATTAGCCCCTGTGTTATAGAGACCGCATCAGTGCATCGTTCACGTTTTTTTTTTTTTTTTTAATAATAGATATGTTTAATTTAAAATCAAACACCCTGAGAGAGAGAGAGAGAGAGAGAGAGAGAGGTAGAGTCCATATTTCGTCACAAAAGGTACAATTGTGACGAGCGGGCTGGAAAAAAGAAGCTGCCCAGTTGGCAGCTTGACGTGTTCCAAAGTCCCTGAAACTTGATCCAAGCGGTACACGTATAACATATTTGTATAGATAAACCTATTTTACACACACGGGCACACAAACACATGTTTTACGTGTATATATCATTTCAATCATGTTGGTTAAATACAGCAGCGTGAATTTAAAATACTTGCCATAGTAATTATATAAAGGAAAAAGAGGATAAAACGAATCTGCAAAACATTCACGTAAAAACCAGGGACACCAACCGAAAAATATAACGTTTCGGTTACGGTTATGGTTACCGTTTCCTGTTAATATCGGTTTCGTCATGTTTTTTTTTTTTTTTTTCGGGTTTACTTTTTACGGTTTCAGTTACCTGTTACACGTTCCTAAAAACCTTTTTTTTTTTTCGGTTTCTCCAATAATATCCTTTATTGAAATGCTAGTCAGCATTTCTATAATTAAAAAAAAAACTCAAAAACGTCTTTGTACTTCTAATTGGTCAAAGTTTCACACGTTTCTAGCTCCACCTCCGACACTCGTTCACTACATCTATTTACATTATATAGTTTGATACCCAAGCATACATGTAACTCCCACTACTCGGGGATCATCACAGACTATATAATAAAAATAAAAATAAACAACGCTACTTTGTTGTTTGCCAGAGTTTGTAAACAACCCTCAGAAAGTTCCCACTGGGTGCTGGAAGAACCATTCGCACCTTCTCGTAGCTATAGTTCGTTGCAACCTAAGATATGCAGAAGAGGCTTCGCCCACACTGAAGGAAGGAGCAGAACTATACGCCCATACGCCTCGCAAGTGGGCTCATTTTCGTCTTCTGCGCATGAGAAAGGAAGTAGCGGTGACGTCAGAACGCCGAGCCCTGATTGGCTGATCGCGACCCCCCTATCTGAGCGTCGTCTGCTCCTTTGCAACGTCGTCTGCTCGCAACGTCGTATGCGTCTGTCTTACCTTTCCTGCGACTTTCGGAAGTGCAGGTCTTTACGAGCGAGCTCGACTTCGCCTTTCAGAGAGGGCAGACGAAATAAATCGAGCGGTACGTTGTTTTTAACAACTAGCAGACGCGTATCAAGGAGAGAAGTCAAAGGACTCACTGGCGAGGTGTTCCGAGGCGCCGAGGTTTGTTTGCTAAGAACCGAGAGTGAGCGTGTTATTTTTGTCCGCAAGTTCCCTCCCAAATACGTTTTCCCTCCTTTCGTGTGCGGCGAGACTCCTCACTCTTTAACGGCGTCGGCGGGTCGGCGCAGTTAACATCGTCTGCTTTACGTCTGCTAGTCAAAGTGATGGCTGCTTTACCTTTCCTGCGTCTGTCGGAGATTCACCGCTTTTTCACCGGTGAGAGTCACCGCTGCCTCGGAAAACAAGGAGATGACAAGAGGAAGAGATTGAAGGGTTCACAAGGGTCGCGCGGGCATATTCCATTCAGCACGCCAGCCGGTCGTGGGCAGACGGTCTTGGACAAGGACCGTCGGAGCACCGCTGTGCCTGCTAGGCCTATCTGCCGAGCTCGCTTACTCGGGGTCGATGGAATCGTGGCGTTGGAACATTTCCCGGGTGTTTGTGGATCCAGCGTTCTTGTTCTTCGTGGTTTATTTCAAGTACTTTTTACTTTTTTTCTTGCTGCTTGCAGTCGGGACGCGTGAGACGAGCACGTACAAAAATAAACGTCCGTTGATCGTCGCGACCAAGTAACTGAGCGACGCTGTCGGCCATGCTGAGTTGATCGTCGTAGGATTCCGTCGTAACCTGAGCAAAACTTACGATAATTTCGTTTCGTGAATACGAATTTGTTCTCACGTTTTGTCTTACGCACTCTTTTGGCGTAAGATGGTTTTGTGAATCTGGCCTCTGCACTTCCGAAAATCGCAGGAAAGGTAAGACAGAAGCAGACGACGTTGCGAGCAGACGACGTTGCAAAGGAGCAGACGACGCTCAGATAGGGGGGTCGCGATCAGCCAATCAGGGCTCGGCGTTCTGACGTCACCGCTACCCCCTGCGCAAGAAGCAGACGAACTTGCCCTCCGCATAGCCTTTTCCTCATAAAATACTGCTAAGTATAAGGTAATGAAAACTGAGAGCTGTGTTAGTTGGTGAAAGTCAAACATGATATGATGTAAATGCAATAACGCAAGAGAAACCTAAGGAGAGGAACAAACAACCCAGAAAGCTGTAAAAAATATGTCCTGTGTTGTTTGTTCTTTTGCATAGTCTTCGTTGTTGTGTGCTATTACACCTACGTCATGTTTGTTACTTCCAAGCAAATGCACGTTTCTCGCTGTTCGATTCTGTGACGCTAGAAAACTCGTGCCTTTATAGCAGCGCCATTTTTTGTTTGTTTGTTTGTTTATTGGTTCAACCCGGGAGGGTAAGGCAACTGTGAGCGGGCATTACGCCCCTACCAAGGGTTCCACAGTGCCTCTATGGCAGAAAAAAAAAAGAAGAAAAATAATAAATAACTAGAACCGGTACATAGATGAAGGGGTAAGTTCCGTGGGAGAACACTCATCGAGTTAGATGCTCCGCAGGTGGGCTGTGACGCTCTTCTTGGTAAATGTCCGTAGTGATACACTTGGCGGCGGGCTAACAGGCGCACTCGCGTAAGGCTCCCAACTTTTCTGGTCTAGCACAGCGCCATGTGGATGCGTGTGGATACGTGTGGAACAAAATCGAGCCACAAATGATCTGCTAACAATCTTTATTATACTCCGTTCACTCTTAAAGGCGTCAATTTGAATGTTTTCAACTAAACATATTTTTTTTAAAAAAGCACAAGAAATAGCCTAGAGCAGCAAATAAATTTTCCTCCGAAAACGTTTTTAAATAATATTTAATCGTAGAAATACGATTCAACCGAAACCGTAACTAACCTGCAACCTTGACTCCCCCATCTTGTCGTAACTAGGGGTGTCACGAACCGGCCGAGGTTCGAGTTCGACCAGGTTCGACTTTTTCTAACTTTTAGTGGAAAATTCGACGAACCTTGTGTTGAGGTTCGACTCCTGTGCGCATGCGCGACAGGCTGGCCAGTTGGCTTCAGATTGGATGGTGATGGCTAAGTGATGAATTAAGGGCAGCGCTGATTGGTTTTTTCAGTTAATACAGTACAAAAAACTAAGTTATTAACTTCTTCAGTGATTAGAATTAGTCTATTTTAAGTGTAACCGTTTATAAAATAAAATAACCCTTTGCATAGAAAAACAATTCTCCAAACCTAGACATGCTTGTATCAAGGTCTGGCCACACTGTCCAGAAAGTCGAACCGGTCGAATTTGGTGAAAAGTTCGAAGGTTCGTCGAACCGGTTCGACCCAGTCGAACCCCGAAAGTTCAACCTAAAAATCTGGTTCGACAAAAGTTCGCGACACCCCTAGTCGTAACTAGGGGTGTCGCGAACCGGCCGCGGTTCGAGTTCGACCAGGTTCGACTTTTTCGAACTTTTAGTGAAAAGTTCGGCGAACCTTGTATTGAGGTTCGACTCGTGTGCGCATGCGCGACAGGCTGGCCAGTTGGCTTCGGATTGGATGGCGATGGCTAAGGGATGAATCAAGGGCAGCGCTGATTGGTTCTTTCAGTTAATACAGTACAAAGAATTAAGTTATTAACTTCTTCAGTGATAAGAATTGATTTCTTCTAATTGCAACTGTTGATAAAATAAAATAACCCATTGCATAAAAAAAATTCTCCAAACCTAGACATGCTTGCATCAAGGTCTGGCCACAGTGTCCACAAAGTCGAACCGGTCGAATCTGGCGAAAAGTTCGAAGGTTCGTCGAACCGGTTCGACCCAGTCGAACCCCGAAAGTTCGACCTAAAAATCCGGTTCGACAAAAGTTCGCGACACCCCTAGTCGTAACGTCAGATCTTTTATACAAGGCCGCAGCCATCTTGAATGTCGTCACTTCTGGTATGCGGTAAAACGTCGTTTTGACCTCTCCTCGCCGCTGGAAGGTGTTTACGAAAAATCCGTGATCGTCACACATTCTTGTTTAGCTTTGCCTATATTTTCTCGCATATTCCAGGTTGCGATGTTTTATTATTCTTTCGTCCCGCATACCAGATACGGAACCCACGTGACTGAGAACGACAGGAAACAGAAAACGGGCAGCTTGAGCCTATTTCGCCCAGCGTCAAAAGCAGTCAGAAGGCCGTCTCGATCGTCCGTAGGGAAATAATAGATTGCGATTCATCAAGCTCGTCTTAGTCAAGGAGTGACCAGCAAATGTTTTAAGATTTTCAGCGCGAGATATCAGACGATTTGCCTTTCGCATTCGATCCGCCGGCATCACCTCCGAGGCTGGGTGGAGAATAAACATCAAGACGACTTAAATCAAACCTTTCCCGGAAATATAATTAAGAAAAAAAAGTTTTTATTTACCGCTTGTATATCATTTGATGCATTCTATGTACATTTTCGTTTTACAAAAAAAAAAAAAAAAAAAAAGACGAGTAAACAGGCACGAGCAAAAAGCATTGCTCTTCCGAGCCTTCCATTTCGTTGGTTGTTTGTTTGGTTGTTTTAAAACTCGCAGAGTTTTAAAACAACCAACTTAAAAGCTTCTTACTCCCATAATTGAAAAGAGGAAATGGCTACGTCCCAGGCATGTCCAATGTTGTGAGTTCATGCTTATGCAGGATATGTTTTTATTCTTAACAGAACTTTACAGAATTAATTAAAAGGAGGTAGTAGATACGTGTATGTCGTCTGCACGGTACATCCGTATAGATCTCGGCGGACCCTACATGGGTGAATAACCGTTGCAATATTTTGATTACTTAGCCGAATATGGTAATTAACTTTTTAATGAACTGTTTAATGGGCCATGTTGCAATTGCAGCTTTAAAGGGAGCCATTATTAAAGGCCAACCCAATTTAGAAAGTTCGCGAACAAACAACGAGCTTTGAGATATTCATCGCTAAATGTTTGCCTTTCTTCGATTAATTAAAAAACCGCGCGCTGAAAGCACGAATGAGGTTGTGCCGATATTGATGCGTAGAAGAATGACACAGTTGTTTCTGTCCCCTCGTCACTAACTCGACAGCGTGTCTTCGGCGGATTCGCCGGCGTCACACATCAAGACGACTAAGTCACTATTCTACATATTATTTTCATAACGCGGTTTCTGAATCAAGCGAAGAAAGGAAAACTTTTACGATAAATTTCGCGACCTCGTTGCCTTTTCGTTGATAAACAAGTTAACTAACAAATTTCGATTAATTGTTAAACATTGCAACGGCTATTTACCCATTTATGGTTCTCCGAGCGCTACAGATATAACGAAAGACGGCATCCACATATCTGCCACATCCTTTTTTGTAAAATATGTAAAGTTCTGTAAAGAATAAAACAAAAACACCCTGTATGTCTGCGTGAACCAAATATGCCCCCTGTGGAACCATGGGTCTTTCCCTTCGGATACCCAGCTCAGGCGAGACTTACCTGGTTGTCAGAAAGCAGCTGTCAGTTAAATGTATTGTTATGAGCGTGTGGGTTTCAGATGGTTTACCCTCAAGAGGATAATGCGCTGCATATTGTAACCATGTATGCGCTGCACATTGTAACCATTATTTCAATGCCGTGCTGTAAACTATTACAACTTTTTCCTTGCCTTATCTACAAATGCTCATGTTTTCTGCTCAAAATGATGTGAAATAGTTGCTTGTTTTCTTTGAATGTAATAAAGCATTACTTGTTCAGCCCACGTTGTCTCAGTTTTTGGACTTAAGTTCAATGTTAAAACGCGTGATAAAAATTGTCACGGCTTATAAGCCATTTCTTACAAGTGAACGTCGGGTGGTCCTCGGATGGTCGTGGCAGTTATGAAGAAATAAAAGATTGTCACCCCTTTGCGACCGTCGCTTGGGTGTTTGGTCGCATAAATGAACACAAGAATGAGTGACAAGTGAAGCGAGCTGATTAAGGTCAAGAAAAAGAAGACGGGCAGGAAAGAAGACAGAGAAGTTAACCTGGGGTATTAAAAACATACTAAAACAACCTCGGACTTTAGTATGTGCCGTTTCGTTCCATTATAGAATAAGATAAGAAAAAAAAAAAAAAAAAAAACTGCTTCCGAGTTTTAGATATTCCTTTCAAATATCTAATGTTCGGCCTTTGCGACCAAAGAAATAGGCATTTCATTTAAAATGCTCACCATCCGACAAACCGAAAGTCGCAGCTAATTCTACGCTGAAACAACTTGCAATCCGCTTCTTTAAAGTCGCAATTGTTTTTATGTAAAGGAAGGGTAATGCAGCTTGCACCGTCCAATACATTGAAGCATCATGTTGCTAACGGTCGTGCCGCAGCGTAATTGATGCCGCGGTACGACCGCTGGCAGGTCGTAGCTGTATCAGAAATCCTATGTGCACTCCACCAAAGCGGCACCAAAGATTCATATTTTCGCGCGTGCAGCCGCGCATGCGCACACCTTCTGGATAACGCGCCGGTGTCGACACCTGTCGCGATCAATACCACGCGCTTCAGGCGAGCCCCTCCGGTCCCAACACTACCCAAGTATTCTCGTACACTGTAACGACAACCAACTACGACGCACAACGCCGTGGCGAAAGGAGCGTGGAGCGTCGTCTGCTCTCGAAGACAACATTTGACGTCACGAGTGCCCCTGCACGTTGTTGCCAGTAAAGCGGCAGGAAGTGATTCGGACGTGTACGTGTCTACCTCGTTGGTACGCGTAAACTTTAAAATTCATTTTCTTGAAAGAAAATGTTTTTTTTTTTTATGAAATATTTCGTAGAAGTCGTAACGGGTACATGGTGAAATTTTAGTACACCGTGAAATTCAGCACATGGTGAGATTTTATAAACATGAATGGCAATCAATACAATTAAGAGACTGCAGTGAGAGCACGAGGTCGCGGTTTTGAAACGTTCTCCTTTTCTTCCGCAGAACGAGCGCGGTCTAGCTCGCGCTTGTAGCTTTGAATGTAGCAGCAAAATAAGAGTACCGCTTAATTTATCGGGATGCAAGCAGCAGTCTACGCACAATGTGAGAATGGCTTGCATTAGTAAATAACAAAAGAAATCCAATCCAATCCATACATCGCTCATCTATCTGTAAACAAAGGTCGTACTCCGGCCGGTTTTCTAGTTTAAACGTTTAAAACTGTCGGATTTGCTTTAAAACATGCCCGACATCTCTACTGGTAAATTGGACTAAGAGGACTCCTTAAGGATTAACCATTTAGTGAACAACTGATCGCGATTTACCGTGCTCAACATGTCGGCGTACGACACCGTCCGAAGAGGAAAGCTCGTCTTCAAAGGGGAAAAGAAAAGGTGCACACGTATGGCCTTTACGCTGCGCTGATCTGGATCTGATTTGATGCCCGTCATACCTTCAATCGCCAATTGGCGGACATCCCTTGAATGAGGTTTCGTTAATGTTAGAAACGGTGCAGTAGATCCTTATGAAACAGTTCAACGCAAGCGAAGCAAGAAATCCAGTCAGCTGCCGATTATTTGTGCTACTTAATTGTTAGCTTAACTTGTCAACGAAATGCACTGAGAGTCCCTACGAAACATTGTTCGATCCTAACTTGCCCAGGAAACTTAATACAATGCAAGATCCCTCACCATCTGACATAGCTCTGAACTGTCGTGCAGTGTAAGCACTATAGTAATAAATGGACTTAAAAAAAAAAGTCTGTTTTAGTGTAGCCATTTTTATTATCAGTGAGCTTGTCCTGCTATTCTAAACCTTCAAAAGACCAAAGTGGGGAAAACTAGCACCGACCACTCAAAGCTAAGCGCACACACACACACTTTCTCCAGGAAACGCAAAAGCAAGAGCAAATCTGCAGACGGTTCCAGCAGCAGCGAGCAGAAATCTGGAAACGAGGACACCATCAACCACGGTAATGAAAGGATACCCCTGTAGTGGTAGCCTGGGGCAGCCTACAAGCGTGTCACTTTTTCTAGGAGGCTGGTGGGAAGCGAAGGTCATCGACGAATTCACCGGCCCAATCGCCCTCGAGTTCTCTCCGCACTGCTACGTCTCTTCGCTGGACAACGGGCTGTTCGTGCTTGGCGGTCCGCATCCCCCCGGTGAGGAACGCTTTCAACGGGGCTTCAAGAGAACTGCACTCGGCGTCATAGGCGTAGACTATGGGGGGGGGGCAGAGCCCCCCCCTCCAGGGCCATGATCCTTACCGAGACGCTGTTTACGTGCCATGTAACGAGCTTCTGGTAGTGGCATGTAAACAAAATAACGCACACAACAACGGACACATGGCAATATACATACGCTGTAAAATGTACCCCCTAAAATAAACTACTAATAATTGCCGGTGTAAAAAAAATTGCACGGAAAAGCACCCCCCCCCCCCCCCCCCCCCGGGAAAATAGAAAGTCTACGCCGCTGCTCGGCGTCGACCATTTTGTGCCATGTCATCGAGGCCGGCATCGTTTCTGCAGTGCTCCAACTCTGTCAAAGCGCACTTGCATGAAAACATGTGCAGATGAGACACTAGACAAACTGATGTGCTCTCGCAGCAGCGTGGGGCTCGTGCATCGTGGACGCCGCCACGCCTACCTCGAGAGCACGGCACAAAATAATCAACGTCGAATATGGAGCCACGAATAAGCTACGTTTCGGAGCCACAGTCATCTTGATGCCTACGATCGCCATTGCACCAGTCGGCCGGTTCGTCTGAAATTGCAGGAAACGGTTTCTTCGTCCTCCAGAAATCCTTTAACAGTTTGTGAAAAAACGAAACAATATCGCCCAGGCTTCTGGACACCTTACCTGAAGCTCGGGAAGTAAAATTTTCTAATTGTAACGATCACCAATTGTGCCCGTCCCGTGCTAGGAACCAAAATGGTGGTCCCCACAACACAATCGGGTAATGGAGTGCCAATGCTCTAAGCTTAGCTTATTTAGTGACTTTAAGGCTTATTGGAACGATTTATGTAACCCCCCCTATGTAATACCCTCTCACGAGGGCCTTTAGGGGTGATATGAATAAATAAATAAATAAATACTGCAACCCGCCCCCCCCCCCCCCCCCTTCTTTTAAACACACAGACACACACACTCCCTCCAGAACTAATGGTGCAAAGAGTATAATTGGTGGCAAATGTGGTGTAATTGAACGTATTAATTTCCACATGGCGCACCTGGGAGTTAGTTCACTATTCACGTTCATCTATCGGCAATTGTTGTGCATCAAAGTGATGCACTGGGAGCCAATAATTAAGGTATTTCGTATCATTAATTTTAACATTTTTGTCGCACACAGAGGCTTATTATGGGGCTGTCCAACACTACACAAAAACAGCGAGAGTTTTGCTGTTCTTTTTTAGCTTCGTAACTTTCTCGCAGAGCCTTCCTGAATCTTGATAAGGTGTGCAACTTCGCATTGCTGTTGGCTGATATCTTACTCCACCCTAATGACTGGAACAAAGAAACCCCTGGTGGCATGCGCTGAGACGTAAACGTTTTCGAGCTGAAGCTCAATGTCTCCCGACACCAGGAACCTCTATCAACAAAAAATCTATACAATTTTCCTTCGTGGAGAAACTTTAAAGAAGGAACAAGCACACTGTTCTATAAAGAAAGTATATGTACGATAGTACACAACCTGAGCTGCAGGGTCGGAGTTGGATTCCCCAATTTTAGGAAATACTCGAACGACATTCACATTTTCAAAATTTTGCTCAAGAAAGACCTTAGCCAAGTTCGGGAGGCTTACGAGACAAACTTCACTGATCAGCTGATCCCCAAACAGATAATAGGTTGTATTTTCAGTGACAGACTTTGTTAAGTTTTAGTCTGACCTTCCGGAATCAAAGTTTTCAAATCTATGAAAGCTCGCAGCAGCTTTGATTGCAGTGTTCCTCATAATGTGTGCATCGGCGAAGATATTTTTTTTAAATGGAGACCATAAAGTAAATCGCGTTTGCGAATAACCAATGCGCACCTCCAAAACTGCTCTAAGGAGAACGACGAGAGTGCAAATATGTTTAGCAGTCAGCTGTCGTGAAACAGCAAGGACTGCTTACACAGCCGTCATTCTTTGTACACCATAAATTTTCATAATTTGAAATCCACATTGACAATGACACCGACATGCCAACCAGACTCTGGTGTCACACAAGTGCAGATTTCGTGGACCGTTTGTCGTCGCAGGAGAGGGGCCCTCACCCGAGGAAATCCTGACAGCCGTCAAGCTTTCCGAAACAAAGATTGCCCTCAAATCCGGCTACGGAAAGTACCTCTGCGTCCAGCCGGACGGAGCCGTTGTGGGGAGGTCGGACGCCATTGGACCGCTCGAGCACTGGGAACCGGTCTTTCAAGATGCAAGTAACTTGACAGTCAAAAAGAAAAAAAAAATTGAGGCTTGTACTTTTAAGGCTGGTTCACGCATTTGCAAACGATCATGCTCAAATGCATTGCATTTGCTTGTAATTGCGTACAATGAGACAATGCCCTGCCATCATCTATCGGGCAGCCCTGGAAAAAAAAAAGACTTCAGTATATAACTAAAATCAAGGTTTTGCAGTATTTGAGAGATCAAACCTACACACTGTCCACGAGGAATAGTCGCTTGTAACGTTGTCAGAATTATTTCGAGCCCACGTCGAAAGAATAATGCGCAACATTGTAAAAAATACACGCAATTTGGAAGTGTTCCAAGACTGTCTCATAGATTATGCCTGCGTGCTTTTTTGTCGCAAGCGCTTACAAAGGAACACAGTGCACTTGGGCACACCGAAACATGGATATGTGAACTGGCCTTCGTAGCACTTGGGTCCTGAAGACGCTCGTTTGTTCACCGTAAAATCCCGAGGAAGCGCCCACTAAAAATTTGGAGGCAGTTGTGCAAGACTTGGGGGGGGGGGAATGGGGGATATGGGCGCTCATTAGGTCAACAATACGTAAAGATAAGTCCATCGTGCGTTTTCTGAAGGTTCCAAAATTGAGGGGTGGGCTCTCGTTATGGGCGGATGCTCGGTGTTTTACGGTAGTCTGTTTAAAGCGCTCAGGTTGCTGAGCAAGTTAGTGCAAGAGGTTTCCTACAGTGCTTTGCCCACGCTTTCTACACATTGTTTCTTACACATACTGTCGGAGGCACAAGGTACATTTTGACAATGCTTACGTTGCAGAGAAGTTGGACTTCGCGAGGTCTAGATGATTTCCCAAATAAGCTCAAACTTGCGTTTCTTTTTTGCTAAGAATTTGGTGTTAAGTGTGCCGGTTCGTAGAACGCAAACGTAGTAGGCTGCGATAGAAGTTTATGCAATATTTGAGGCGACACTTTCTAGCTAAAGATCTTCACCAAAAAATGTTTTTTTTTAAACATAATGTTTACAAAGTCACCAATCGTGTTGGAACAAGTCGACCGGAAAGTAAGGTCGGTCTTCTGGTTTTCAGGGGAAAATGGCCCTGCAAGCAAGCAACAGCTGCTTTCTGACTGTCAGTGATGGCACGGACATCCTGGCTAATGCAGTGACAGCAGGGGACAACGAAATGCTCAAGGTGAGACCGCAGCGAAGTTCGATGACGGTGCTTCGCAGCGGCGGCACTCGGCCGTTCTCCTGACGTACCAAAGCCAACAAAAATTCCAGAGTTTTCTATCGTGTTTTGGCTGCTCGTCAATGTACGACGTCGATGCAGCGAGCTCCTTTTTGGTAAAACTGAGCTGAAGAGGCCCCCAAGCATCGGAAAGGCAAGAATTGTTCAGTCTACGAAGAAGTCAAACTCCGCAAATTTTTGCTGCAGGTCCGCTCGATGGCCAAGGCAGAGACCTCGAGTGACAAGGGCCTTCCAGAAGAGGAAAAAGGAACTACAAAGGAGTGCGAGCTCAATTACGTGTAAGCCAAGCCGCCAAGCTCCACTTTGCAACGGCCACTACGTCGGCCAAGCACCGTCCCAGAAACTTTCATATCTCAAATCCGCGGAACTAGGTTTCGAGCTCTCGTGGCACGAAGGCTACGACGCAAAACAAGTCGCTTTCGTGCAAGAAACCAAACTAAAAAGAAATAGTTTCACGGTTTCTTAGAGGGGAAACGGTTCTCACTAAATTTACCGGGGAATCGGCGCAACATTAAATTTACAGAAGTCAGTGTTGGGTGGCATCGCGCGACGGCAAAAGTTTTCCGCTTGAGATGTTTATTTGTTCTCTTCACTTGCCTATCATTTTGCCCAATTTCCTTGTCTGGTGCACTTCTCTCGCAAGGGACCGTTTTCCGCGAGCGAAAGGTGCGGCAGGACTGCCCCCCTCATTCGCAGTTCTTTCATCGGCCGCCTTTCAGGAAGAAGTTCCAGAGTTTCCAGGACCGAAAACTGCGCATCAGCCAGCAGGACAGAGGGGAACTGAAGCGGGCAAGGATAGAGGGGCGCCTGCACGAGACCCTGCTCGACCGACGGTCCAAAATGAAGTCAGACAAATTCTGCAAATAAACGATGCGGTAATCTGCAACCCGCGTTGCCTTACTTTTGCCACTGCGGAGTTTGTGGAGGACCCTTCCCAGCAATACAAACACACCTTTCAAACACTTTTTCTGTGCTGCATTCCAGGTTCAGTGCTTCCAATGTTTCTACAACACACTTCCACAAGTTTTCTATAAAATAAAGAGTATGGCAAAGAGCAAAGATCACCGACAGGATGGAAACAGGGAGGAGTTTCAGCTCTCCTGCCTCTAGTGCGGGCTTCCTAGTTACCTTCGGCAACGCATTGGCGTCTTTCAAACCTCGAACATTCGGGCACAGCCAAAGCATGCTGGAGGCTGCATGTTCGAAAAAGACGCCCCGCCGTTCTCAGTATCGTAGCTGTAGTGGAGCAGATTTCGTGCAACAAGCGTAAGCTTAGCATCGAGATGCTTCGTTACATCATTTTAATGCTGTGCAAAGCTTTTCGCCTTTTTTTTTTCACCCATTTCCATAAGCGATCCAACTGGCGCCATCTTCGTGCATTTATTTGCTGGTCTACGAGAAGCACGAAAGATAGACCTCCTGGCCGATCGTTCCCCCGAAAGACTGGCAAATAAATGCATCATATCTTTTCCTTCAAAGCTCATGAAGAGGATTACCGTTATTTTATCTCACCTAGTTTAGAACAATGAAGAGTTCAAAAGGGGCAAACAATTCGTGAATGCCATTCCGTGCCATAAAGCCAGCTACAAAGACTAGCCAACAAAACCTAGTACCAAGGTGCCAGCTAAGTAGCCTGGCCAACTAAATCCAGCAGCAAGCCACCAAGAGCAGTTTGTTTGAAGTCTTTTATTTCCTCTTAAAACTTTCAATACGAATACAGCTTTCGTTTTTTTTTTTTTCATTTCGAGAAACTGCGTGCCGCATCTTCTGGCACCGGCACTTCTGTCTCTTCCAACCAAAGTGCCGCTACGTTGACTCGGCGAATTCCAAACGAGAGGCTAATAATGTTGTCGTTGAGAGCTGGTTTCTTTTCGTTAGCGGAATGTAATTCGACCTTCCTTGCGCGTTACCGTGGTGGGTACCCGGTGCCCTCTTCGTCTCCAAGCGGAACCCCGCGTACCCGTTCGCCTCTCGTCTGCACCTTCTTTCTTCGAAAACGAGCCCGCTTCCAAAAACCGGGCCTAACAATCGTTCGCGACGACCGCTCTGGGATATCGCTCTCGTCCGAGACATTTGTACAATGCGTGCCGTTTCCGTTCTCTCTTCCCTTCAATACAAAAGCGCTTTCACAGACACACGCACATCCAGAAAAAAGAAAGGCAGGCAGGCCTGGAGTTGTTGCTTTGCCAGCCGCAATGCTCGCTTTCGCGGGGGGAGGGGAGTTTGAGAGTTGGATCGAGAACTACAAAAGGGATGGGGAGGAGAGACGCAGGGATGGGAAGGTTGTGGTCGTTCGCACGTCTACGGTACGACGTTCGTTTCGACCGCACGGGCCGCATCCCGCCGGATACGTCGAAGAGTGCGGACGAAGCCGGCAGGAATTGTTGCACCCGAGCTGTCTGTATCACGTTCGCTAAATAAGAATAAAATAAGGCAACATCAAATCCTGGGGCAGCAAAACGCGTTCTCTTCAGAGTCCCGTCCAAAAAATAAAAATATAAAACCCAAAATTTTTATAACAGCGTCATACGCAAACCTAAAGAAAAGCAGCGAAGCAAAGGTTGCAATTAAAACCTAAAAAAAAAAAACAAAAAAAACCTTCCTCGTTTGCATAAAGGGTGGCGCGAGGTGGTAAAGACCGGGCAATAGAGGTGCATAACCGGTAAATTCACATAAGGGTGCCTAGACAGAAAAAAACAACAAAGTGCTAAAACATTTGTTTGACACAACCTCTCCCACCCGATGTGACCCGAGGCAACAAAACTTCCGAACCGTGCGCGCGTGTGTCGAATGCCCTTACTGCTAATTCACCAGTTCCCAATCTTCATAAATTAATTTCACCGCACGAGAGCAGGCTACTTCTTCCTCACCGAACTTTCGTCGACACAACTCCCATAAATATCGAAGTAAAATAAAAAAAAGAGTAGAAATGAAGATGTTTACCACGCGACGCACTTGCAACCCTCTTCGATGACCGCAGCCGCGGATCGTGGCCGGCCCCCTTAAATGCATTCCACGGCACGGCAATTTCCATCTTCGACTAAAAAACGGCGACGTTCTTGTAAACCAAAAGTATGCACACACACGCACACACACAAAAAAGAAATACGGTGTCCAGCACGGAGGTAGTAGACAAAACTCAACTGTTGGAGCAAGAAAAAAAAAATTTGAAGACTTACTAAAGAAAAAAAAAAAAAAAAGGGGGGGGGGGGGGGGGGTAGCAGCTCCGGCCATGGTGTTGGCGTGGACTTTGTTGTTACTGTTGTTATTGTAGAACCAAACTTTGAGGGAGGGGGATGCAAATTAAAGGAGTAGTCCTAGTTTTGGGGAGGGGTGAGGGGGGGAGAGGGGAGGGCACTGGGATGTCCACTCCCCCCCTCAGCTGGAGCAGGCACTGAACGAGGGGAGAGAGTCGTCTTCGAGTTCTTGGGGCGTCCGACGGAGGTGAGGATGCCTCGAGTGCAGCCATTCCACAAATTCGTCCAACAAGACGGGCCCTGCGAGAGAAACCGGGATGAAGCAAGCAGTGTGACACTTTTGCGGCAACAAATGGGCAGAGCCGTATATGTAGAGAGTTTGGTCAATGGGAGGCGCGGGCAGAGCCAGGGCGTGCGGCAGACTCTGAAAGAGGGCTTGGCATGCTCTTGACCAACCAGAAGCCGAAAAGAATCCCCTAGCGGTGGTAGCGAGAAACAGTTCTGATCAAAAGTCTATGTTCGTAAATAATTTTAATAAGCGCGTAAGAGTGAAGTGTAGTAACTCTTCGTGGTTGAAAATAGGGTTCACGTGTTGTTTTGATCATGATCATGCAGAAAGATGTAAGAAACAAATGCGCCGCTCAACTCTGTTTTGCTCGGACAGAGTGTGACCGCTTGGACGGCAGATTCCCGGCCCTCGGCGCTTGGCGTACGAATTATGTCGATCGTTCCGCTAGTCGCACTCTTCTACCATCATTTTGGATGAGCGTGGTTGAAACATCATGTGTACCATATTTTTAGTCATCGAGAGTTCCTCCAATGCAGTTATCAGGTTTGTTTCTCGCGACCACCGCCAGGGTATTATTTCCGGCTTCTGGTTGGTCACATTCGAATTTCTGAAGACGCCCTGGAACACACCCAGCCCGCTTTCGGCCAATGGCACCTCCTCATTTGTCTCCTATACTTCCCAACGAATGGCCAAACTCTCTAAATATACGGCTCTGCAAACGGGGTGCCGCACCGTGGACTAGCTCGACGGAACGGCGGCCAGAATGGTAGGAATTCCACGTGGGGCACCCCATGCAGTATTTAGACTGCTCCGGCTGATGTTCCGTTGGGCGAGCTCGGTGCCACACCGTGTACAGTCTTCCTCGGTGTAAACTGCATCACCTCATCTATCCCCATCTGGGATCTCATTGGCATTCCACTGGGCTAGCTCATAGTCCCCACACCGTGCGACTTTTTCTCTGTGTTAACTGCACCACCCCATTGGGGGCCCGTGCAACCCCTTCGGTGTTCTGTTGGGCTAGTTTGTAGTCTGACACCCTGTAGTCGTTCCTCGGTGTAAATAGCATCACTCCGCCGATTGTCCAATCCCGTTTCGAACGTCCCCGATCAACATTCAGGCGGCTATTTGGAATGTCCCCATCAAAGGATAATGATGTCATGGCCACGACGAGCGACCTGCAAATTCTTCGTCACAATTTGGCGGTGATACAGTTGCCTGTTGGGAAGACTGTACCAGTAGCGAGGCATTGAGTTGGGGTAGTTGGTACATAATAATGAAATGGTAAAATGGCACTAAAAAAGGTGAAGGACACAAGAAAGACATGTACACTGAGGAGAGGCCGATCATCGACGTAGGGGCACGGTAACCCCGAGGCACGTGCTTGCACCTCGAGAGTCGCGAACAGAAAAGAACATTTTTCCAGCTCAAAACATTGAACCGCCAAACTGAAAATGCACGAACACGTCAAAACCGGTCGAACGAAAGATCCACTCACAGGCTCCGTCCTCGTCGTAGTTGGAAAGGTCCGGCTTGATGGTCCGGCTGAACTCCAGCACATTACACCATTGGTCCTTGTTGATCACCCGGTATTTGGACTGCTGCTGGCACGAACAAATACCGCACACAACTGTTTGTGCAGACCATGGGAACGCAAACGCGGATCGAGAAAAACACCCAACGTTAAATGGTATAATGCAATCACCATATTTTTAAGGCTAGTCCATGGGCTATGTACACCCGTGAGCGATATGAAGGTGAACAGCCCTCTTCTTTTTGACGCTCCTGCAAGTTTTGGAGCAAGCTCTGTTCCGGAAGAGGGCTAGAATGCAAAGTTTAGACCCCCAAGCCATGTACCATTTGAGACGTTGAGAGTTAATATAGCTTTAGGGAGCCGTAAAACAGGCACGAAACCAGGTAAGGTGTTCACCTTCATATTGCCGGCGGATGGACATGCTAAAGGCTGCAATTTTACGCGGTGCAGACTATACACATTTGCAAGTAGGGCCTCGGGGCACCGCCATCTTGCTCGCTTGGGGTGTGCTTGGGCGCGTCATAATCCGATTATGTCGCCAAGGCGTCGTAATTGCATTAGGACGCTCCCAAGTGCACCTCAACTGAGCAAGATGGCGGCTCCCTGAGGCCGTATTTGCAAACGACTACACAAGGTTTTTTTTTGGTCTAGATGAATAATTATGATGAGACGAAACAAATTTTGTGAACGACAGACTATGTCAATGATTTCTGTACGACGCGAGCCTCTCTGCATACTAATAAAGCGGGAATTTTTCAAGGTGTGCCGTGAAGGAAAACCCTTTTGTGCGGAATGTGCGCCACTTGCGAAACATGCACAGTGTGCGAATTACGGCCCGGAAAATATGGCACATGCGGTGAATTTGTGCAGATCTAGCCCAATATGAACTGCACATCTAGGTCTCAAGCATTGAAAACAGTTATTTGTATGTGTTGCGATACAGTTGGTGGACTCAATATTTCCCTGCACTAACCTTACATTATACTTTAAATGAATCGTAGTGTCATCGACCCTAGCAGACTCAAAATAGAGCATCTCTCAGAGAAACAGCAGAAGGGATTCTGGCATTTTTCCAGCGCCCGTTTGTCGCGCGCAGTGAGAATGAAGCTACCGGCGTGAGAAGTAAGGGCAACAACAGACCTCGAGGAACTGGTGGAAAGAGGCACAGAGGGGCCAATGCTTGCCCAGCAGCAGTTGAAGCATCGCCTTGGCTGTTGCCATGTCCATGCTTCGCTGGTCCTTGTCCTGCAATGACCGACGCCCGGCCCCCCGAGACGTCACACACGCACTCACCGCAGCCAAAGCCGACTCTAGTCGTCTCACTCCGATCATTTTACGGCGGAGCTGTTAAGGGCTAGGTTCCCCAGGATCGTATCCGGTATGTCGACACAAACCTACCTGGATAGCTACCGCCATATATAAGCGACGGCGGCAAGCACACAACCAGTCTGCTTGCCGCCGTCGCTCGTAGATGGTGGCAGCCTTTCCAGCTATCGTAGGAGAATGGATAGTTGGGCGCATTGGTGGGAATTCATCGTAGGAAACAGCGTGAAAAACAGACGACGACGAGGAAGAAGCACACATAACGAGCGCAGCGCTCGTCACGCGCGTTTCTTCGTCCTTGTCTGTTTTGCGCGCTGTTTCCTACGCTCTTATCAGTTTCTGTTTGGACTTAGGATGGGTCGGCCACGCGCCCTTTCGGGGAAAGAAGACTGGGGAGCGGCAACGCACGCAGCAGCGCGAATGGGGCCGCAACCGCCGCAAAGCCGCTGTCGCCTCGACTTCCACTGCGTCGAGCGCTTCAGATTCCCTTGCCAAAGAAGAGCACATCGCTCGCCTGGAAAGCCTCCGCCGAGAACAGAACCAGCGATGTAAACGGCGCTGGCGGGCCAACGCCACGGACGACGATCGTGCCACGGAGGCCAAGTGCAAGCGCGAGGCCCGGCAACGACTGCACTCCACGCCGGCTGAACTGTTCCCGGGCGCGACGGCGAGGATCCGGAGGGAGTTCGTGAATTACCCGTTTGGCGTCACATGCGCTGCGTGCGCTTCATGGGACTCTGGTTCGCCGGAGACGTATCCACGATTGGCGGTGTGTCGGACGAGAAGAAACGACAAACGGGCGCGTGCGCGTTGCGGCAATGTATCGAGTACAGCTCCGCTGATCCTCCTTCACAAGAGTGGAAAGGCTGAACGTTCTTTTTTTAAATTCCCGTATCTAACGACAGTCGTCATTGTACCCCAACTATTCTAGCAAGGTTAAGAAGGGGCACTACTCAAAAGGGTAAACGTTTGAACTTTTTGGCTTAATATGAATGAAATTTGCAGTATATATACTGGCAGTTGCAAGGTAGAATGCAGTGCAAAGTTTCACCTTTGTACATGAATTGTGAAAGAAATTAGTCGTTTTTATCAGGAACACGCTGACATTGTTTAGGAAAGCTATCGTTGGAAAGCCCAATGTAATACCTAACATTTTCCTTCACTAGATACACAGAAAATTGTCTGGAAAGTGCAACTGTGAAAAAAAAAAAAAAATTTTCCAAATAGTAATTTATTTTAAATTATGCTAATATCGTACTTGAAAAATCAAGTCAATTTTTTGCCTTTCATGTCGACAAAATCTTGACGTCTTTTATAAAAGACATCCACAAAGTAAGAAAGCAATGCCACAGTTGCATTGCCCACTTAATTCAAGTTAAGAAAAATAATGAGTGAGCCCTTCCTTTTGTCCCGTTACCACACGAGTTTTCCTACAGTAAAATTAATGCTAAAAAGTGGAACAACGAAAAAATGTTTAAAGTGCTCGAACCTCTCGTGGACCAAATTTTTTTTTATAAAAAACTGTGTACTGTAAACAAATTAAACTTTCTGGGAATACTCTCCAAATGTTAATGGATGTAAATACGGCATTTTTCAAAATATGCACTTTTTGCAGCATCTTTTTTTTTTTCTTTTCTGGGTTGTGTCTTAATAAACAAATATGCGGAGCGACAAAGAAATATAGAACTATTAATAACCCATCCGTCGTGGGACTTCGTCGAAATGATGCCCAGTGAAACTCGCCTGGATTCTTTGCATAAAGATCAGACGCAGAACACGTTGTACGCATCTCCGCTTCTTCGACTCTTGTATACTTTAGACTTCAGACATATCTTTCATGGGTCTTTCTCTCCATTATCTTTTTTTAAGCTTCTCCAAGAGGTCAAGGAACACGCAACGCTTTCTGTATCCAATTTCCCCGACATATGTAGCGGGAAAGCCGTGCCACATATCTTCGTTACAGTAGAGCTCGAAACATAGAGCCGGCCCATAAACTCGTTCTGTGTGAATACTATAGTAGCATTGTTTAAACATTATTAGCAGACAGGAGGTTTTTTTTCATAGGACCTGCACCGCTCAATTAGTGGGCTGTCGCATTACAGTACCTTCAATTATGTTTTCTTTGTACGATCACACGTTTGCACAGTGCTGGAGATGTCCCTTCCCATATACATTTAATGTATCTTAGGTCAAAAAAAAAAAAGGCATCAAGATTTAAAGGGGTACGGAAACGAAATTCAAGCGCTCATTTTTTAGCTTTAATGTGCTGCATGCTGCAGCATAACCTCAAAAATACCAGTCTTTCTTCGAAAGGCACGAGAAAACTAATTTTAAAGCTAATTAAACGATCTTTCAATGTGCACCTGGTGGATGCATGTGGAGCCTATTTGGGAGGTAATCAGCAACGTTGGGGAACTTGCTACATAGTCATGACGTAGCAAGTTCCATCGGAGCAGTGCCGCTCTTTGGAATTCGATAGTTTCCTTCATAGCTTTCCTCCTCAACTCACAAATCGCACATAGTACCAAACAGTTCAAGAAGACGGAAAGGAGGGACTCCCCTCTTGCTCGGACCCTTGTTTGTGCTCCCGGACGCAGCCATTCTCCCCCTAGAAGATTAGCCCGTCGCTCAAAATTCGGACAAAGGTTGCTTTTCCCATTCCGTTCACCCCTAAGCTGACAGTGCTGTGGAAGCTACGTGCTCCTTGGGCCAGCCACACGCTCGTCGCCCCACGGGTACTTCGAACAGCTCGGTTTTAACGCGTCGACGCTATTGACACCACCACAACGCTGACAACGCCACCAATGGCAAAGCTCATAACCACGCCAGCCTTGCTACGTCACGAATGCGGGGAATCTTTTTTCTGCTTTTGTTTGCGCCGGATATCCCATGACGCATCGCACTCTCCGTTCGCTTCTCTTCGAGCGCTTGCTCGAGTGCACTGTTTGGAACAAAAAATATTGCCAGTCGTTCAAAATACAAATGTGCGATTATTATTTACGGTTATTATCCGTCATGCTTGACTCATTTCCGAACAAACTTTGAATATTTTAATTTTCGTTCCCATTTAACGGCCACAGACAGTCCCCCAAGGTGAAAACCTCACCCTTGCGAAGTCGTACGCATATCTGTAGATGCTCTTGAAGTGGGTGGTGTCATTCAACAGGGATTTGAGGTAGTCCAGCTTGCCCTGGATCTTCTGGATTGAGTCGCACCTGGCAACCCCAAGAGAGAAGGGTACAGTCAACAAAACAAATGCAGAAAAAAATTTGGTCAGTGCATAGCCGTACTATGTTGCATAAATTTCCGTAGAACTATGCGTGGGTGGCACAAGAAATGAGGGGTGGGGGGGATCAAGCTTCGCCGAGTTGCGCATGAGAGTCGCGTGAACTGCCCATGCCACAGAGGACGACACGAGCTTGGCCGCAGTCCAGAGCAATGAGCGAAGATTGTGGAATCATGGCTGCCGGAGCGGCGTCTATCGCCATTTCGATCAGAGAGGAGCGCGAAGCGTTGAAGCGAGCAAGCCAGCAGATAAGGAATTGCTGCAGAAACCACCGTCGTTGGTTGTCAACGAATTGCAACAGCATTCGTCTAGGACAACCTCAAGGACGACGTCCACGCTCCGTTCACCCCTAAGCAGAGAATGCAGTCGAAGCTACGTCCTTGTTGGACCAGTCAATAAACCTCTCTTTCGCCACGTCATCACGCTCCCGGCCATACCCACGTGCGGAGAGCCAGGTCAGGTGATAAGAAAGAGGCAGCCGATTGGTCCGGCAGTCACATAGTCTCAGCTTAAGGGTGAACGGAATGTAGAATGACCTCTAAGGTTATCTTAAAGGACACATGCAAAGAAAAAAAACATTTTTTTCAAACAGCTTAGATGGAAAAAGGATATCATAAAACGATTTTACAACGAAGAAAAACAATTTTAGAGCTATATTTACGGCGCTATACGAATTTGTAGTTGGCGCCCGCGGGCGCCGCGGAAAAGTGGCCCCTATTTATCACGTGACGGGCCCATATTTGTCACGTGGTGCTCGCGCTCTTTCGGAAGCATCCTATGGCCTCTAAAAGTAACTTATTCATCTTTGTTTGAAGTATAACAAAAAACTAAGATTAGTAAGTAACTTTTAGAGCCCAAAAGAAACTCCTGAAAAAGCGCAAGCAGACGTGATCGACCTGTGCGCCGGTCAGATGACGGCGGCGTCGCCCCGAACCAGACAAACTTGTGCGGCGGCGGCGACGGCGGCGTGGAGAAACGCGTTGAAGCGGCGTTCGCACAACGCTCAGCGTGCGGCGGCGGCGTGGCTTTACGGCTCCGGCGACGCAGGGCGGCGGCGCGCGGGCCTACCACGTGACCAGCGGCGGCTCCGGCAGGCGCCAACTACAAATTCGTATAGCGCCGTAAATATAGCTCTAAAAATTTTTTTTCTTCGTTGTAAAATCGTTTTATAATATCCTTTTTCCATCTAAGCTGTTTAAAAAAAATGTTTTTTTTCTTTGCATGTGTCCTTTAAGGACGACCTCTGTTATTTTAACCCATTCGCTACCGCACGCGTTGCGCGCTGCCGGGCCGTCCGTACTGCATGTTTTTCACCTAAAACAGGGCCACACTAGGCATGACTCTTGCTTGTGTAATAAGCCTTTACAGTAAAACTCAGTGCAGAAAACAAGAAAATATGTTTATGTACATGCTTAAGTGGTTCGTTCAAGTCTTTTAATCAATAGGCCCTCACAGATTCTTCCTCGTATGAAAGATCTCGAGGCACTCCATCCTCTGTCGCTTAGGTGTCGCACAACCAGTGCACTCTTGTCGTGATTCGGACTCAGAAGTGCTGTCGGAATCGCTCCAGTTGTCAGAAGAATCCAAAAACTTACTATCCTCACCAGACATCCCATCATCATTGCTGTCGAAGAGGATATCTGATTTCATCGTCAGGAAGGCCACACCGTACACTGGACGCTGCCATCTTCTCCAAGCAGGCAGCAATCGAGCGCGAAAGACTACACACAAAAGAACAAGCTCAAACAAACACAGCGAACAGAACGACCCTCGCCATCTGTTGGCAATGTATCTAACTACACTACGCCACGTCTACATAGCGCGTCATCTAAGAATGACTTTTTAAAACAAATTTATGCAGACCGGCGAATCGCCGGCCTTGGCAATATGGCCCCTGACTCACGCCCAGCGATTCGCCGGCTTTGGTAGCGAATGGGTTAAGGACGACCTCTAGGACGACCTTAAAGACGACGTTGAGGATGACATCCTAGGGGACAACATCTAGGACGACCTCAACGACAACGTCTAGGCCGACTTCAAGGTCGGAAGAAGGTGCAAATGTGAAGGAGTGTGAGAATGTGAGCCAAAATGGTCTACTGCGCATTAAGAGGCCAGAAAGTCCAAGAAATCTGGGGTGCGGGGGGGGGGGGGGGTAAGCGAAAGAATGCCATCGCATTAAAAGGATGTGCGTGCACACTGCGCACAGTCAGGGAGCACGGTGATGCAAATCTGTTGGCACTCCGGTGTTATCCGTGTGAAGTCACTTCCGTGACCAAGTTTTCGCGACATCTATCTCCGAACTTTGCACCCCATCCAAAGCGCAAAAAAAGCAAAACAGTTATACGTCAAAAAAAAAAAAAAAAGACAGACAGATTTTATGTAGCTTGGTTTGTACAGATCACACGCCCCGATGCTCGCACTGCGAGTTTCTGGGTGGCTTTCAGTATGCCGAGACACTCTGCAACTGGATTACTAGGAATCCAGTGGTTTTCCATAGAGACCCGAGATAAATTAGTGGCAAAACTCCAATTTCTTTTTTTTGCCAACGCACCACAATGCTGGGTTGATATCAAGTCACGTGGCACCAATTTTCCCACCAAATATTGCGAGGACAATTGATGCGACGTCACGGTGTGACATGGCGCTACGTCACATGACGTGTCACGAAGTTACGTCATGGTGTCACCCAACATCACACGTGCACGAGGGCCATGTCACTCGACGCGTCACGCTTCATGGAGACTACATGCGTGCATTGATGCCGAAACCCCGAGGACTGGCCCTAGAAATGCCATTCATTTGGAACCTCTTCAGCATACATTCTGGTAATACATCAAAGATTCCGCAGTCCCAGGAGCAGATCACGCTGCAGAGAAACTGGACAGCTCGAGCACCGCCGACACAGCTTGTTACGCGGACTGACGCAGGACTACTCTCGAGCCCGAAAGCAATTTCCACGGACACCGATTTCTTTAGAAACCCCGGTCTCCCACCCTTTGCCAGGCGAATCGTAACCCCACACTGAGAGACCGAGATGGAACTGCGCGACACTCACTGGAGGTCTGAGAGTCCTTGTACCCACTCCTCCTCGGTGAAGAAGCCCATCTGCTTGGCATCCATCTTCCAGGCCAGCACCAACATTACAATCTGGGTGTAGACAAGGAGCGTGGTGAAACAGGCACCGTGCAAAGCGAGGGAGCCGACAACTCTATTCACTGGTGTTTGTCTGGCAACAAGCTCACTACCAACTACCGTCGGTGGACCCTCGCGCACTTCCGGCTTTCTTATTTTATTACTTTTGTTTTGCATCCTTTTGTTTTTTGCCACCATAAACATACAGTCGAATCTCGTTAATTCGAACTTTCGGCTTATTCGAACTGACGCTGTGGTCCGGACTACACTATATGTATTTCAATGGGCGAAAATGCCCGGTAATTCGAACGCTTAAACGCCTGCGCCGGTTAATTCGAAAATCCCGCGCCGCCGAGCATGCCTTCAGGAGCGGGCTAACGCTGGACACCACCACGTGCTACTTCTCTTGCCAGGAGAATGCGGATGCCGCGTTAGAGCTGGTCTCCAAGCTCCAAGCGATCTTTGTTGATTCACGACTGAGAAACCGCGCACAGGCACGCATCACGGATGACTTTCCTTTGTGATCGGTGAAAATAAATGTCCTGGAACTCGTCACTCATGTGTTAGCTCAGTGCACATGCGCCGCCCAACGCAGCGCTGCACGTAAGTACTCCATTTAATGAGCTTTCGTTAATTCGAAATTCATTTAATTCTAACAAATTTTCGGTCTCCATCGAGTTCGAATTAGCGAGATTCGACTGTATTACAGTTGGTTTCCCGAAGAAAAATAACCTGGTCCGATAGCTGTACGTTGCGGAAAAACAAAAAATTCGGCAGACACTTAAGACTGCTTACGTGCAAGAAGGTGAAAGCATTCGTACATGCAGCGCATTCCCACAAGCAACACGCCACGTCTTCCTATTGCACACGGCGCTTCGGCGGTGACATCATGCCCCCCCCCCACTGCGCAGGCGTGGCGAACCCCACCGGCCTCACGACGGCTTCTGGGACAAAGCATCTGCGTTTCTGTGCTTTTCTTTGCGTTTCATTTGAGGCGCATGCGTGATGACATTTTTATTGCTATCCTTTGGGGTCAACGCCGCTGCTTTTTCGCGCCATGGGACAAGTAAGGCTTTCGTTTCAATAAACGCACAACTGGATGCTTACTGGGGCACGAAATACTGTGGCGCCCACATGCTATCGACTTCCTTCGAACGCAGTGAACAGTCGGCAACAAGACGATGATGGCAGGGCATCTCTTTAAAGGGGCAGTGCAACGATGTTTGTAGTTGGCATAAATACCACTTCGAATGAATCCCTGATGCTCATGACTTACAAAACGCGCGTTCGATTTTCTCCCTGTGAAATTATAATCACAAAAAGTATTGCGAAGAGACAGAAAGGAAACGCTCGCTTTTATTCTTGAAATTACATCGCAACAAAGGGGTTTCTTGGTCGACAGCATTGTGCAAGAGTATACTTCGGTCCCACCAGTGCCACTAAGCTCGTGTAAAGCAAAAACAACAACAAAAAGGAGCAGATTTAAACCAAATATTGTTGCACCGCCCCTTTAAGATGTCCAGCTTCTGGCACGCGCTCGTTGCATACTCCGCATGCAAACTCGAGGCTCACGAGATGCCGAGGCGCCATTAAAGGAAGGAAACTCGTGCCGGAGACGGGACAACCGAAATTTCTCTCCGACCATAAACGACATTGATTTCCACCAGATACCATTTGAGGGTTCATCCTAAATTGGGCGACAATCGAGACAAAAATCGAACAACCAAAACTCCCAACCTTGTGCCTTCCATGGTTGCACCAAAGAATGAATCGACAGATATAATGCCATCAACAATCATGTTAAAAGAATGACGCGTCCAGAACTGTGCGGGAGGCACGGCGGAAGACGCTTCGAGCGGTTTGTCGTCTCACGAGATTCGTCGTACAGGTGCAAGGTGAACGTCACAGAGGCAGACTCACATTTTCGGGTTCCACACCAATGTCCTCGCAGAATTTTTCCATTCCGTCGGGTCCCATCACCTTGGGCTCGTTGACAGCTGCAAGAGCACGTAAGCAGAGCTTCAGAACCGCCCAACACACACAAAAGAATTCATAATATGGAAAGATACGATAAACCTCACATAAGAACAAAGGGCAGAATATCGAAGCTACACATAAATTTAAGATAAAACAATGATGTAAAAGAGAGGTCTAGATAAGTCTGGAAAACCAAGATACAAACTAGAAAGCTTTCTCACTAGTGGCATCATGTTATAAATAAAAGAACCTCACCACAATCAATTTAAACCAAAACAGGAGCAGGAAAGGGAAACTCTTTTTCCTCCTGCCCCAGTCTTGGGTTTAATTCATAATAGCAAACTACCACCAGCACACCTGCGGTATTTTCGTAAAAGAACCTTCGTCTTAAAAAAGAAAAGTTTCAAAATATAGAAGTGTTCTATGAACAAAGACAGGAAAATCTAAGCTACACAAAAATGAGACCAAACAACATTGCAAAGGAGAACCAAAGTACAAAGTGGACGGCTTTCCAATTGGTGGTCAATTTGTCACCGATTTGTTACACAAAGTTGGTACGTGCGCACCACACGCAACAAGTGCTGCACGAGCAATACAAGCGAGAGAATGGGCAAAACTCACAGGCGTACTCCTGTAGGAGTGCTAGGCACCGCTTCAGGGAGAAGGAAGGTGGGGCGGCACTTTCACTTGAAAAGGGATTGCGTCGGGACCTGCGGAAAGGCAACACAACACGGTTCGCTTCAAACCTGTCGGATAGCCGAGCCGACCAGAGGCCACTCCTTGGACCATTTCATCGTCAAACAACTAGACAGTTCTCCAATTGTTGTTCCCGCCCGTCATCTGCTTCTTGATGCACGAAGCAGCTGCAGAAGCACGCAGCTTTGCTAGCGTTCTGTCAACACGAGCGCATTGTTCTTCCGTTCCATGGAAAGACTATGTAAATTTCAAGACGCTGTTGGCGACAATGTCTGGTTCCGAAATATAGCTACCCACGTTTTGAGTCCGAAACCTAAACACTAACAATGTTTTTTTGTTTTGTTTTGTTTTTGACATTATAAATCAATTTTACAAGCAGAAAAACAAGAAAAAAAAAATAAAGAAGACATGATTTTTGTTAGGCACGTTGGAGGAACCTCTTGAAAACTACCAACACTTATCATGAGCAATAGTAGGAGCAGCGCATTCAGCAATTCTAGCCGCAAACAATGAATTGGATTGTGACAGCTTCACCCTTCATACCCAAACGATCCCAGTCTAAAACAAACTGTATCCAGTAAAAATAAAAATAACAGCAGATTCTTTCTTCTGTCCCACAAATGAGCTGAGGCCACGGCCTAGGCGCCGCACACTCTGCTGCGCACAGAATACGCACAATAATTCTCCGCCACCATTCAAAATTTGGCAAAGGGGCAAAGATTGCATTCTCAAAAACGCAGTGAGGGCGCAGGCGAGCTGGTGCAAGTTTACCATTTTGTTAAAATGCCCGAGACTGGTTGAGAAAATCTTGAAACAACCAAAGTAGAAGAGACGGGGAAAGAAGTCATTCTCGTGCGACGTCGCAGTCCTCCCCCCCGAGTTTAGCGGGGAAATCGTGACGACAGTGACGTCACTATTTCCCCGCTAAATGTAGTGGGAAAACGTTTCACGTGACGTCAGTCTCGCACAACGTTGCTATTTCCCCATTAAAATTAGAGTGGTAAATGCATTGTGCGACTCCAGTGTCAGCTGATATCACATAATGCAACATCCCAATTTCCCCGTTAATATTAGCGGGGAAACGCTTTGTGCGATGTCACAGCGCCACATGCAGGGTGGGAAAAAAATCAAGCAAATCAGATTTATGTTATTTAAAGGGGCGATGAAACAATATTAACTTCGAAAGAATTTGGTTTTAAATTTTTTACATTGTTTATCTCACCAAAAGGAACAGAGGAACTGCCTCACTTTTTTAAATATTGTGATTCCACTGCGTAATAACAAAGAAAATAATGATAATATTTCGCGATTCGCAGCCGCGTGGTGGCGGCCACGGCAACTAAGGCGTGACGCGCAATGGGTATAATGTAATAGGTTGGCAAAATGTGCCACTATGTGCTCAATCCAATGCCATGTTTGGTAAATATTGTCGTTTCAACATGAGTAAATATGTCAAAAACCTCATGTCATCGACAAAGTTTTACTATATTCAGTTTTAGTAGCGCCATCTGCCCAAGGTGAAAGAAACTATCCCTCCCTTTAGCCTCACCTCATTGTGCTACTACGTCCGACAAACTTCCATACAAAAAGGCAAGCTCTTTGCTCCCACCCCCCTCTCCACATCGCTCAGTCTCAGACCAACCTTCAAGGTCGCCACGTGAATCGCAAGCAGAGGCCGTGCGCGCTGAAGGCTTTGAAAAAGATCCCAACCGGATACTCTATCCCCATTGCGCGTCACTGCGCACGTGACTCGGACGAAGGCTCATGAGTTGAGGGTGGTTTGGAGGCGGCCAAAACGTCAATTGTATTACTTGTTTTTTTCTAAAGAACTAACGCGCGTAGGCAAATTTTTTTTTTTTCAGTTCTTTAATCCACACGTGACAGGGAACAACTACCACAATTATTCGACCGAAGTCCAAACATCGCTGCACGGCCCCTTTAAATAACTCTAGCAATAAAATGGGGCTTAATCACAAGCATATTTTTCTTCAAACAACAAATTGCTCAATCATTTTGTCCAATCACTGAAAACATTTCGGATGAAAGAATTGGTGTAAATTTAAGGTACAGTTCAATTAATGTTTTATCAAGCAAGCCCAGCCGTAGTGGAACAAAAACAACTTGATATTTTATTAGGTAGTGAAAACGCTCATTTGCTTTTTCTTTTGCATTCCTATTTGCTTGCAATAGGAGATTGCTTTTCTAGTGTTTGTTTCTTTCTCTCACATTCTTATTATTTACCTGCAATAGGATGTTACGTAACTGACAAACAGAGCGGATGGTAGAAAGAAAGCTCAACGATCCAATTTGCTCAGAAGACCACAGCTCTGTGCTCGTGTTTAAGCAGATATAAATCCCTCTCCCCTGATGATTTCTTGGTCTAAACACGAGACAAATGCACATAGAAAACATCAAACGATAGACAAACGGCAAATAAAAGTATACTTTTTGGGAATCGTTTTTACGCAAAAGGTGCGATTTAAATCATCAAAGTAAAAACCGGTCCCATATAAATTGCAATTTAAATCGCAATTCAAACCACGATTTAAATCTTCTCGATTTTTATTCATGGGTGACACTGATTCCTCATTTAATTTTCTACACCCTACAGCCTACACGAAATGCACCCGGGGACCCGCTGAGAAACTCTGCAAAAGACGGCTGTCGCCACAAAAGGTACAGACGAAAGGGAGGAAGAGAAAACAAGTGCTGGCTTACCCGACGTGGGTGGTACGTAGCCGCTTGCTGTTGGCCTTGGTGTCTTCGTCGTGGGCGTCTGCCCTCCTCCGCCTCTGGGGTCCCATGTTGGGGTCGAGGAGGACGCGTTCGCACACCAGGGGGGGCTGCAGCTGGAGCTGAATGCCCGGGCGGACGCTCGGCAGGCGTGGCGTGGTACCCTCGCGCAGTGTCTACCCGTGCGTAGGGCGAGGAAAGCGCAAACCGAGTCGTTACACAAGTGGCCGACACCGGTTTCGGGTCAACGAAAAACAATCCTTCTGCTCGGTGTTACTGATAAGGTGAGTATTAGCGTGGTCCTTAAATAAACTAGATCATTCCATTGAGGCCTCTCTTGACGGCGCCATTTTTGTTAGACTGCAGCGCGATCTACATACATCCGGGCATTTCAATGGAATTGCCGGGGCAAAAGAGGGAAAAGGATGCCCCCAATCCCGATGGCAGATGACTAACCGGACATTCTCCGCAGGCGTTTAAACAGATTTGGCGGGGTAGAAAAGGGAGGGGGCATACGCCATTCTCGTCGTTTGGGCAGTTCCGGCAGGCTGTACCGCCCGAACTGCCCAGACATGGAGGCTTATTTCCCCCTCTCCTCTCGCCATAGTAGAATCATCTACAGTCGGTGGTGGGTTAAGAACCCAGCAGATGCTTGGCCTCCGGCATGCATTCTTTGCCTTCCGCCCTAGTAAACTGTGACCACAGGTGGCTCTGATCCATGTAGGAGTAAAAGAAGTGAAGAAAATATCTTCAAATGTTTTAACAATTTATTTAGAGCAGGTGTACTGCCTGTCACGTGGAGTCTTGATTATTCCGAAATACGACCCCTAGGCCTAGCATAAATTGTGTTTCCAATCGTCCACATTGTCTTAGTATCTGTGGGGTTTCATGAAAGTAACTTTCTCTAAAGAAGTAACTAGCAACTTTCCCCACAATGGCTTCTCCGAACCCAGGTTAACCCGATAAAATGACTCCCAACCCTGGGGACAATTTGTCCCCAGAGAAAGCTTTCCCATAGTGCAACTAAAATATTACGGATCGGGTGATCCAAGGACTGTGGTACTATTGATGAGCAAAGATTGCATTGATAAAATTAGTTGATAACCCCTGCATATTTGTTGAAGGAATCCACTTTACGACACATAAAAAGGGGCTGCGACAGAGCTACTAGGTGGAGCAAGCTACTACCCGCTGTAAAAAGTACCGCCGTCATTATCCATACATCCACCCGCACAGTGGCAATGCCATACAACACAGAAGCCAAGTTCACAAATTAAACATGTAACAAAAGTGCCATAGGCAACAATGGCCAAGTTCAAATACAAAGAGGCAATTCTTTGCACTACAAATGAATTGAATAGCCCACAAACAAATCATACTGGTGATAACTTGCGTGACAGGAGCACGCATGTGACATAGTTGCGCTCCTCGGTCGTCTCCTTCCATAGATTTAAGCTCCACTGGCTTCAGCTAGCTTTTGAGTACAGCATTTTGTAAATACAAATTACCCTAAACTACAACAAAGATTTTCTAAATTGTCTCTAACCTGCTTCAAGAAAAGTATATTGAGGTTGAACAGACTTCAAGGAGGCAACACTGGAAAGCAAGAAACAAGCAAGGGGGCTGTCGGATGGCCGACAAAACGCTGAACAAAGCTGAGGTCAGCCCTCTGAGCAGCTAAGGTGGGCACATCTAGCGACGCCTCACAAAGGCCAAATTCGTTTGTTAATGATGACAAAACACTGTCTGTTTAAGCTGGATGCTGTTACTTTAGTACTGCACGAGAAACAGACTAAAACGCCACATGCCGTGTTCGGCCAAAGAGCTAGGTCAGGGCTGGACTCGTGACCTCTGCCAAGCAAAGAGCTCTCGAAGCAACCCTCTGCACAATGTCCCGCATGCGGGCCAAAAAAACAGGGGCAAAGTTCACTGACAGACAAGAAAGTCAACTCACTAGATTCCTAAACGAATATTGGAGGCAAGACGAATTCGTATTAATGTTCGCCACGGTGACTGAAAAGACAAGAAACAAAATGTTGCTTATTAGCACTGTGGTTTAAGGTCACAAAAGTTGTTTCGCTATATCTTGGAACTGCACCTCACACCAATTAAATGCATTTAAATCAACCAATTAAACTAGCTCCAACGAGCCTAGCGCTTTTCTACAGATTTCGGTGTCACTATGCAACGCAAGTAACATAGCTCCCAGCCAGGTCACAATTCTTGTCCACAATTAGAAGAGAAAGTAACTTTAGCACAGTAACCACACAACAGAACTTGTATTCAAGTTTTGAAGCTACAAAAGTAGCAAATAAAAATCACGACGACGATCTAGTGACTAGACAGAAGAGGCAATCTTCCAGCTATATGGTTTCCTTTTTTGTGTTCTTTTGTTTAACTCTACACAAGCCCGAAAACATGCCCAAACAAAATAAGGGCGCCGACAATTCACCAAAGTTTGGAGAAAAAAAAAAAAATATCAGCACTACAAATAACAAGAATCAGCCCTCCCTACATCTCGCACGACTTTGAGCACCACCCAACTGCGCAGCATTTCGTCACACAGCGAAGACCTTTCCGAAAATAAAAAAAATAAAAACCTTTCGCCACCACAACTTTGCGGTGACATGTTAACCGAGGTTTCGTCCTTAGTCAAACGAACCACGCGACAAAATCCATCGGCTTCCCAGAAAATAAATAAAAAGAAAACAAAAGAACGGGGAGGGATTGCAGGTCTTGGAATCGTAAATCATTGTCGAAGCAACGCACAGATGCCATTTTGGGCAGCAGCACAACTACGGAAATAAAAACGCCAGAGAAATTCCCTCTAAACTCTATTTTCAAAGCAGATAGTGAGTGCCAGGCTACGTATCAGCAACAAAACAGGGACCAACGACGTTTCGTGGCTTGCTGAGGCTCAAACAGGAGCAGTACTGCGGCAGCAAGCGTGCATCCCCAAAGAAAAAAAAGAAAAAAAGAGCAGCGGACATTGTCGATTGAATTAGGCAGATAGAGGGCTAGCTTACGCCTGACGCTCGACACGAATAAAATATACCGATTCTTGACGTAAAATAAGGCATAACAGCAGCGTACTCTCAGCGGGAGCTGCGAGCGAAGCCCGGAACCACACATTATGAAAGACCGTTCAAGAAGGGTACTACCTCGGCTCGAAGGAGTGTGGTTGACCAGA
Organism: Ixodes persulcatus; assembly: GCA_013358835.2. NCBI lineage: Eukaryota > Metazoa > Arthropoda > Arachnida > Ixodida > Ixodidae > Ixodes > Ixodes persulcatus. The sequence goes on along the minus strand of JABSTQ010010085.1, from coordinate 160,725 downwards.
CTTCGCCGAAGCTTCCCGAGCACTGAAAGAACGCCTTAACAACCGGAAAAGGCTACTGTACCCTACTCGGCGTTCCCTAAAATGCGCTCGGACTCGAAGTCGGCGTTGGGCACGCAGTTCTGCAGCTATGAAACACGGAACAAAAAACAAAGCGCTACCCTTCCGATCATGCAAAAATTTCTCGCACTGTGTCCGTTGCGGGAATTTTTTCACCGGATAAGATTAAACTTAGAACTCAAAGCGTATAACTGTAGCCTACCTTCTGCGTGTGCTGCATCGATCTATGAAGTCGAAATTTTGGACAGCTCTCCCTGTAATTAACGCAATCAAGTAATTCCACTCAATTGCTTTTCGCCGTGCAGATCACGAGCATGATTGAAGAAGTCACGCCGCGGTGCTGGCGGTGCGGCACGAAACGGAGCTTCTACAGCCCGACTAAAGCAAAATTGCGTGCTCCATTATAAAATTGAACGACGAAAATTGCATAAATTATTAAATATTATTTTACGATTTTAACGCAGTATCGTTAAAACGGTAATTATAAAATAATTTTAAATATTTGTTCGTTTTGTGGCGTTTTTCACGTTTTGGCTCGACTCGGCCCGAGCTAACATGTGATCTGTGATGGTGCTTGTGGTGCTTGCGTGTGGTGGACTTGGGAAGCAATCTGCAATCGCCGCGCTTCCTTGGGCTGTGACAGTAACCTTCCCGAAGACCATGGCCCTCGCCGTTATTTCGATCCACGAGAACGTCAACCGCGCAGCCTACTTCTCGGAGAAAGACACGTATAGGAGACCGAGACAGCTCTCCACCACGTAGCAGGGCGGGAAAGCGGAGACGAGCCGTCCAAGATGCCGCGAAAAAGGCGCATTCCGCAAAAGTGCCCCAACGAATTCGATCCACAACAGCGTCTGGATCCCAGCTCGGCGGGCGGTGCGATCTTGCCGGACGGAATCATAAGGAACAGCTTCGCCATCGGCGAAGACATCCACCCGGGCGAATGCCTTCGAAACTTGCAAGAAATGTTCCAAGGGAAGCTGGACGCGGATGTCATCCATATGGTTCTGACAGAGTGCGAATTCAATGGTAAGCTTCGTTTGCGAACTCTGCTGTTTTTATGAGACAGCGACGATCTGATCTTGAACGCAGCATTGGTTTGTGTCACTGTCCTCGGAAAGTGCGCGGATTGTCGTTGTGGAAGATGCCCTTGAACCGGTGCGATGGTTCACCGATAAGTGATCGGTGTGTACGATAAGCTTCGAATCGGAAAGGCACGACAGCGGAGGAGTGAGCGAGGTATATCGGTGGCGTATTGAAGGATCCGACACCGAGCTCAAGTTCGGCTCGAAATAGATCGACCTAAACAATCGTCTGCTGGGTCGCGGGGGTCTTTAAATATAGGCGCGCGAAATTTCGTACGTATGTGCGTCAGTGACAGGCCTGCGCGGATGACAGCGAAAAGAGGCTCTATTAATATTTTACATTATATTTTTGTCGATGTATTTTTGACAGGGAGATGATCAATTCTAGTGCATTTAAAACACTAGAATAGGCCGTACTAGGAATTAAGGCGTGCTTTTGGTCATACAATCGACTGACCAGTCCAGCCGATCGGCTGGTGCTGGTCGTATTTCTTGCTGCGCAATGAAATATTGAATACGTAGCCTCTGTTAGGATTTCCCTCGCGAAAAGAATGTAAATCTGTGACTTGACTGAATCCGAGCCGAGGAAAGGAAAGTAAGACACATAGAAAAGAGGTACAACACAATGTTTCCATTGTAAGCAGTGATAGAGTGCAGGCGAGCTGGTAATTAATCGACATCTTGGAAACCCTGAGATGGGGAGCGATAAAAAAACGGACGAACACAACGTCCGTTTTTTTATTGTTCCCCATCTCAGGGTTTCCAAGAACGTTTCCATGTCTTTTTTTTCTTCCTCCCATGTCCGAGGGTCAGTTATGTCAAATATTCACCACCTCACCTGCTCTTTAATTTTTATTTTTTAAGATTGTGCAAGTTTGTGTTGTTTTTTTTTTTGTTTGATTCCAGTGAACAATGCATTGGAGGCCCTGTTCACCCTCCTTCCGCAAGACAGTGCGGCAGCCAGTCCCGGAGACCTGCTTTCCGCCGCCACGAGTACCTTTCGTGCCTCTTCAAACGACCTCTCTCCGTCTACGAGCAGCGAAAGCTTGGCGGGGGGAGAGAACATCGTCACCTCCGAGGCCGAAGTCCACAAGTCCAGCGAAGAGAGCGAGAGGGAAAGCGTCCTCGGAGTGGATTTCAGATGTCCGCCACCCACAGAGAACCTGCCGTCGACGCCCTTTTTCTCCTCTCTCTCCCGCTACGTCGACGCTCCGCCTTTTGTGCCCTGTCTTCCGCAACCCAAAGCTGCCAGCACAGACACCTGCACTTCCGCAAAGCCGGTAAATGTGACCACAGGCTCAGTCTCCAATGTTTTTGTTGGTCACGGCAGGGAGGTTAAAGCAGATACGGAACAACCGTCGTCGTCGTCGAAAGAGCAGGACGACTTAAAGGAGCTCGTGGCAAACGGTGAACAAGTGTTGGTGCTCATACGAGGACTCCCTGGCAGCGGGAAGTCTACACTCGCGGAGAAGATCCGCGGTCGCAACGGCGTGGTGCTCAGTGCGGACCACTTCTTCTACCGCAAGGGCATGTACGTGTTCGACCGGATGCGGTTGTCCGAGGCACACGAGTGGAACAAGCGGCGCGCCAGCCGGGCCATCCAAGATGGCCGCTCGCCCGTCGTCATCGACAACACCAATGTCGAGGTGTGGGAAATGATGCCTTACGTCGCACTGGCGCTCAGGGCTCGGTACCGCGTTGTGGTACTCGAACCTGACACTCCCTGGAAGTTTAACCCGAAGCAGCTCGCGCGACGAAACACCCATGGTGTTCCGAGGCGAAACATTGAGTCAATGTTGGAGCGGTATGACCATAGCGTCACCGCGGAGTCGCTTTGTCGGACGTTCGGTTTTTTCCCGAGCGGGCCAAGGCCCGAGGGTGTGACCGCTAGTCCCGTTCCAAATCCTACAGTCTCAAGCGTGGATCATCCAGTTCCGGTTGCGACCGAGTCTCCGGCTGGCGAGGTGGTTCAGGCTGTAAAGGACTCCGGCGCTTGTAAAACAGCGGCAGCGGAAAAAGCTTTGACGGGTTTGGAGACGATAAGTTTGCAGGATTTGATGGCGCTCGTTCAGAACGATAGCGAAGGGTCTGGGAGCGGCAGCCGACAGAATTCAGACTCCTGGTCTTCAGGACAGGACACAAACGACTGGGAAGATGCGACGGAACATGACGACGATTTTCTCTGGACTGCCTCGAGCAAGTCCGCTGCGTCGCGGGCCCGGACTGTACTTGCGGTTGAGGGCGCGCTGTTTGAAGAACCAGAAATGACGGATTCGGGGAGCGAAGCCGACGATATTCCGACGGAACATACCGTTGCTGAAGATATTAAGGTACCATCTATAGAATCTTCTCCTTCTGCGCAAGAATATGCAGGTTGTGCGGACATCCTGGTAGACGGTGCTCCAAAACCGCAGAGAGAGCTGCCAACTACAAAAAGCAGCGAACATTTGCCAAAGGCTGAAAATCCATTTCTGCTCGAGAAATTTCCAGAATTCTCGGAGCCTTGGGAGCCGCACGAGAAGCCAGCTCCAGTGGACGACGACACTCCAAAGCCGCAGAGGGCGCCGCAGCGGTCTAGACAAAGTCCCAGAAAGACCAGTGGTGACAGGGCCCGGTCTTCTAGTCCAGTACCAGAGGTCCCCCACACCGTCCCGAGGACGGCCGAAAGCTCTCGGCAGGGTCGATCTGCCGTCCGAAGGCCGATCTTCGGACTGGAGAAAGTTGTCCGTAGCAACACATGGACTTTCCCGGAGTTTGCAGTGTACGAACCACCGCCGGTAGACCCATCTGATGTCACTGGGGTCGGTCCCGAAAAAAAGGATGCATCAAGTTCTACCGACGGCTCTGACTTTGCACTTGTCCAGAAGATACTCACCGGTGAGTCTGATGAACTCAAAGTCCTGGTTGGAAGATGCCCGGTAACAGCTGATCCGCCGGACTATGAGGCACTGTTCCCGTTGTATCGCTCCAACACTGTGGAGAGGAGTACGGACACGAATGACCTCCCAACGAACGATTTGGACTTTGCTGATCGGCTGGCCCTTCTCCAGCAGTGTATTCCCGGGGTCAGTTCTCCGGACTTGGAGGACATCTTCCAGCGTTGCCATGGTGACCACGTGTGGGCAGCCGACCTCTTGCTGGAGTCTAACGTGCCGTGCGACTTGCAGCCTCTCGTCATTGAGGAAGACGGAGATGCCCCAAAGCCGACCGAAGCCTCAAGCGATTCTGGATGTGACAGAGAAGCAATTGCTGTTGCAGTCGTATCAGAATTATCACCGCCAGTGACAGCAGATCTAGCCACACCACAGACAGCGATAGAAATGCCCATGCCTGCCGTGCTTCCAGTGGCAGAAGTGCCAGAACTGGCGACATCATCGACAATACCGACAGTAGAACAAGCACTGCCATCATCTTTAAAACTTCCAGAAAAACAGCAAGGGCCATCTACGGCTTCCAGTGACGTCATAGTGAACAATAAGGGTAGAGATTCATTTTCAGAGCCATCAGTGCGACCCCGAAGATCCGTTGGAAGGGAGTTCACGTTTACCTTGGACCACTCCTTTGCCTGTCAGCTCGTGGATGCCTTTGGTTCAGAAGGACTGCATGTCTCGCTGGGTTAGTGCAATGACTTGCGCAGCTACCAAACTGCTTTCTATCAAGGTAGTTCTCCAATGCTAAGCATATTTATATGAAAGACAGGTTAGCCTTGAACAGAGTGGTAGTGAATCCGAATGAGAGCACCTCATAACATACACAGATTAAGCAACATGTATTTATGTTGTTAAGGTTTCCTTCAATATCTCGCCTTACTAATACTCATTAGCTCTATAGCTTCAAGCCGACAGTGCCTACCTGGCAGCTTACGCATGTTATGCACCTAACGACGGGAATAAGGACGTGTTCTTTATAAGGACGTGTTCTTTAAATGTCAACGCTACAGTTAACTTTTCTATGTTTAAGAAATGTTCAAAGGCCCGTTTGTACCGTAGCGTTTAATTGCATTATGTAGAGATACAACTGCGAGTTGCCGGGACGTCCGTGCTTTGTAATCCGCTCGCGAAGTCGTGCTTAAACTTTTGATGTCCCGGTAACTTTTGGTCATAACCCGATAGACGTCCTTGCAACATAGTTAAAAGCTACTGTGCGAATTGCGCCTGTTCTGCACCAAATGGCCGAACCCACAAGAAAGTGGAGGAATGAAGTGCCCATACTCAAAATATAGTTTATTTAGTAGCATTCGCTATCGGCCCAAGTATGGAGCATCCAATCTTTTGCTTTCTCCTGTATCATCTCCTTGTGCAGATGCCTTCAGTCATCAGGACCTGAGCGTCACCATCGGCAACGACATGGCAAAGGAGCTTCATCGCCTCTGGATGGAAACGCTCAGGAGCGCCATGAAGAGGGAAGAAGAGGAGATAATGGAAATGTGGTCTGCTCCCTCGGTCCAAGGTTTGTCTCGACAGTGTTTCCTCCGCTCTACCCGTTTGTCGGGATTTGTCCCAAAATATTTCTAAAATTCACATGTATTAGAGAAAGCTTAAGATTCTTGGAATCTCAATGTTTGGACGGGGCAGTGAAGGTGACTACAAACAGTCATTTGTCATAGCTTAAGCGGTTTGAATAATGTGCATTAGACACCTTGAAGAAGTGTGGCGCAAAGTTCGCTAGAAGCTTCACAATAACAGTCATCGACAGTGGTGTCACTAGAAGGTGGGGGGGGGGGACCACCTTGGGTGCAGCGCTCAGGGGGGTGCAGCTGAGCAGTGAAAGGGGGGGTTGCGGCGGGCTACCACCCTGGGTGCCGCTGACACTAGTGATACCACGGGCCATCGGTGAATAAACTAATTGATGGTGATACGCAGAACCGAGTTATTCCTAGCGTCGTCGACGCTTCGTGTTTTATTTGGAGTACCATTCCGTGGAGTCTGCGATGCAGGGCGTTACCACAGAAATTGGCAGGTGTGCGCAAGAAATAATTTTCTCCGTTTATTTTTATACCAGATGTACATTGGGGGCTAGAGCCATTTGGAATCGGAGGAACACCGTCTAAACTAATTAGGAGTCGAGCAACACCGATGGCGCACGAACGCAATGTTACAAATGTGCCCGGTTCCTTTATGCACACCTCCAGATTCTGCTAGGACATTTTTTACGGCCCGTTACAGTATTAATGTAGCGTGTACGTCCGGACAGCGGGAAGTTGTCAGCCTCAATGGGCGTCTGGCGTCTCTGCTGCTTAATGCTTTCTGTTGCGATTGCGGAAAGAGGGATAAGAGGCCCAATTGTTTCCGTCGACATTCTCCGATAGAGGCGACGAGCCAGGCACAAGCGAGCGCGGAGAACGACTGGAGGGAAGCGTCGCCCGACGTCGACTGCGGCCCGCTCCCGACACTCAATGACGATCCGCAGTGGGCCAAGGCACCGCACGAGATGAGCTTCCGTGAAATCATGGAGATGGAGGCAGCGTTGGAGAAGAAACGGAAAGACTGGGTTAGTGAGCGTTGCGGGCTATCACTCGCTCCGTTCTGGTACGAGACTCGGTAAAAAATGGCCCGCAAACTAAGGTGTACACGTCACGTTCGGGGTACACAAAATCCAAAATTTGACTACGGCACTTTACGGAGGTTGGGTGGCGTCGGCATTCTTGATACACCAATGCCCCCAGTGCTCATCTACCGGTCGTTGCGGAAAACTCAGAAATTGTGGCGATTGTTTGTTTGTGTTAATTGTGTCGTGCTCCGCTAGAAAAAAAAACATTTTGTACATTAACTTTATTATAGCTTTCGACTGGACAAGAACGGCAGGGAAGAGCTTAAAGGAGTCGTGAAACGCTTTTCCATCTTTTTCCTGTTTAGCTTTCCTCCTCAACTCATAAATGACGCATTCTACCAAACAGTTCAAGAAGACAGAAAGGGGGGAGTCCCTCTTGCTCGGAATCTCGTTTGTGTAGCCGGACACAGCCATTGTCCCCCTAGAAGATTATCCCGTCGCTCAAAATGCAAACAAAAGTTGCTTTCCCCACCCCGTTCACCCCGAAGCTGACAGTGCGGTGGACGCTACGTGCTCGTTGGGCCAGCCACACTTTTGCCACGTGATCACGCTCTCTCGCGCATACCCACGCGCAGAGAATGAGGTGAGGTGATGAAAGGGAGGCGGCTGATTGGTCCGGCAAGCGCGTAGCTTCCACCACAACGTCAGCTTAGGGGTGAAGGAATTAAGTGAGGTCCGGTGCCGTGTGACGTGTGTTTGGGCCCGATGACGCGCTGCGGGTGCCCGGTGACGCGCTGCGGGGTCCGCGGATGTATCACAGTGAAAAGGCAGAGAGCTTACGAAGGGAAGGAGGTACGAAATAGTCCGCTGTGTTTTCAAAATTTTCGTACCGAAAGTCAGGCTTTTGACTTTCTACCTTTTTGCTTTTGGCCCACTGAACGATGTGCTATTAGTAAAATCCCAATATAAATTGATTTACTCCAGTCCAAAATTCGTTTCATGGGCCCTTTAAAGAGAAACTAATGCAGTTCTGTGTTTGAGGAAAAAAAGAAAAAAAAATTGTGTTTTTTCTTCCAGGATTACGAATGTCGAAATTACATTTCAGATTGATGCGCCAAATAGCCATGACAGTGCCTTCAAAATGGCGCCGAAGCCCCTCCTTCCTGTCGCGTTCAGTGCGAGGAGGGAATCGCGACGCATTACACAGAGATCTCAGCATTTCCACACTTTCCCCAAACCTTAACCCGAGCAGTCGAAAGCACCGCACACGTTCCCTCGCAAGCAACACGCGCAAGGCAGCCAAAAGCTCTGGGTGCAACATCGCACCCGGCAGTTAGTTTCTCGGTTTTGCTCGCGTCTATCGATACATTGGGTCAAACGCTCGTGATATTCAGATTCACAGGACAAAAATACGCTAAAATTCACCTCTAACTCATTTTTTTTTCAATAACCTTCAGCTTCCTTTAAGTTGTCGCGTCTCCTGCGCGAGCTGCCTAACCTTCAATAATGCTTCGCTGTCTCGTGAGTGTCTAGCATGCGTGCACACCCGAAGCACCACGAGGGGTAGCAAGCGCATGCTCAAGGCTGGGCGTTCAAAAGGGCCACCGGGCCACTCCCACCTCTTCGGCGACTATAAGACCTATTCTTGCAAGACGTACGCGGGCCATCGAGAAAGCGTTTCGTGCCGTTGCGTGCCTTGACGTAGTTTGTGGCGGACGTTTCGTCCAGGCGAAAAACAACGCGTACATGGACATGGCGACGAAACTCAAGCACAAGCAGCTCTACGACAGGTTCCCGGGAGTCGATCGTCAGGCCCTGGACGACATCTTCGTTGCGAGCAAGTAGGTTTTTGTGTCTTTCCGTGGCATTAAAGTGTCGTCCCGCTGAACGTCGTGACATGCATACGGTCATGTCGTAGCGCCGGACTCGGTGTAACTGCCGTAGCCCCGACTTAATGCCACGGCATCAAAAGTCAGCGACATCTCAGCTTAAAAGCCATTCGCTGGTTTCTGTTGACGCGTCGTTGGATAACCTACACGGCAGCCTTTGGCGGATTTCAGTCATAAAATATAAATTCGAAGCACATTGCTGTTGGGAGTGCCTAATTTAGGCTCTTGCCTATACCGCGTTTCACCTTACATTAAGCTACGGCAAATGCTACGAGCCATCTCGGCCAATCTGGCATCGGAAACACGTCGCGTAACTCTGCGCCCAGCGTGTCGCCGTGCCCCCTTCAAGGTCGTGTGACAGTCTCGTGGCATTCGAGTGGTTTTGATGGCACGTATTGCACTCTGCAGCCCGTCGTAAGGGAAAACGGAATTTAATTGTCGGCGTAATCTTTTTTAAAAAATTTGTTTGCGAGGATGAATTGAGTTGAAATTTCCCGTGTATTTTGCACAGTTATTCGCTGATCCAGTCCATCTCTACGATCAACGAGACGCTCGGAATGGCCTCGGAAGAAGAAAACGTGGAGAACTACGAGAGAAAAATCGTCGAGCTCGTTGCATTGGAGAGCATGAGACCCGTACGGCCACACCTTTGCTTTCACCTACTGTTTCATTATATTTTAGTCATTCAATTAAACCCATATTTATCTTCCTAGAGGTCCTAAATAACGCCTTGCATAGGGCACTTGAGGAAAAAAGAAAGCATTTGCTGGAACAAACTGCCAGCTACGGTGGACGTCGGTGATTGCAAGAAACACACTAAAAATACAAACAATAAGAATGTCACCTGCATTTTCGCATTGACAACGCTGACCTCAGTTTACCACTCCCCCGCACTTCGTCATAAAATTGACTGATTTAGGGGTTATTGATGACGCTCAGCAACCTCTCTTTTTGGAACCATATGTTTAGTTTCACTAATTAAAAAGTTAATTCGTCAAGTTTAGGTTATCATTTTGCTCATTAGTATGTTTCTTTTAAATCCCTGATGTCTGCCGTGGCTGGCAGTTTGTTCCCCAAAAAGGGCTTCTTTTTTGCTCCACCACCCCATTTTTAGGGATATTTGAAAGTTTTCGCAGGAACAGCCGGTATATTGCAGTTTAAAATGGTCACATTGCACATGTTTTGTACTCTGTGTAACCAGTTGCGTGCAGTACACGCAAAGGCAATGCCAGGCGAAGGGAGAAAGGGCAAGCACTATGAAGGCTGGGGAGGAAGAGAGTAACCTCCTTTCCTCTATAACGTTTCTAGTGTTCTTCCTTTCTCCCCTCGCCTCCATTGCCCTCCTCTCCTGTCCCGCCTTCCTAGTGCTTGCCCTTTCTCCCCTTGCCTCCATCGTCCTCCTCTCCCGTCTTTCCTTTCTCTCTTCGCCTGGCGTTGCCTTTGCCTGCACTGCACATAACTAGTGACACAGAGTATAGTCAGCAACGCAGTTTGTTGGGCATTAGTCACGTCCGACGAGTACGGGCACAAGTGCGACGAAGCGGCTGCGGCAAGGTTCCCGTCTGATGCCGCCACTTTACTGCCGGAAACCTGCCGACAGGGCGACCAGCAGGACGACGAGTGGCAGCCGGCAGTGGAGGGCCACGAAGACCTGTACGACCGCCTGCAGCTGGTTGGCGACTACGACGTGATCCGGCGCGAGGCCACGGTGCACTACCACATGCGGCAGGAGGCCTTCCGCAAGGCCAAGGAGGCCTACCAGCGGGGCATGAAGACCGTGGCTGCCTTTTACTCCCAGCAGGTGAGGCCTCGCCAGGCTGCCTCTGCAGGCGACGCAACAATGGTCGAGTAGTGACGACCAAAAGGTGACAATAGTCAAATGGTGATGATAGTCATTTTGATGGTAACAGTAGCCAATAATGATGATAGCCAAATGGATGGTGACAGCCAGATAATGACAACAGTCAAATAGATGGTGACAGCAGTCTGATGGTGATAATAGCCAAATGGTGATGATAGTTAAATGGATAGTAACAATAGCCAAATGGTGATGATAGTTAAATGGATAGTAACAATAGCCAGATAATGATGATAGTCAGGTGGTGACGATAGTCAAATGGTGATGATAGTTAATTCGATGGTAACAGTAGCCAGATAATTATGATAGCCAAATGGTTGGTGACAGCAGTCTGGTGATGATGATAGCCAAATGGTGACAATAGTCAAATGGTGATGATAGTCAGATGAATAGTAACAATAGCCAGATAATGACGATAGTCAAATGGTGACGATAGTCAAATGGATGGTAACAGCAGTCTGATGGTGATGATAGCCAAATGGTGATAGCAGTCAAATGGTGATGATAGTCAAATGGATGGTGATAGCAGTCTGATGGTGATGACAGCCAACTGGTGACAATAGGCAAATGGTGACAAAAGGCAAATGATGATGATAGTTGAATGGTAACAATAATCAAATGGTGTCTCACAGATTTGACATGAGTACTGCGTGAGCATTCAACATGGGCTCGTAACGAACACAGGCACTCGGGCAGTGGTCCGCATTTAGTCGCTGCAATGATGAAAATAGCCGCCTCGGTGGCTTTGACACAAAGCGCCAGCCTACGGATCCCCAGGTGGCAGGTTTAAACCCCGGCTGAGGTGCCCGCAAACTGACAGAGGCTTATTGCGGGGGATGCGCCGTGTAACCGAGCTTTCGCTTCCACGTCAAAAGATCCCCAGGTGGTCAAAATTAATCCTCAGTCCTCCGCTGGTGCGTGCCACATGCCCTTCGTTGGTTTGGCACGTAAAAACCCCCAAATTTACTTTTGAGGACGGAAATAGTTGAACCCATGTAGGGTTCGGCTATTTGAACACAAGCAGTATGTACTTATGTTCAAGCTGCCTCTACAATCACTGAGCTTTGCCACGTTTTCAGGTTCGGAGATCTCACAAACTCTCTTTGAACAGATTTGAAGTTGGACCGTGGTCGTTCAACCATTAGGCCTGCCAAGTCGATGCATAGTTCCTCGACAATCGTTTGGATGTTCCTCCGAGTACTGCAGACTTCCGTGCCTAAACGCTCTTGGGTACATATCTGTTTTTGCTTTCTCTTTGTAGGGAAGGGCATACGCTCAGAAGATGAGGGAAGCCAATGAACGGGCGTCGGAGAAATTGGTACAACTCAGGTTAGTGGGCGACATTCATGCAGTACCAACAACGTCTGAACCTCAATAACGATTGTACATCCACTGTTGGCATGGATGGCAGTGTTAAAAAGTACTTTAAGTACATGATACTTAAAGTACTACTTCAAGTAGGTTTAGAAAACTTGTATTTTACTTGAAGTACATTCTCTGTGTATGTACTTGTACTTTACTTAAGTATTTTTGCTGGTACTTTACAAAGAAAGTACAACTCCCGACTTCAAAGTACATTCCCCAAATTTTGTCTTGTTAAATTTGTATCACAAAATTATAATTTGTCAAAAAAATTAAGTTCTTTACAGGTTGAATATCTTAAATAGTTTGTCAGTGAGAGTAAAACAACCCTGTGGCCATTTGACTTGATCCAATATTTGCCGCCATTTCTGAAAATAACTGATACACTCCTGATTGCCCCTGGGGCAGTGCACACCACTTTAAAAAACAAAACAAAAAAACACTGTATAGGGGACTGAAGGGGCATCATAAAAGATTGTGTTTAAAAAAGTACTTGTACTTTACTTTGAAAGTACATTGTAGTTATAGTACTTTGCTTCAAGTACATGTGCCCTATGGGCTTATACTTTACTTGAAGTACATAACCTCTCATTTACTTCATACTTTACTTCAAGTACCTTTTGAGTGTACTTTACCCAACACTGGTGGACAGACAAGCATTTTGTACCTGCAGAACGAAGGTGTCTTAATGTTTCTGCGTTCGAGCTTAGGGCAGAGTACCATCAGAGCGCATCGATATCCGCTGCTCAACATTCAGTGGTCCTTTTTACTTGACATTTGGTGAACCTTTGGAGGCCTAAGAACTGCTCTATACTGCCTAAAGGGTTACTAAGAAGGCGGTCAGCAACTGAAGCAATGGATATACGGTTAATACCTTTTTCTAAACATGTCTTGGGCGCATTGAAGCGTAAGAAATCAAAGGACAACATAAGAGAATACGCAGGGATTGCGCGATGATGAGGCAGCAAAGCATGGGCCTTGATTGGTCGAGATTGAGGGGAAACACAAGCACGTGGTCACGTTTGTTGGATAAACAAACGTACGAGGAGTGCAAAGAGCAGGTGAACCTGCACGCCGTGTAGCATCTGCACGAAGCATGCTAAAATCAGCCTTCTCTCTTACGATTCAATGCTTGTCTAGTATTTTGCAAAAGGCCGGCTGTACCGTCGCTCACTCAGAGGCACGTCCCGATTAATCGGAGCTCCCAACGATTCGTCGCCAGGAACGCGGGCAGCGACGACAACAGCTTGGACCTGCACGGGCTGCACGTCCAAGAAGCCATACAGGTGCTGAAGAACTTTGTGAAGCTGAAGAAGCGCGAGGCCTGGTGCCTCCAGAAGAAAGTGGTGCTGCGCATCATCACGGGCAGGGGCGCCCACAGTGCCCTCAACATCCCCAAGGTCAAGTTTGCCGTCGAGGGGTTTCTGCTGAGCAGCCAGCTCAAGTAAGCCGCCACTTTTCCCTGGTCTCTGCTAAGCTGCACTTGCCCGAGCGGGTTGCTCAAAGGGCAGCTGAAGGGTATTTTGAATTCGTAAAATCTGTGAATGTTTGAATGTACTATAGGCACCTTAAATATTGTGTATGTCAAGTTTCTTTTTATTTTATTAGTAAGGGCGGCGTAATCGCCAATACAAAGATTAATGTAGCCCCGCCCGTTGCCGCATGCAAAGCGCAGGCGGGCACGAAAACGAAGAGAAAACTAGCAAAGGTGGTGTCATTTGTGGGGTCAGACGACCCTTGCTCGCTACTGAGCTGACTGGGAGATGCTGACGACGACGCTGCGACGCTTTGGGCAGATAACGGGCAACAGAGATGCTCGCCGCATGTCCGTCATCAATCGCTGCACTTTTTTTTTTTTAAATAAAAGTGGTATGGTTTGTGGGGGGACCATGTGCTGCTATTCTAAACGTGCAACAGACTTGTAGCAACCAATTATTCTTGCGCATTAATTTGAGACTGTGCAACCTGGGCAAAGTTTCCGACTCGCGACTGTTAGCCATCAAACATGTTTTCATTGAACTGTGCTGGGGTCGAGCAATTAAACGAGTGAACTCGCTTTTATTTCCGTTCTAGCTACAAGGAGGTGCAAGCTGGCATGTTCCACGTCATGCTGTAATACCAGACAGACGTCACTTCGACGCGGACGTGCGCATCCCATGGATGTATATTTGATACCGATGCCTTTTACAAATGCGATGAACTACACTTTTATATTGCCCGCAAAGTAGGCAGCTCACATTTCTGACTCCCGTGTCACCGCACTTGGACCGTTTAGTTGTCGTCCGTTGAATTTGTTGGGGTTGATTGAGAGAAGCGTATTTATTTAGACGTACTGTTATACTTATTGCTTTTAGGTCAGTTCCATTGACGGCTCACTACTTTACGTGTATTTTCCCTCGTTACTATACTTATTGTTATTTTAGTATACTAGCAAAGAATGAGGTAAGACCCCCTTAGGGGTTTAGATTTGAATGCCGATGCGACGGTTATTGCGGAATAGGCAAAGGGTATCGAAACGCGGAGCCAAGAGATGCAATGCAGATTGTGCTAGTAATGGTGTCAATGTTTTGGGGACGTCTGTGTGTGCTTTAAGCGGAAATGCGAAAGATGTGCTCTGTTTCTACAAATTATGTAGCAGATCTTGGCACGATGAAGTGTGGCAGTATGCGAGTGTAAATTTCAACAGACTACTTTATGCAAGTGTTGACTTGGTGGGACCTCACACCAGTATACCACGTCAGTCTCGCATTTGCTCATGGTATAGACCCTTTTTGAAATCTCGAAGTTATGCATAGATTATGCGCGGCTGCCATTAGTTGGTCACGCACTGTGAACACGGATTGGACACAAGCGCTTCGTTAGCATTCGGAGTGTACTCTGATCTAAACGCATTCCACACGGGTGCTGCGGCAGTGCTCGGCGCTAACTCGGAACCAATCACAGGCTTCACGGCGGAAGCGACGTGACCAACTAATGGCGGCTGCACATATTCTATGCATCTTTTCACAATTTCGGAATGGGTCTGTTGGCCACGAAATATAAGCGTCTGACGCTTTCGGATGAAGCCGGCGTATTCAGCATAGTACGGACGGCGACAGTGTTTTCTGTGTTCTCGTCGACATTGCAACGCCGAACGAGAAGTGCTCAAGTTTTCTATACGGACATTCGTTGAAATGCTCTGGGCACACGAATACCTTCAAAATGACGATCTCATGCCGCTTATAGTATTGTAAATAGGATGCCAAATTTATCTCGCCGTAATAATGGAATTATTTTTTTTTTCTTTTGTAACAACACGCTTACAAAAAATGTACATAAAAACATGTTTTTACTTACAAAAGAGAAGGCCCATTTTTTACATTTTGCATGCCTTTTTTTTTTTTTTTTTTTTTTTACCTGTAAGTAGGGTTTTGAGTTTTCAGTGCGAACCGATAAACCCCCGAGGGCGTTTCCCGGGGCCAGTCTTACGGAAAGCCTCAGATTTTGAGCTTTTCTTCAATAAAGAAAAACCCAAGCTTTGCAGGCAGATAACTTTGCCGACAGGTTTATTGTGTGTTGACTCTAGGCTGTTTCTTTCTCTGGGATCCACACCGTTCATCTCTCATTCGTGTTTTTTGCTCACATTCCCTGGAGCTTTGTCCTGTTTTGTTCAACGTGAGCCACGAATAACGCCAATATTTTTTGTCCGACACCGGGAAAATGCAAAATGTGTGGAGGGGGGGAAAAAAAAATAATAATAATAGTAATAATAAACCTCGAAAACTTGGAACCCTACTAATACGGGGCGAGGTCCCTGTGCCTTCGGTTTTGTGGACGGTGTAAATAAACATTTTTTGGATACAGTGTCGGTTGTCGCTGGTCGACGGACGCGTTCCGGCGTCGGTCGGCCGCGCAAAAGGGGTGGCCTCATCCTCTGCGTGGTGGCTTCCTTGCCGATGGCTGGTCATGGTTTTCTCTCGTACACCTGCAAAAATCGCAAAAAAAATATATATATAAATAAATAAATTGCCCGACCTGGACAGTTTGTTAAATGCGACAAAGATGCGACGGCACTGATGCGCAGTTCCTATTCCGCTGCTACAGTGCGTGGAACATGTCCCCAGCTGGTGTGTTGGCCATGTCAAAATAAGGTGGTCCCTCGATTTCCACTTCTGGAGACGCCTGTTCTACTGCAGGTCGCTCTTCAGCTCGACAGTCCGCGGAAGCTTTGGCAGCTGGGAAATGGAACGCCGCGGCGACGACGACACTCGCATTCTCTCGTGCTTTTTCTCCAGAACTCCACGCCCAACCGCCAGGATTGCAACATCCGACAGCGCGACACTCCGGCTTTTGAGACGTCATTTGTTGCCACTTCGGAACCACTTTTGACGCATGGGCAGAATAGGACGCTAAACACACCAGTCTGAGACGCAGCCCCCGTTCCTACGCAGGAACAGGGGCTCCTTAGGGCCAGAGTGTCGAACCGGAACCGAACCATCATTTTCAGCCGAAATCTTCACCGCCATCTTGGAACTGAACTGGAAAAAAATGTAACGGTAACCGGTTCAAAACGGTCCACAGTATATTTTCTTACTTTTTTTGTTAGTATCCCAAACTGAATATTTGAGAATGAAAAATAGGCAGCTGATGAAATGGTCATATACAGAATTGCAATGCATGAAAAATTGTGGGTGTTCGTGGTGCTTTTGTATTGGCACTATGATTAATCGTGTCACGTGGCCATGTGACGTCATGGGGTCAATTCGTGTTGCGTCACATGGCCCCATGACGTCGCGCGACGTGGTCACATCACTCACTGCGTCAAGTCGATTTAAACTGGAAGCCACTAGAATTATTAGCGTTGATGAAACCATAATGTCGCATGACATCACGTCTTTGTACCGCGAGTCACGTGACACCGTGACATGCTCAATTGTCATAAGCCCGAACATGACCAAACATTCGGTTAAAGGCTCGTGTTCAATCAAAGACGAGAACAGCCGAACCCTAACAATGTCTGTAGCTCAGCTCGTGCTCTCAATTATCTCAATCCCACAGCATGACTATATATATATATGTATGATGAACACTGATGGTATATAATTAGCATCAGACCATGAGGCTGCCTGTTCTAATTGCGAGTTGAGGTGTGAAAAACGGTTTATTTCCATCATTTTTCTGCCTCTGCCATTGAGCAGAGAGGAAAACTAGTGGATGTTTTTGCAAGTTATCAACATCAAAGATGAGCCCTTAGCGATATTTACTGAAAGTATAACAAATTGACCGCATCTCCACGTGGTGAATGATGTTGCTTGGGGCGAAGCTCTGGTGGTGCTTGTCTGCGTAGACGCCGAGCCGCAGCATGCCGAGCCTTTTCATTCATGTCAGTAGGAGAATGTGTTGTTTTCTTCTTTCTCTTTTTTTAAGCAGACAGATGGGATGGCATCTCAGAACCCCCTACTCTTTTTTTTCTTCTTTTTCTTTGAGCCTTTTCATTCATGTCAGTAGGAGAATGTGTGGTTTTCTTCTTTTTCTTTTTGTAAGCAGACAGATGGGATGGCATCTCAGAACCCCCTACTCTTTTTTTTTTTCTTCTTTCTCTTTTTTCATAATTTTTTTCATATTTTTTTCAATTTTTTTTTTTTTTGCCCTATACGAGCACGTAAGCATGTGCTCACGTGCTCGTGAGCACGTGATCTCACGAGCAAAAGCACGAGCACCCGACGCCGGGCCTACGGCGGACGGCGGACGGACATGGCTAGCCCCTAAGGAGCTTCGCCCCTAAAATTGTTGCACGACCAATTTTATATGTACACATCATTGAGGCACCCAAACATGTTTTCGTTGTTTGCCGAACGGCTGTACAACACTAGAGAGCACGACACAAGAGCGCCGACAGTAGAGTGCCACGACGTTAGCGCGCTCGACACGAGAGCGCCACGATGTTAGAGCGTGTGACTCAAGATAGCAGCGATAGGGCACAACCAGTCCAGCGCGAGTGGCCCGACTGGACCGACCACTTGTTCGGGCATCGCGTGTTTTGTGTGAAATTGGCAGGGGTTTACGCCGCGTCATTCAGCAAAGACATTGCGAAACGAGTCGACGAACTTTTTTCGCGTGACAAATCAAGAAGTGTTACAAAAAACTGACAGCAGAAATTAAAAAAAAAAAAAAAATCTGGCGTTTATTTTTGCAGAAAAACATATTTCAGCTGATCTATATAGCTTCATTAGTTCTTTGATCTTATATCTCACAGATTTGCAGGGGAGGTTTTCCTGTATCCGTCAAAAGGCTGGAAAGCTCTGCATCCGATAAAATTGCGCTGAGCTTTCCTTCCGAGTTTTTTTACTGATTTTTAGCGGTGAGCTTCCTTCATTACGGTCATGAACGTCACAATACTATTCAAAGTTATGTGAGGGACGTCTAAATAGCCACCGAATGGATCGGAGCCCAAATGCCTGCCAAGAATAGACCAAATATAGCAAAAAAGTAAACAATTTATAGTATATCCGAGAGGCGAACCGCAGCACGATGAACAAACCTTAGGCTCGCTGCTATGGTACCTATATGTCCCACCCCACTCCCCTGCCCCCTTTTCTCTCCGATGCCAGTAAAGAATTGGTTAGAAAGCGTTGTACTCATTTTATTTTTATTTTTTTATTAAAGGCATATTCAATCAATCAAAAATCACCAATGCTCCCATACGATGAGTCGCACAATTTTGTTTGTGTGGAGCCGCGGGTATACATCACACATTTTGCGGTGTCCACTCAACTGGGATGCGGTCTCGTGTCGCGCGCTCAACTCAAGGCCTCAGAAAGTTGCCCCCGAGCATAGAAGCATTGAAAGGACTAAATGTGACATCAATATGACGTTGCATGTGGCGATGCTGCAAGTGTGTACAGGAGGGATACCTGAAAAGAAAGATCCTAGTGACCTCAGAGGGACAGCCGAACGTTGGCAGCTGCTCTAAGTATAAGAGGAGTGTCATTCTCAAGTTCTGCAAGCTTCGACTACCTCAATTTTTGGATTCAAAATAAAAGCAATGGAGGATTACTGTTAACAAGTGACACAAATGTAATTGTCACATTAATACCTCCAAATGGAGGAGGGAGTACATCAGGACTAAAAAGGAAAGGGGAGGGGGGGGGGGGGGGTGTTCTAAAAATGCTGTAAAGGTTCCTTGGTCCCGCTTCTATGGTACACGCCAGAAAGCGTGGCTTTGGAAACTACTTCGTTTGCAAGCGCACTCGTGCCAAATGCTCGCGCCACTCCTCACGGCGCTGCATCAAACAAGAATAATTTGTGTCCTGAAATATATAGCTTGCACTGCGTGCGAACTTTCAGCAGCATGCATTTTGCACCACCGAATTTCGTTTCCTCAACATGAACAAATCACAATGGCACCACGTGCATATAGTGCGATGACGTAACGTGCAAACCATGTTAAACAGTTCCGTTTCTGGTGAAATGCGATGTTCGCAACACTAGCAAAAGTAGATGCCCAAATTGTAAAGTTGTGGAGTATATATAGCAGTCTCGCAATGATCTGACGGCAGCCTAATGAAGTGTTAGAGCGCGTGACTGATAAAGCATAACGTTGTAAAGTGAAGTCCCTAAACAAGTGCACGTGAAACCGAATGTAACTTTAGAGACAGTATTTCGCGAAGTGTTAGTTCACGCAAGCCGATGCCCAAATGTGATTTATGTTAGGATTATAAGAATCTTAGTATGTCCTTCGCTCCATTTATGTGTACTTAGGAATATCACTTGATCTCTATTTCTTTTCGCAGTAAGGCATAGTGTATCGCATTCGTTTGAATAACATCATTTATTGCCACTCTCCTCACATTTCGTGTATTTGCCTTCAGATCTATCATGTGAACACAGTCCTTTTTGGCATACCCCGCGACCGGGTGTTTAACACTGCCAAGCATCAATAATGTTTTTTGTTGTTTTTTTGTTTTTTTTGCAGATTGGCTTAACAGCAGGTGTAGTTTCGTGTACCGTCCTCCCATGTCGGTCTCATCATAAGTAAATACACCCCCAAATTATTTGATAAATGCTTTGCAAATCTTTTTCGACATTTGTATTCTGGATAAACACGTGTATAAGTGATTTGGGAGAGCCTTAAACAAATTTATGATTTTGAAGCTGATTTAAATATGAATTCCTGACACACACATAACTTTGAAAACATCTAGATGTACGTTATTGCCTCTTTTTTTTTTGCGATGAGTAATTGTATGTGTCTGTGCGCAAGACAAAAACAAAGTACTCAGGGGCGCGTGGCGAAATATGAAGATTATGCACGCAACCGTTAGAAAGTGTCCAGTTAACTGCCATGTCGAGTAGCGCATGAAATACTACTTTGTTCTATTTAACAAAAAACATCAATTACCAAGGTTGATGCTTATTTGCAAATCGAATTGACCGGCATCTTGTCAAGAACAAACCTCAACGACGATGTGCCCATTCCATAATTTTATGCACTGTAATTAATTCCTTAGGTCAAGAGCACAGCTATATGATTTAACTTTTAATACTCCAACGCAAAGTTGTACCAATCACGGGAATATTAGGCGACCTACCACACTCCGTGACATCATCTCGATTCTCGCTTCAGGTAAAATGTATCTGACTGAGGTAAGCAAATTGATGTTGAGTGGTATAAACACGACGTTTTGTATGTTAATCCAGATTTTCTTTTACTGAACAATAAAAAACTATACAGCATAGTTAATAGTTTAACGGCGGAAGTGGTGCCTATCGCCAAAAAAAATTCAGATAACATATTATTAATATACCGGTTTGAACCATTATTTTTTCTCCCTTGAACTGAACCGGAACTAAACCGAAAGCCGTAAACCCGAACCCTTTTTTTGGTTGAACACTGGATGGGGCACGCCATGGGTCAAGCGCTATCGAACCAACAGCTGCGCTTCATTGCCGACACCCTCTTCTATGGCCTTGCTACGGTGTGGTGGCCAACACCAACATGAGCACTCTAGGCCGGTGCAGGTCTCGCATAAAATCATTGCTTTAAAGTTTTGGTGGTTGCTGATTTGTTTTGAAATTGGCTCAACGCATCAACAGTTTATAGTAACCATATGTTATTTTTTTCACACTTGACTTTCTAGTTTTGGCCCTCACCACTTTTTTTTTTTCACTGCATCACTGCAAAAAGTGGAGACATGTTGTAATTTGGGCAGTAGAACTCGTTCCCATTGGTTTACAGAAAGTTTGATGATGTGGAATGAATGCTGTCGGAGCGTGCTCCAGCAGAACAGAAAACATGAAAAACGCGACAAACTGTTTCATGTTGCCTGTTGCAACTTTTCCAACCCGTGACGTCATGTCACTGGAAAGGGCAGGGAAATTTGAATGTTACTATTTGGCTGCATCACCTTCCCTTGCCGTTTTCTCAAGCATGCTGGGAAGAGTAAATCCCGGATATGACGAAAATGTAGATAGTTTGGATAGCTAAAAAAGAAACGCTGGAGTACACTCTAAAAAAAGGGTGTCACTTTACACCCTTTTATCCCGTATAATGCACCCCAAAACTTCAGTTCGGCGCGCACTATAGTCGAACAGACGGCACCAAGTTTTACGAGGGGCTTATGAAATAGCTAAAATACGTGTCAAAGACCACAGAAAGAAAACACTGAGGTTTTGCAGTAGGGCTAAAACCCCGATTATTATTTTTTTTTTCGTAGTCAGTAACACGTGCATTAGCAATTTTAATAAGTTGTACCACACGGCTGTCAAGCCTCTCGTGAAAGCTAGTACCGTCAGATCGACGTCATTGTGCTGTACGCCGAACTGACATTTTGGGGTGTATTGTATGGGACAAAGGGTGTGAGAATACACCCTTTTTTCTGAGAGTGTAGAGTACCCCTTGAAACGCAAAGGGATAGCCTATATGGGGATAGCAAAGCCATAGAGTTATTATATGAGCAAAGCAATTCATGGGCTACTTTTGAAAAGCTGCTTGCTACGGATACCCAACGAGACGGTAGTTTTCACATTTGCAGAGGGCTAAGTTAATATTCGTAAAACGCTAGTTTAAGCAGTCGTGCAACGTCGCACTTGCTTGGGATCATAGCTTCTTGGAGACTTCTACTTAACGACTGGACAGAGAATGCCCGGAGGCGCTAAATCGGGCGGCGGCTTGCGCCATCTAGCGGGCTCACCTGCAGGCGCCGTGGTCGAAGTGGAAGCCCGTGGAGCACTGTAGTTCGGTGTTACGGCAGACGCAGGCGCAGCGCCTCCCGTCCCACACCTGCATCTCGGTGCAGTTGGGCGCCATCCAGCTGTTGGGGCAGACGCAGCGGCACAACTCTTCCCGGTACACCTGACTGCCGCTGCAGTGGTGCGGACGCACCTGCGTGGAAGGGGTGAAGCAACAATTTTCGTGCTTTCAGCAAATACCGCATAGAATATTATTCCTCGACATTCGTAACCTACGAAACTCACGTTCATGTTTTTTCTTCACGCAATACAGCAAAAAATAAATAAATATATATTACAAAAAAACTAACAGGCATTTTTTTTTTTTTTAACTTGCAGTTAGAACAAGCGGTTACGTGGTCTGGAGCCAATTATGTGCCGCCAGCGTTTATCATAGCCGCGCACTGGGGTTGACAAAGCACAAGGTATGCGCTGAGTTCCACACGGGTGATGTAAAGATATTTGTACTTTTAGTAAATACCGCTTCGAATCAGGCCTTGACATTCATAACCTACAAAACTTGCGTTAAAGTTTTCCCCACGCAATCGCAGTCAAAGAAAAAAAAAAAACGAGAAAAAAAAAAACACCGTTTAGTTTCTCAACTCGCAGCCAGAACACGTGGTCTGAAGCCGATTATCTGCCGCCAACGTTTATCATAGCCAGGGATTTCCCCAGGAATTGAAATTAGGAGGGGTGTCTAAATTTTTAGTGGGGGCGTTGGGGGGTGGGGGGCATTGAGAATAGAGGTCGTTGCGAATTAAGGGGTTGCCTTCAGAAAAACAAGGGGGAGGGGGGGGGGGGGGACCCTCCTAGGGGGTGTGTAGGGAAATCACTGATCGTAGCCACGCGCTGGCGTTGGCAAAGCAGGAGCGACTGCCCGAATGCATGTCGAGGATGGTCACGGCATTGATTGTCACGAGCCCAGAATCGAATGCTCACGCTAGTATACTCGCGTCCGCTGTATGAGCCGCATTTAAATATCGTCACCGGGGATCCAAAGCCTGATGACGAAATCCTGGGGATTGCATTGTTGACAACGCCAACAATTCACGATTCCCAAAACATCGTCATCAAGTTTTCCGAAGGAGAGACTGAAAGAAAATGTCCGCTTTTCTTCTTGAAATTACGCTGCTACACAGAAGTGGCGCCAGGGGCGTTGGGGGTCGCCTCCTTTCCTGCCTTCCCTCTGCTAAAGGGGAAAGAGGTGGGAGGACCTTCCCGCGACTTCTTAACCCTTTTTTCACGGCTTCACTTTGTGACCACCATGGCGCTGTAAATATCTGAAGCGAGATTTACGAAACGAAATTATCCCAAGTTTTGCGCAGGTTACAATGGAATCCTAGTCCTACGACAGCTCCGGAGGTGTCTTACGCACTTTTTTACGATCAAAGCAACATGGCCGACAGCGTCGCTCAGTTACTTGGTCGTGACGACCGACGGAAATTTATTGCGAATGACGTTTTAGCGAACAGCGACATTTGAGCGAATTGGCGTTTTAGCGAATAACAGAGGCGCGTGTTGCCCCGCGCTGCGCTTACGACGCTTCGCGGCGGCAGTCTGCGGCGGCTCATTACAGAAATGTTAACCCACTTTGCCCACCCCTAAATGCCGCTTCACGGCGGCCGACTATTCGCTAAAGTGTCATTCGGTGAAACGTCGACGTTCGCGAAAACATCATTCGATCAAGTGAGTGCCTCCCTTCGGGGAGCTCGGTAAAATATAAGCCTATAGCAAGGCACTACGACCTGCTCCGACGCAGCGTTGCTCCGACGGTCTCTGGCCAAGACCGTCTGCCCACGAAAATACACAAGGTGAAGCTTGTGCGCATGCGCAGTGCCGATAACAGCGCCACCGCAGTGGTGTTTTTTTCTGGCTCGTGTTTTAGCGGATTCGACCCTTCCCGTTGCCGCAAGTGCGACCCCTCCCCGGGTCCCTTATACCTTGCACTCGCAGTGGCAGCTGACGTGCTCCACGAGGCGAACCTTCTTGAAGCCCTCGAAGTTGATGGCGTTGGACTTGTTCGACGCCAGTCGCAGGGAGAACACCTGGGCGGGACACCCGACGATGGACATGCGCAACCCGCGAGAAGAAGTCTATTGTCACTGGCAGCATGAGAACGGCGGGGGTCTCCTTCGGATGCCCGACGTCTAGGGCATGCTCGCTGCCTTCCGTTGTGCTTCGACTGCGCCTGCACGCTCGAGGTGATCGCGAGACGCCGACCCTGTCATTCTCACCCCGTCGGTGACTAATACGCAAGGTCAACTATTTGGTCGACTGAATTTTTCTGACGATACCTCCTAAGGCGGACAGCTGTCATAACGCACCGAATTTCCCTCTGGATTAGGCAGCAAAACTACAAAGGGCACCTGACAAAGCATGCATGCCAAGATTTTTAAGAAAACATAAGCAGCGAAGGCAAAGCTGGAAGCGCGAGCACGAAAGCTCCGTGCGTTCAGGCTTTGCTCGAGCGCGCGAGCTGGGGAGAAACGCAAAAAGCGCTGGTCTCGCGCGTCTATAGACCTTTCCAATGTTTACAAAATCACAGTCCAGCGCGCGATCTTCACAGCCCAGCACGTGCGTATTCGTCGCTTTGGAAAGCGAGCAAAGCGCGCGCCATACTCACGAACACCCAAAATGGCACCGGCCACACGCTCTTTTTTAGAAAGGTCTATAGACCTTTCCAAAAACGAGCTTGTGGCCGGTGCCATTTTGAGCGTTCGTGCGTATGGCGCGTGCTTTGCTCGCTTTCCGAAGCGACTAACACGCACGTGCTGGACTGTGAAGATCGCACGCTGGACTGTGATTTTGTAAACATTGAAAAGGTCTATATATCTTTGGCTTCGCTCGCAGATAAGGTGAAACGAAGTATAGGAGAATTCGCACAAAAAATGAAGGGTAAAAGAGGGCGGGGGGGGGGGGGGGGGGGATCATAGTGACTTCAACTACCGCTGTCTCCTCCTCACTTCATATCAAATAAACCAGTAAAAAAGGTGCTATACTTCTATCTGCCGTGTGACATAGGAAAGTCCGTTGTCTCGGCCACTAGCTACAGCCGGATCTATACAGCCAGTTCCCAGAGTTCCTTTCGGCGCCGCGGAGAGCGTGTTTCGCGTTTTGCAACAGGTTTATTTCGGTTCTTAAATACCTGCCACTATCAATGCCAGGCGTCGATTACCTGGCGTGTGATGCGGCGCACGGCCAGCGGCCTGCATCCGAGCAGGTGGTGCCCGCAGCATCCGGCGCAGCGGTCCACGTCCGTACAGGTCGGGTAATGCAGGGCCTCCGGGTCCTTGGGCTGGGGCACGCGCACAGGAACGGCCCGGGGACTGCACTCAGCACGCTTGTCCAGGCGCAGGGAACTCCCTGCGCCGGACGGACGAAGCCCCGAGCGGATGCTCAAACATACTATACGTCATAATATACTCGAGGCCATTGGCACCGGATCACGGGAAAATGAACTTCTGAAATGTCTCAGTCGCACTCCTGGCACCACGCATATAGTTCAGCAGACGTCCTCAAATTTTAATGTGAAACAGGATTTCGTGAAGCCGGATGAAGTTTCCCCGCCAGATTTAGCGGGAAAATTGACGTCACGTGATCTACACATAAATTCAGTTGGAAAATAATGTCACGTGACGTGGAGTCACGTGACCTGCACACACATTCAGTTTCGCCGCTAAATTTAGCGTAAAAATCGACTCACGTGACCTATACATAAATTCAGTTTCCCCGCTAGAGTTAGCGGGAAAATTGGCGCACGTGACCTCAACACCCAATTCTGTTTCCCCGCTAAATTTAGCGGGGAAATTGACGTCGCATCACCTAATTTCACCTGACCACCATGCACAAAATCAGTTTCCCTGCTAGAATTAGCGGGAAAATTGACGTCACGTGACCTCAACGCCAACTCAAGTTTCCCGCTAAATTTAGCGGGAAATATGACGTGACGTGACCTGAACACGAATACAGTTTCCCCGCTAATTTTTGCGGGAAAAATGACGCCGCATTACTTCGTGTCACTTAAACGATACATGACATAAATCTCGGGACCGCAGGCAAAAAACGACACGAACACTAGAGGTCTCGATACCTTTTAGTGTGTTGTTTTTTGCCTGCAGTCTCGGGGTTTATGTCATATTCAATCTAAACCAGCTCGTATGCGCTCTTGCATTCACTTTATTAACCTATACACAAATTCACCCAATTTAAATTTAGTGAAAAAATGGACGTCATGTGACCAATTCAGCATTTCCCGCTAAATTCAGCGGGAAATTTACATTACCTGACACCGATTGCATATCGGTGGCCGACCAGGCCCGGTAGAGACACTGCCCGGCCCGAGCCCGAGAGAGTTTTTCGACATAAACCCGAGCCCGTCAATTTTTTTTTTTTTTTTTTATAAATATGAGCTTGAATCCATGAGGCCGCTAAGGTTTGCAGGCTTTAACCTAAAAACTGTCTAAGCATAAAACGCGCACTCTCCCAATATGCTGGTGGACTCAAAACGTTTTCTTTTATCCACTTAAAAGCTTTTCAAGTGAAAAAGAAATTTTTTTCTTTGAATTGCGTTGTGGTGATTTTGCACTTCGCTTGTTTGTTTTCACAGAACTTGGCACACTTTTTGTTGTCAACAATTTAGAATTTGCGGCACACGACTGCCCAGGGGAACCGCCCGGGCTGACACGGCCCGAAAAAGGTTTTTGTTTAAGCCCGAGCCCGGCCCGGGCCCGAGAAAATGTGTGCTACCCGGCCCCGGGCTCGGGCCTTTGGGTTGTGTTCTCGGGACACGTCCGGGCGTTCCATGGTTGCCCTGTGAGTCTTCATGGGAGATCTGCACCGCCTGTCTACGTTCAGAGCTAAAAAATGAAAACGCCGAAAAAGAAACGCCGAATTAGAGCGCAGCTCTTGAGGAGGAGGAAAGAAAGGTAAGGAGAGGGGGTCTCTCCTGCTCGCCTCCCATGTAAGGAAACATTTTCCGCTAAATTTAGCGGAAATATTTCCCCGCTAAATTTAGCGGAAAAAGCTTCCCGCTAGATCTAGCGGAAACTTTTCTCCGCCAAATTTAGCAGAAAAAATTTCCCGCTAAACATAGCGGAGAATTTTTCCGCTAGATTTAGCGGGAATTTTTTTCCGCTAAATTTGGCTGGGAAAATTTTCCGCTAAATCTAGCGGGGAAAATTTTCTGCTCAATTTCGCGGGGAAATTGTTCCGCTAAATTTAGCGGGGATTTTTTCCGCTGCGGGTAAAATTTCTCGCTAAATTTAGCTGGGAAAATTTTGCGCTAAATTTAGCGGGGAAAATTTTCCGCTAAATTAAGCGGGAAATTTTTTCCACTAAATTTAGCAGGGGCAATTTTGTGCTAAATTTAGCGGGGAAAATTTTCCGCTAGATTTGGCGGGGAAAATTTTTCGCTAGATTTAGCGGAGAAAATTTTCCGCTAAATTTAGCGGGGAAATTTACCCATCATGCACCGCGCAGTTACGCCGACGCCGCTCAAGCCAGAAACGGGCGCTTAAGAGCTGCGCTCTAAAAGCCAAGAGCTCAAGCAGCGGACGTCCTTCTTCAGGTGCTCCAGAGCAGAAAAGACGAATCGGCAGCCTGTTATATTATTCCACAGAACTATCCTAAGGATCTGCCCCCGTATGTAAGACTCCTAATCGGCCTGGTCCTAGCTCTCCAACACACTAAAGCAATTACACCCTTAAGGGTGTAAATAAGCTTGTCCCTTGACTAACACCGTGTTAGCGCTGGAACATAGCACCTTAGGGGTGTTACACCAACACCCTAAGGGCATTACAGCAACAGCCTTAGGGTGTAAGTGAACACCCGAAAAATGGGATGCTTGCCATCTTGGCAGCATCCTATAGATATTTTTTTACGAGCACCAAGTTTACAAACAAGCACCACATACAGTTCTCACGTACACAGAAATGGCAAACACGGATGTTATGGATCGCGTACGAGAGAGGAATCATGACCCTGGTGACAATTCAAAGACACACATTCGCAGGTGCACCACCTCCGCCATCACGAAGGTTACACTACGTTGCTTTGTTCTCGTCAACATTTCGCGATGATGCGGAATATATCTAAGTTCAAGGAATGTATCTCCAATAGAAAGCATTATTAGAAGCAAGAATTATTCCATATTGTCGCTAAAATAACCTCGCTAAAGTGGGTGTCAGTTTCGCGAACACCCTTCAAAAAGGGTGTTCGCCTCAGAAGGTGAGAAACGGCTTGAACTAAAAAACACTTACACAGAGACAGGACAAACTGGCTCACTTCAAATTTTTACGCATCCTTTTTACGCCCTTCAAAAATTGGAGTGTGTTCATTGCAACTACTCCCCCCCGTACGATTGGAAAGGGTGTATGATGTCGAAAAGCTTTTCAAGTGAAAAAGAAATTTTTTTCTTTGAATTGCGTTGTGGTGATTTTGCACTTCGCTTGTTTGTTTTCACTGAACTTAAAGGGCAACTCCGCTTCATTTTTGATATTTAGAAAACTATGCAGCCCTCTTCAGTATCACATAGGAAGACCCCATGTAAATTATTACGATTTAATTCCGTCTATTTATTTAATAAACTGGCCAGCAAACTTTCAAATGAGCCAAGTCGCCGAAATCTGCCAACTCTAGCGTGCGACGTGAGGCGCAATCGTCAGCGCAGTCAATGCGACGACGTCAGAGGCATGACTACGTCATTCTCACGTTTTGTTTGTTTTTACTTCTTAGAGCGAAATTGAACGATGACGTCATGAGTTTCTCCTCCCGGTGTTGGCTCAACGGCGTCCACGTGATCACCGTAACGCGGATGCGCTAGTTTGCGCTGCCCTGCGCGCTTATCGGTCTGTTTCTCCGCTCCCCCTCTCCTCTTTCGTGTTCTCCCCTTCCCCCCTCTCCCTCGGGCCATCACCGTCCACGCCATGCGAAGCGACCTGCCCGCGTCGCGTGTCCTGTCCCTCGCCCCCACGAACGTCACAAGACCACGTGGTTCGACGTGACGTGGCCATGACTCTGTCGACACGAGACCAATGTTGCCTGACGCAACCGAAGTTTCGGTTTCGGTATCAGCTGATGTTTAAATTAAGATTACACAAATAATACTCCACATTTCGCGAATCCGAAGACGTAGACCTGTTTAGTAGTGCTTTGTGAAATGGAATCACATGTAAACCCAAATTTTTCGGAATTGAGCGGAGTTGCCCTTTAAAAGATCGATGAGCACACTTTTTGTTGTCAACAATTTAGAATTTGCGGCACACGACTGCCCAGGGGAACCGCCCGGGCTGACACGGCCCGAAAAAGGTTTTTGTTTAAGCCCGAGCCCGGCCCGGGCCCGAGAAAATGTGTGCTACCCGGCCCCGGGCTCGGGCCTTTGGGTTGTGTTCTCGGGACACGTCCGGGCGTTCCATGGTTGCCCTGTGAGTCTTCATGGGAGATCTGCACCGCCTGTCTACGTTCAGAGCTAAAAAATGAAAACGCCGAATTAGAGCGCAGCTCTTGAGGAGGAGGAAAGAAAGGTACGGAGAGGGGGTCTCTCCTGCTCGCCTCCCATGTAAGGAAACATTTTCCGCTAAATTTAGCGGAAATATTTCCCCGCTAAATTTAGCGGAAAAAGCTTCCCGCTAGATCTAGCGGAAACTTTTCTCCGCCAAATTTAGCGGAAAAAATTTCCCGCTAAACTTAGCGGAGAATTTTTCCGCTAGATGTAGCGGAAATTTTTTTCCGCTAAATTTGGCGGGAATTTTTTTCCGCTAAATTTGGCTGGGAAAATTTTCCGCTAAATCTAGTGGGGAAAATTTTCTGCTCAATTTCGCGGGGAAATTTTTCCGCTAAATTTAGCGGGGATTTTTTCCGCTGCGGGTAAAATTTCTCGCTAAATTTAGCTGGGAAAATTTTGCGCTAAATAAAATTTTCCGCTAAATTAAGCGGGGAATTTTTCCCACTAAATTTAGCAGGGACAATTTTGTGCTAAATTTAGCGGGGAAAATTTTCCGCTAGATTTGGCGGGGAAAATGTTTCGCTAGATTTAGCGGAGAAAATTTTCCGCTAAATTTAGCGGGGAAATTTACCCATCATGCACCGCGCAGTTACGCCGACGCCGCTCAAGCCAGAAACGGGCGCTTAAGAGCTGCGCTCTAAAAGCCAAGAGCTCAAGCAGCGGACGTCCTTCTTCAGGTGCTCCAGAGCAGAAAAGACGAATCGGCAGCCTGTTATATTATGCCACAGAACTATCCTAAGGATCTGCCCCCGTATGTAAGACTCCTAATCGGTCTGGTCCTCTCCAACACACTAAAGCAATTACTCCCTTAAGGGTGTAAATAAGCTTGTCCCTTGACTAACACCGTGTTAGCGCTGGAACATAGCACCTTAGGGGTGTTACACCAACACCCTAAGGGCATTACAGCAACACCCTTAGGGTGTAAGTGGACACCCGAAAAATGGGATGCTTGCCATCTTGGCAGCATCCTATAGATATTTTTTACGAGCACCAAGTTTACAAACAAGCACCACATACAGTTCTCATGTACACAGAAATGGCAAACACGGATGTTATGGATCGCGTACGAGGGAGGAATCATGACCCTGGTGACAATTCAAAGACACACATTCGCAGGTGCACCACCTCCGCCATCACGAAGGTTACACTATGTTGCTTTGTTCTCGTCAACATTTCGCGATGATGCGGAATATATCTAAGTTCAAGGAATGTATCTCCGATAGAAAGCATTATTAGAAGCAATAATTATTCCAGATTGTCGCTAAAATAACCTCGCTAAAGTGGGTGTCAGTTTCGCGAACACCCTTCAAAAAGGGTGTTCGCCTCAGAAGATGAGAAACGGCTTGAACTAAAAAACACTTACACAGAGACAGGACAAACTGGCTCACTTCAAATTTTTACGCACCCTTTTTACGCCCTTCAAAAATTGGAGTGTGTTCATTGCAACTACTCCCCCCCGTACGATTGGAAAGGGTGTATGATGTCGAAATTGGGGTGCTGAAAGGTTGTCACTTGGGTGTAAATCTCTGGGACACCCTTTTTACACCCTTAAGCGTGTCTAAACACGCTTTAGACAAAAAAAAAATGTACCCAATGTACTCCTCGTACTAATGTACTTCTAAATGCACCTGTGTTAATAGAAAATAACAATAATATTACTAATATCATTATTATTATTATAATTTCTTGAAACCATCCGATACGACAGACCCGTACGCAAAAATACTAATCGACTTTTCACCATTCATAGGTTTTTTCAGCCTAAAAAGATTTTCCAGTGAAAATTTAAAAAAAGAAAACAATAGCACAGCACTGCGTCGGATACGTCTGTTTACTGCGTCGCATAAAGCGCCGTTCACACATATGCAACCGAGTAAGGCCGAGAGACACCAAACCGGTTTTTAAGCCTCTTGAGACGTCTTAGAACGGGATGCGCTGCAGCGGAGCTGGTCCTAAGACGTCGCAAGAGGCTTGAAACCGGTCTGGTCTCTCTCGGTCTTACTCGGTTGCATATGTGTGAACGGCGCTTAAGACTAAAGGACCATTCAAACACTTGCGACTCCTTAGAACAGTGTCTTTTATAGATCGTTACAGCGGCAGTCTCGAACGAAGCGATTTACAGCGCGCGCGTCCCTGGTTTTGAGGGTGTACGTCGGTGTTTCCCGACTGCGCTGGGCTGTGGGCTTTCTCGCCAGTGGGCTGTGACAGCTACCTCCGTAGGCGCCATTCCGGACGCTGGTGGCGGCTAAATTGTTGCGTTTTATTTTTTAATGCGAAAGCATTAACTGTCTCACTGGAGCGAGCCGACGTCACCAGCTTTGAAACCGCGCCAAACGGAACCTTAATACTTCAACGAAATTTGAAATATTCCCGTCGTGTTCAAAAATAGGTTGAATATGATCCACACTATCCGTAAATGACAATCGGACGTTTGTATTTTGAGCCTAATGGCTGTATTTTTCGTTATAAACGGCCCACTCTGGCAAGCGCTCGGAGAACAGCCAGCGGAGACCTCGTGACATCCAACGCAATCGTGACGTAGTTCGTCTCGGGACGAGCAAAGCTACGGCGAGGCTGACGTCAAGAGGATGGACTAGTCGTACGTTCCATCCACCGAAGCGGATGCTTTTGTACGAATTTTGAGTGACGGGCTAATCTTCTATAATCTTGTAGAGGGACAATAGCGACTTCTGGGTCACACAAAAGGGATTCTCGGGAAGAGGGAGCGTTCCTCCTTCCCCTCTTCTCTCGTCGTGGCCGGAGGCGAGACAAACGTCATCTGCCTAGGGTGCCTTCATGTGCGCACATGAAGGCTCCCTATATGTGCCAAGGTTCCTAGACGGGCATTACAAACGAGGCGTTAGCGACAACCACCAGGTTCTCTTTGCTAATCGTTTAATTCGTTTTAAAATTCTTTTTCGTGTCTTTGTTAACAGGATATTGGTGTGTCTGATGTGATACTGCTCCTTTGAACACATATAGTTAAAAAAGCAAGCGCCGAAATTTCGTTGTAGTATCCCTTTAAATCCTTTCTTCAAGTGAAGCCAGCTCCAGCTATGAAACCACGCGAAAAGCCTAGCCAAACAGCACCTATAGTTTCCCCGACCCCTAGGAGCGAAGTAAAGCTGATGGATTTCGGCTTCGGTCCCATTGGCTG
Source organism: Ixodes persulcatus (assembly GCA_013358835.2). NCBI lineage: Eukaryota > Metazoa > Arthropoda > Arachnida > Ixodida > Ixodidae > Ixodes > Ixodes persulcatus. The sequence continues at coordinate 128,117 of JABSTQ010010085.1, read as the reverse complement.
GCGCGCGTCGACGAGGCTCCCATTGGCCGCTGTGCGTCAGCTTCAATGACCGCCACCCCATGGCGCTGCGTGTCCGCGAGGCAGCGGCTCCACCGCTCCACGCCCAAGGTCAGCGCGCCGAGGACGCAAGTACGCCGCAGACGAAAGAAGGGAGCGGAAGAGCGGCGTGCATGCCTTCGCATTCACAACTCATAAGAAGTGCTTAGGTGTACCTCGAGCCTTTTCTTTTCTGTTCTATGAAAGCGTTGCACTATTTTAAGAAGACGTCGTACTATTTTAGGAAACAAAAGCAAGCAAATGAAAGCTATTTTTGTGAGTCCGCGCGACAGAACAAATGCAATTGGAATGTTTGTTTTATTTTGTGTTGATTTTTTTTTTTACTTCGCCACACACTCAGCCGTGTCAATCTACAAAGGTCTTGACTGTAAAAAAATATCTGATCAAATAGGGTTAGCCGAAATGCATGTTCCCCGCTCAAAACATGAAATTCAAAGAGTCTCATGAATTGAACCACATATTGTACGTACCGCACGATGCAGCGTTATCCAAACATGATTTATTTGAGAAAGATCTCAAATAACACGGCATATCCCATATACAGTGTCGACGAGTCGCTTCGTGACGATCGGATAGAATCCGGCTTGTCTTTGGGCTCGTTTTTGAAGAGAGATGTTTTTTTGTTTTTTTTTCACAACAAAATGAACACCGTGTCTATTCCGTCCCCAGTCCCCATACCCCGAACCCCATCACCTATTTCTAGCGAAGACCGGAAACATAACCGGGAAAACTTTGCGGAGATTAGGGAATTGTAGGAGACCGTTTTTCTCCTCCGCTACGGTATCCCTGAAGAAAACGCCGCAGCTGCGCTTGCGTGCCGCCAGCCTTTTCTGCATAGTTCAAGGTCATGTGGCGGATTACGGAGCGCTATCCGGGTGCTTAGCGGGCTGCGGAAACGGTCTACTACAATTCCCCACTAGGGAGTTTTCGTCGTTCTCGCCGTCCCGCAAGGCCCTCCGCAACCCGCTACGATAGCGGGAACTCCACAGTCAAGGCTATCGGCGCGCAGGCGCAGTAGCAACTTCTTCGTTGCGGAACGCTTAGCGGAGGGGGCAACGCGGTCTACGAAAACTCCCTATTATCTCAACGGAAATAATCCTCGAAGGACGTCGACCAGCCCGCATCGCGGGCTGCTTGACGTTCGCTCTCAGCGTTCGTTTCTGCGAAGACCGAGCAGGCTTCTCCCAGTGGAAGATAACACAGAAAGGGTATACCGCCATCTTGCGACTTGTGCGACGCCTATCAGCCAGAAAATTCTCCCACCCGCCTGAGCTGTGGAAATACAGACAGTGCGGCTTCCTACCTGCATCATCCTGAACAGGCAAATAAAGTAAAAACTTTAAAAAAAGCCGGCGAACTCCGAATGCACAATGCAGGTAGGAAGCCGCACTGCTTAGCATCCTGAACAGGCAAATAAAGTAAAAACTTTCAAGAAAAGCCGGCGAACTCCGAATGCACAATGAAGGTAGGAAGCCGCACTGACTGTGTTTCCACAGCTCAGGCGGGTGGGAGAATTTCCTGGCTGATAGGCGTCGCACAAGTCGCAAAATGGCGGCGGCCAGAGAGCTATAGCTCACTAAAACCGTGCAGTACAGCCAAAGCTACGGAGGAGAGTGCGTATGCAACCTGTTCAAGAGGAGGAAAAGGAGGAACAAGAGAGAAGGGCTGGAATTCCCCCGTTCCTCCTTTCCCTCCTCTTAAACAGGTCGGTATAGACTCTTTCCCCTGTAGCTTCGGCTGTACTGCACGTTTTTAGTGAGACGGAAAGTTTTACAATCTCTTACGGCGAGAGTAGAGTCATATATATCTCTGGACGAGGGGAACACGCTGGCGAACTGCATTTCACTAGAGCGAAGCTTTGGAGGTATTTGCAAGGTCAAATGTACGTACGACTTACGAGAAACGGTCGTTTATAACGCTGACAAAAGTTTTTCGAGCCAAGAAAGAAAGAACGATGCGCGAAAAAAATAGAAAATATACGTGAGGGCCAAGAGTTCCACGGCTACCCGATGGGTGGCACCAGTGAGTTCTCGCGTCCTGCTCTCGTCTTAAGAGGTTTCAAGGCACAAGGTCTCAAAAGGCCCCTAAAAAAAAAAAAGTTTTTTTTTAACAGTTTAATTGGGACACGCGTGTAAAAAAATAAATTTTACGCGAAAAAAAAAATTAGAGCAATATTGACGGCGAGAGATTTATTTGAAATTCTGCGCGCGAAGTCCATGACGTCACGGGTCATTCCGGAATGACCCGGTCGCGAAGGCGAAGCCGATGCACCTCTCCTCCACGTGCCCGAAATGCCGAGAGAGAAAACAAATGCAAAGGAGGTGACTGCCGACTAAATCACGTCTAGCGCCGTCAATATTGCCCTTAATTTTATTTATTTTTTTCGCGTAAATGTATTTTTCGACACGCGTGTCCCAACTACTGCTAAAAAAAATAAAAAAATTGGGGCTTTCGCACGCATTGGAGAAACGGGCTTTCTCAACACCCCCTAGATAACAAAGCCATGGTGCTGACAGAAATGTCGTCATCAGCGAAGGCCAACGCTGATCACCGATTGGACACGACGATCGCGTCAACGTTCGGCTCAAACTTGACTGGAAGCCGAGCGCTGACGAAGAACTGTTTCCAATCGGTGTCCAGCGTTGGCCTTCGCTGGTGACGCGCAAAATGCCAGCACTACAGCCTTGACTTCTAGGCGGCGTTGGCTTTCTGCATAAAGTGGAGAGGCGCGCGACTCACTTCGGCGTGCTGGCTGGTCGGACTGCATCATGCCGTCGAGCGAAGCCGACTTTTCCTTGGATGCAACAACCTTGGCGTGGTCCATGGCTAGAAATGAACACGGAAGATTCATCGTTACCGAAATATCGTGACCAGAAAGTATACCTGTCAATTATACCGTTATCCCAGACCTTTTCTGTTATCTCGCCTGCTTATCATCCCAACAATCGCCTTTGCGCTGCAGTCCTTGTGCGTTCGGAGCATGTGGGTGTAGCTCCCTTTTGCAGAATATTAGAGGCCGCGCATGGATTCAGAGCCCAGTGGCTCGGCATTTTTCTCCCGGGTGATAGGCGCTGGTATAGGGCGTTTTCGCATGACATAAATCCGCCACTTTGTTTTTATTTTGTTTTTTTTTGAAACAAAATGACTAATTTGAAGGATTACATCGCAACCTGTTGAAATGTCAGCCTTGTAACACTTATACGCTTCTATGCCCTACGCACATGAGGGGTCATGCAAATCCTTGGAATGGACGTCTTCAGCACACGCCAAGCAGCTCACAACAACAAATTGGTGGACGAAATTACGTCAGTGAAAACACCCAATACCGCTCTGCAAGCGCCAGCGCACCAATCAGTATGAAAACACGAGTCGAATCTGTATTCAGCGCCACAGAAAATTGACTCATTTAAATTTTTGTATTTTTAGTTTTCATTTTGTCCGACAACTGTGCGCTCATCTTCACTCTCAAAACTTCTGCATGTTCGCTGTAGAAAAACGGCGTCATATACGGTTCGTCCGCTTTCCCACCTGCAGACAAGCGCGATCGGTCATCGTTCCGTTCCCGTACTCAACTCACGTTACGTCTTTTTTTTTTTTTGTGTGTGTCATTGTTGTTTGAATTTGGGTGCAGTGCATGTGCGGCAGACACGGTGGCGATAAGCTGTCGCTTTACAATGGAGCAATTCTTTTGCTTACTGGAGGTCGTGCCATGCGAGTTGTCAGCCATCTTCATGAACCGCGCCGCGGCGAGGTCCTCTTCCTGGTAGGAACGGATCTGCCATAGGAGGTAGCCTGCGTGCGCGGTCGAAAAAGTTCAGTTGAAGGCATCGCGCAGTACAAATATCGACATATACTTAAGACACCCATGAGCTATTCCAAAACCCCAATGCGTTACGGCTTTTTTTTTTTTTTTTTTCAAAAAGTGAGTGAATGTAACAGTTCTTTCTCGAAAGATTCCAAAGGTAGTCTTTTCTTACGAAAACGAAAGTGGGTCTGCATCGCCTCCATCGGTAATGACGGAGACGAATACAATCGACGGGCTTGCAGTGTTGGACGAAAGCGGTATACATACGAATATATTCACCGTGTGTGCTGATGCTTCGCCAGGACGCGCTCGATCCTCCAGAGCAGATTCTCAACACGTCATGGAGGTCCTGCGCTTCGTTCAGCTGACGCACAATCTGCACGGGAATCTGAAGATCCGTCCGAAGTTGTGTCATATCTAGCACTGTTGGTGCCTCCGCATCCTCGAGTCTCCATAGTCCGATCATCGGCTTCTGCGCGCTGCCATATCTTTGTCCACTGGGCTGTGGAAGACGTTCGGAGCATGCACAGGATCCTCTTCCGTCGAATCATCGGATATATTGCAAATGCGTCCACGGCCCAACGTGTACGACTCGGCATTTTTCGTCTGGGTGATAAGCGCTGGAATGGTGCGCACACCTGGCTATTTTCTCACGAATGTGCGATCCGAACCTGTCTTCCAGAACCATTGCATGCAGTGATTTCACACTCCGTAAAAGGGGGGGGGGGGGGGGGGGTGTACACCCCCTTGTTTTTCTGAAGGCACTCTCTTAATTCGCAAAGACTCCCCCCTTCTCAATGCTCCCCCCCTCCCTAAATATATAGACCCCCCCCCTCCCCTAATTTCCATTGCTGGGGAAACTCCTGATTGTATGTACACTCTAAAAAAAAAGGGTATCACCTTACACCCTTTTTTCCCATATAATACACCCCAAAACTTCAGTTCGACGTACAGCGCACTACAGTCGAACAGACGGCCCCAAATTTTACGAGGGGCTCGATAACGGTTCGATATAACTTCTTAAATAGCAAAAGTACGTATCAAAGACCACAGAAAGAAAACACTGAAATTTTGCAGCAAAGTAAAAAAAAAAAAAAAAAAGATGATTATTTTTATTTTTTTGTAGTCAGTAGCACCTGCATTAGCTATTTTAAAAAGTTGTACCACACGGCTATCAAGCCTCTCGTGAAAGTTAGTACCGTCAGATCGACGTCAGTGCGCTGTACGTCGAACTGAAGCTTTGGCGTGTATTAAATGGGACCAAGGGTGTGAGAATACTCCCTTTTCTTTTAGAGTGTACGGTAATCGCACAGTGTCCATACTAGTACCTCCATACCGCCGGAGCGCTCGACTGGTGGCATTCGCGGCAAATAATCTAGTCGCATGGGGTAACATGTAGTAACAATCCGCTCGATGGGTCTCCTGCCCGCTCTATAGACCTTTCCAGCGGCAGTCTCGAACGAAGCGCCCGGGCGGAAAATGCTGAGTCACTGAGCTGTGGACGCATGCGCAGCATCCGATATACTGCACAGCAGACCAACAGCGCATGCTCAGAAGGCGTTCCACAGCCCAGCAGACAAAGATGGCAGCGCGCAGAAGGCGATTTTCGCAAAAGGTCTATTGGGGGCCGCCGAACGCGGGAGGCTGCTAGCGCTGTCACGCTCTTCGCAAAAATCATAAAAGCCCGAAGGTTTATCAACAGTAACCATCGAAAAAAAAAAAGAAGAAATAAAAAAGATTGCATTGTGTTTTTAAAATTACTTGTCATGGAGAGCGTGCGGTAAGGGTAATAAAACAATGGGAAGAACGTAAGGAAATAGTCTTGTCCGTCATTGTGTTTTATGTTCTTTCCGTTCTTTGAATGTATCTTTTAAAATTATTAACCGTAACACTTATCGAGCCAGTGTATTATGTGTCGGCAGGCCTCAGGGAGCGGGTTGTTCCATGTTTCCTCCACGTCACTAGATTAATTGCCGCGAATGCCACCAGGCGAGCGCTCGCTGGAGAAACCGGACAAGTGTGAGGTCTGACATTTTGATTAGACATTAACACGTGCTTCCGCAGTAGCTTAATAAGCGCTACCAGAGCTTATCGTTATACAGTTTCACGGCTATTAAATAACTGCGTTCAGAAAACCACCGCTCGCAGGACAACACGGAGCCACGTGATATTCATTATTCAAACTTAACTTAAAATTACCAGAATAAATTCGTTTTTTTTTTTTTAACCAGTTCTAGCTGTTTCAGATATTCCTGCCAAAGTTTAGAAGAGCTGGGGAATTGTACTCGCACTAAAAGCTGAATCGGGGAAAAAAATAAAAAGAATAACACACCCACCCGCTTCTTGAAGAGGTGAGAATCGCCCATCACCCAGCAAGAGTCACTATCAGGTCGGTACTTGGCGTCGGCGATCACCAAAAGTCCGGACAACGCGGACAGAAGCAGCGACGTGTTTCCCATGTTGTGTTCTGAGCAAGGGTTTTCTTTATGTCTGTTCCCTCTGTTTCTCGCTTTTTTTTTTTTTTTTCTTGGCGCAAGCAGACGACAGTTTGTCTTCCGCAGGGACCAGACGACACAGAGCGGCGCGCCAAGAGACGCGTCAGCTTTAACACACACACACACACAAAGCTACAAAAATACAAACAGCCGAAACAGAAAAGGTCCCCCTTGCGTCTGGCGACAGCAATGAGCTGCAAAAACCTTCCCCAAAATACATTTTTCCAGTCCCCTTCCCGAACGTTTCAAGTGTCGAATGCATTCGTTATTTTTTTTTATTGTTTATTTTTTTCAGGCAGGCAAGCTAGCAACGACTTCTGGTGGTCGTCTGTTAAAATGAATGCTGGATGCATTCATTTTTGCATTCAGCATTCATAAAATGAATTATTTTATTTATTATTTATTTATTTATTTATCAGTACTACTAATCCTCATTCGAGGATTTTTGTAGGGTGGTACAAAACAGAGATGCATAACCATAGTACAGAGAAAACAGAGTTATAACAGAGGGTAACAAATATATGAAACAAACGGAGTAGATGAGACACGGTATTTTCACATCATGAGCGCTTCGGCATCATTCATGAACTCTGTTAGCGAGCTAGCGCGGGCAACGTGTCGGGGCAAACTGTTCCATTCCTGGACTGCTAGCGGAAAAAAAAAAAAAAAATGAAAATTTAAAGCAATCATTTTTTGGTTGAAACTCCCTGAATAATTCCCCATGGTTTGAACGGGTCTCTCTTCCATCGTGGGCAATAAGGTAGTTGGATTTTTCTATTTTAGTCAAGTTATTGGCTATTTGGTAAATTAGCTTCAATCTCGTGAGCTTAGCTCTTTTTTCTAATGGCTGCACGCCGAGCACTTTACACAGCTCAGATCGCGAATCACGCGTGCCGAACTTATTGGTAATGAACTTTACCGCCAGCCTCGGCACTTTTTCCAATTTTTGTATGTTAGTTTTTGTGAAGGGGAACCGAGCAGGGCTGGCATATTCAAGCACAGGCCGAATAAGTGTCGTGCAGGCCAGGAGTCTCGCGGGAGGCGTACTATAGTCGCCTTCTTATGTACCACAATTTCGTTAGCGCTTTTTTGGTCACTGCGTTTATGTGCATGCCCCAGTCCAGATCACTTGTGAACAAGACACCCAGGTACTTGAACTCGTGCACGTTTTGTATCATGTTTTCGTTGATCTAATAATAATGATTCAGTATGTGTTTTCTTCCTACTTATGGACATGGCTACTGTTTTGTCTGTGCTAATAAGCATCCGCCATTCTTCACACCAGTCTAAGATCTTGTCCAACGCGCTTTGTAATTTTAAGTGGTCCGAAGAATTTGTTATTTCAGAAGTATATAATACAATCGTCAGCAAAGAGTTTAATGTTGATGTCGATGTTATCAGTTATGTCATTAATATAGAGCACGAAGAGAAGCGGGGAAAGTACTGAACCCTGAGGTATACACTCCGGAACACACGGTCTTATTAGCTGAGCTATTTCCGTTAATTTCCACGAATTGAGATCGTCCAGAGAGGTAGTCCTTAATCCAATTTACAACTTGTTCGTCGCCTAAGATTTCCCTTAACTTGAAAAGTAGTTTATTGTGGGAGACCCTGTCGAACGCTTTTGACGGGTCTAAAAAGATGACACCCACCTGGCTTCTGTATACGATTTATAACCGAGGGCACGCTTTCAATTAACTGAGGGACGGTTGACAATCCGGATCGAAAACCGTGCTGGCATACACCTAAAATGTTGTTTTCTTCGACGAAATCAGTTATATGCTTTAGGATAGCATGTTCCATCCAACCTAAGTGAAATCGGTCTATAGTTTGAAATGCTTTCTCTGCTGCCCGAATCTGAATAACTTTAGCTTGCTTCCAGTCGGGTGGAATTTTTGATTCTTGTAGCGATTTCCTATATATACGTGATAAGTATTTTGATACCCATTCTGCGTACCTTACCAGAAATGCGTTTGTAATATTATCTGGCCCGGCACTTTTTTTAGGGTCAAGGTTAAGAAAAAGACAGAGTATGCCGGCCTCGGATATTGTTATGTTGCCCACGGTATCTTGCAATTGCCTATTCATGTAGGGTGGAATAACGCCGTTGTCGCGTGTACTAACTGAAAGGAAGTAGTCTTTGAAGTTGTTAGCCAATTGTCCGGGCTGATGATGATTGCTGTATCGTTACTTACTTTTGCGCGCGGATTTTTGTACCTTCAAAACTTTATCTGGTGCTGTTCTGATGAAGGAATAAAGAGTTTCGTTGTAAAACTTCTTTTTAGCACACTTCATTTTGCTCCCAAGTTATTTAGTTAAGTTCGCGATTTGCTCTTTCTTCGATGCACTTTTCCTAATCGTTGTTTGTCTTCGGAGTCTGTTCATTTTTCGCTTGGTATGAATGATTTCACGCGCTATCCAAGGATTTTGCTTAGCGGTTCTATTGATTTTAGTTGTAATATGGGTATTCATACATTGGGAAACTTATTGACTTGAAGGAATTCCAAAGGTCATTTGCGGAACTATCTGATCGCAGGAAAAGTTAATAAAAAGGGTCGAATTGATGATCGAAAAAATCTAGGATGGCCACATCATTAGCACGATTTAAGTCTAGAACTTGAATAACCTTGCTGGTATTTTTTTTGGCGCCGCATCTAGTCTGGTTACCACAATGTCATGGTGAGATAAGCCGTCAACGATGTTCACGTCTAGCTCTTTCAGAAAGTAGTCGCTCTCGAGTATCAGGTCCAGGACACTCTGCGAGGAAGCCTGTGTACGTGTGAAGTCTGACACAATCTGGGTCAACTGAAAACTAAAGCAAATATCGCACATAGCATTTGTTCCACCGAGGCATACTAAGGGATCTTGAGGTGCGGGCCAAGTAATTTCAGGCAGGTTTTGCTGGGTGCACTCTCCCTTCTTTCCATAAAACTCCGAACAAAAAATTTTGTATTGACGGCATCATACTATAGAGTCTATTCACATGACGTCAGACCGCCGTTTAATGTCGAGTCACTACACACAAGCATGGCCGCCGAAGGCCATAGCGGTTTGCCGATAGGCGAGTTTGCTTTGCCTTCTTTTATTTTTCACCAAGCTCACGAATAAAAGTTCCGCTTTATCGCTTGGCGGCTATGTTTGTGGGTGATGACTCAGCAAGTGAATAGACCCTATACTTCGTTTCAGCTTCGGTCCGAGCGCGGCCGATGTAATGAGCCGAAGGGCCAATCAAACAGCGAAGAGGCACAACGTCATGGCGTGCTCTCTGCAGTTGATAGGAACAGCGGGTATTCGCCGTCTCTCTGTGCGTGCTCCTACGCCGGCTAGTCTTATCAAGCGCTGAGAGCACGCCATGACGTTGCACTTTTTGCGCTGTTTGATTGACCCTTCGGCTGATAACATCGGCCGCGCTCGGAATCGCTTCTTTTCTTATATTTTTGTTTTAACTGTTAAAGGTGAAGATTTGGCTTCGTCTTATCATGACAACAATCTGTTGCTGTCACCTTTATGTTTCAGTCCCGTCTTATTTCTAATATACCGGGTGATATCTTTTATTCGAAACAGAATTTTGAAAAATTCAGCTAGTTTCTCGTTGAAACCATGTGTTTATTTTCACTAATTAAAACAATAATTACCGAATTTTAGTTAATTACTCAACAAACTGTGGCGGTTATTCGCTCTTCTCATGTCCGCCTAACTCGACATACACCCAGCGAGACGACATTCAGATAGCAGTTTTCAATCTTAAAAAAAAAAAAAAAAAATATCTGTCTCGAATATAAATATTATCTGGTGTTTATAAAGGATAGATAACGCATAAAATAAAATAAATCACTTTTTTTAATTAATATATTTTTATAATCTGCATTTGGAAGACAACCAGAAACGCATTAATACAAATTTTTGTATTGGGAGCTTATTTATGTTACAGCAAGTATTGCAGACATTGAAATACACTTCTAAACGAGTTCACATCCCTCGAATTTGAATGTTATTTGCGCTGAAACTCCAAATGCGAAAATCCGATAAGATTGTATTGAAAAAAATAACTTCTCCAAATCAAGAAGTCGAATAAAGATTATTATGATAGTGTTTTCTAGAAGAAAAAAAAAAAGAAAAAGAAAAATAGGTATTATTTTAACGACACACACACACAACCAGCCGTTAACTTTTGTGTTTTGTGCAGCCGAAGTTGGGATATTCTCTTCTCACTTCCTTTCGGTCATTGCGTGGTGGTAAACGAGTTCGGCGGCCAAGGCGTCTTCGATCGCCATACCTTCAAACAGAAGAAGCAATTTAACACAATTAGCTACGGATCCCCAATACGGCTGAACGCCCAAGCAGACACCACGCACCCAAGGATTTGAAGACGGTCGTCTCATTCCGACGATTTTCCTTGGTGCCGAGCACGACTTCACCGATCTCAGCGTAAATTCGAGCCTCGGAATGCAAAATACACAAATAAATAAAAAGAGTAAGACGAACATTATGCTTTTTGTTGTGTGACATAAAGCATTGCTCTTGCTAACACTACAAAAAATATCAAGCATGCAAATCACCAAGTTGTGTGAAAAATAAGCTTCGTTTTTCTTTTATTTATTTTCAACCCCTTACAAAAAATAAACAAATAAACGCTTTATTATTTCTTACCCCCGACTGGACAATGTCTCCTGACTCCGACATGGCTCCCTCCACACTGTCTACGTAGACAACCGATTTCAGCATGAGGTCAGATGCAAGTTCCTGCCAGTCCAGCCTAGGAGCCCCTACCGCTGCAACGATACAATGCAGGGGCTCTAAACTCGTCAAACACAAAGTTGGGGCCGAAGTTCACGGAACGCACCGAATGGCCTATCACGACGATGACTTCGCGCTTTTGTCGCCGGCATCCAATCGGCGCGCTCCGCGAGCTTTCGGCTCCAACTTTGTGTTTGACGAGTTTAGGGCCCCAGGTCTTCTCGTAACTTCCACGCCAGCAAATATGTGCACGCACCGTTCACGTGGGCTCCCTCTTTCAACCAATCAGCTTGCAGAACTGGCTTCGGTGAAGACGTGGCGGTCACGATGACGTCGGCGTCACGCGCTGCTTCGGCAGCAGAAGCCACGAATCGCGTTCGGATTTCATGTGACGTCATGAGTTCGCCGACCAATGAGAGAGCTGACTCCTCTCTGTGGTTCCAAATACGAATCTATCGTGCATGCGCAGAAAATAACGAATTAGTAAAATACCCGTATCAAAAGTGTCTCTTTCGAACTTGTCACAATTAAAAGCTTACAAAAATTATATATATATATATATATATATAAAAGAAACTGTTATTTTAGAGCGTATATCTTACCGAGCCATGCAGCCAAACCAAAGAAATACACTATGAAAATGGCGACCAAAGCGTGACGAGGGTCAGCGGCACCCGGGGCGGCAGCCCGCCGCGACCCCCCCCCCCCCCCCCCCCCCCCCGTTCTCGTGGCCCGCCGCGACACCCCCCTGAGCGCTGCATCCGGGGCGGTCCGCCCCCCCCCCCCCCCCCCCCCGCCCCCTCTTTGTGACGCCACTGCCAAAGAGTTAGCAGTGCAGTTAAAGGGATGCTTCAACGAAATTTTAAATATATCCGTCGTGTTCAGAAATAGGTTGAATATGATCCACAACATCCGTAAATGACAATCGCACGTTTGTATTTTGAGCCTGGTGGCTCTATTTTTTGTTATAAACGGCCCACTCTGGCAAGCGCTCGGAGAAGGCCTAGCTTAGAGCACGTGACATCCGACGCAATCGTGACGTAGGTCGTCTCGGGATGAGCAAAGCTACCGCGAGGCTGACGTCGAGAGGATGGCCTAGTCGTTCCAGTCACCGAAGCGGCAGCTTTTGTAAGAATTTTGAGTGACGGGTTAATCTTCTATAATCTTGTAGAGGGACAATAGCGACTTCTGGGACGCACAAAAGGAATTCTCGGGAAGAGGGAGTTCCTCCTTTCCCTCCTCTCTTCGTCGTGGCCGGAGCAGCCGGAGGCGAGACAACAACCGTCACTGCCTCTCAAGGTTCCTAGACGGGCATTACAAACGAGGCGTTAGCGACATTCACCAGGTGCTCTTTGCTAATCGTTTAATTCGTTTTAAAATTCCTTTGCGTGTCTTTTTTAACCAGATATTGGTGTGTCCGACGTGATACTGCTCTTTGAACACATATAGACCATAAATAAGCGCCGAAATTTCGTTGTAGTACCCCTTTAAAGGAGTCATGAAACGCTTTTCCATCTTTTTCCTGTTTAGCTTTCCTCCTCAACTCATAAATGACGCATTACCAAACAGTTCAAGAAGACGGAAAGGGGGGAGTCCCTCTTGCTTGGAATCTCGTTTGTGTAGCCGGACACAGCCATTGTCCCCCTAGAAGATTATCCCGTCGCTCAAAATGCAAACAAAAGTTGCTTTCCCCACCCCGTTCACCCCGAAGCTGACAGTGCGGTGGACGCTACGTGCTCGTTGGGCCAGCCACACTTTTGCCACGTGATCACGCTCTCTCGCGCATACCCACTCGCAGAGAATGAGGTGAGGTGATGAAAGGGGGAGCGGCTGATTGGTCCGGCAAGCGCGTAGCTTCCACCACAACGTCAGCTTAGGGGTGAAGGAATTAAGTGAGGTCCGGTGCCGTGTGACGTGTGTTTGGGCCCGATGACGCGCTGCGGGTGCCCGGTGACGCGCTGCGGGGTCCGCGGATGTATCACAGTGAAAAGGCAGAGAGCTTACGAAGGGAAGGACGTACGAAATAGTCCGCTGTGTTTTCAAAATTTTCGTGCCGAAAGTCAGGCTTTTGACTTTCTACCTTTTTGCTTTTGGCCCACTGAACGATGTGCTATTAGTAAAATCCCAATATAAATTGATTTACTCCAGTCCAAAATTCGTTTCATGGGCCCTTAGGGGCGGTGCAACGATATTCGTTTTGAGCGTTTTTCACTTTGTATGAGCTTACTGGCACTAGTGGGACCCAAGTACACTCGCACGAAACGCCACTGACCAAGAAACCTCTTTGTTGCGGTGTAATTTCAATGAGAAAAGTGAGCGTTTTCTTTCAATCTCTCCTTCGCAAAACCTGATGACGTAGCTGGGCGGTAGCAGTACCGCCCAGTGACGATATTTGAATGCGGCTCATAGATTGGACCCGAGCATTGCGTGAGCTCTCGATTTGGGCTCGTGATAATTGATAGCTCGAGAAGCATTCGGGTAGTGGCCCGTGTCCAATCGCTGCAACGACGACAATAGCCGAGCCATAACAATGTCTGGAACTCAGCGCGTGTCCTGTGCTTTGCCAACCCCAGCGCGGGGCTATGATCACCATTGGCGGCATATAATCGGCTCCAGATCACGTGGCCGCTTGTTCTGGCTGCGAGTTGAGGGGGTGAACGCTGCTCGTTTTTCTTTAATTTTTTACTGGGACTTCTATTGCGTGGGGTGAAAAACGAACGCGTGTTTCATAGGTCATTAACGTCAGGGATCCGTTCTAAGCGGTATTTTCGCAAAGTGCGAAAATTGTTGCATCGCCTCTTTAAACGAGTGAACGAAAGCCAATCAAATACAAGCAGAGGGCAGTATTCCAACGTGCCGTCCGAAGAAACGTGCATACGTACGTCTTCAAAATCGAACATCGTGGAGAGAACCACAATGTGGCTCTTAGCTTGGGTTCCAGATCCGAACATTGCAAGAATTTTCGGGTTTTCTGTCGCCAAGTACTGAAAGAAGAACAACAAAACATGTATATACATCTTAAGAGACGCGCGTGAAAATTCGCAGCATAACGAGTTGCGATCTTTTTGGTTACCTTAGTCGCCACCGCTGACGCAGCAGCAGTGCGATACGCAGTCATTTCTACGGCGTCCATCATCTGCAAATGTAGTCCATTAAATCAGGAGCATCAATATAGCGCTGCACTTTCGGTTTTGCAAATGCAGCGTGTACCCAACGACCGAGTACATTTTTAACGGTTTTGTAAGAGATACAATGCACCATGTGATGGCTATATAATCGCCGGTGAATTTACGTCGTGATAACGCGAAAGAGCTTACCTAAAAACGGGTACGAGCAAAGACAATCAGTTTGCTTTGCGTGTTCCACACTGAGCTTGCGCGGAGCCCCAAACTGCTCCTTCGATTGGTGAATGACGACGACGCGCATGCGCACTGGTGAGCACGCAACGCTAACGCTAACGCACATCGCTTGCGTTTGCTCCTATACGCAATACTAAAACTCTCTAATACCGCTGACTTTCGCTCTGAGAAGGTCAGTGGTATTGTGTCGTTGGTGAAACACCCTGCTTACAAAATGTTTCACCAACGACTGAATATAATAAATAGGAAGTTTTCGTAACCGCGTTTCCCCCTCCGCTATAGCCCTCCGCAACGAAGGAGACGTTACTGCTCCCGAGCGCCGATCGCCTTGACTGTAGAGTTGCGGGTATCGAAGCGGGTTGAGGAAAGCGCCGCGAGACGGCGAAACACTTGAAATAAATAATTGGTTTAGGATTTGGGACAGCGTTGTCGATCGCAGCAAATGTCAGGGTACGAATTAAAGGTAATTAGCAATCCAATTGCCTAAAATCTCCTGAATATTCGCCTTATCTGGCCCATGCATCCCTATATATATTATAGATCTGTTTCCCGTCGTCCAGCTATGCTACAGCTGCTGTTAAAAGTCTGAAAACTAAATTCTTTTCTGCGCTATTCAATGGCAAAGTTGAGCTGACTAAACTCCGCATTACCAAAACTTAAAAAAACTCCTATTTTTTTTTCTCCCTTTAGTGAAGAAGGAAGAGCAGCGGAGCTTTAGCTCCTGTTCTCGGCGGTGGCTTTCCAGGCGAGCGATCTGCTCTTCTTTCGCAAAAAAATCAGAAGCGCTCAACGCGGTGGAACTTGAGGCGATAGCGACCTCGCGGCGGTTGCGGAACCATTCGCGCGCTGCTGCGCACATTGCCGCTCGTCCCGTTCCCGCTCTTCTTCCTCCGAAGAAATGTCGCCACGATCTATCAGTGACGGCGGCAAGCAGACAACCGGCAAACATAACACTAGGGAGGCTCAAGTGACACAACGGCTAAGGTGAGGTTGGGTGCAACTGCTAGATAGGGTATCACGGGATATGGACGCCATTTAATTGCTAAATTTTGCTGGGAGTCTATGGGGCAAAGGGTCGTTTTATTTCGTAACTCAGGTCTTATGCCCATTAATGTGCTTGAATAATTTACGCAAGGTATAAATGATTACGTTTCTATAGCCACCAGTTTTGTTCCGATAGGTTAAGTATTTGTTTAACGCGAAAAATGGTAAATTCCGCCATCTTGGACGTTGTTGCTTGTCTGGCAACCCTGCTTCCTCCTCTCGAAGTTTGCAATTCCCGGAGCGAGAAGGAAGCGAGAAAGGCTACGCCGAGGCCTTCGTTGCTTGCAATTGGAGGCGAGAGGAGGAAAGGTGCATGGAGCAACGGAGTTCCAAAAGAGCGGGCGTCTGCTCTCGTGCAGGCAACATTGGCGCATATCCTTTCCCTATCCTCTCCCTCAGGCGCCGCCATTAAATTGCCAACGCTCTCCAGGTTTTGAGTTGCACCCTCACACTAGAGCCTCCCTACACAACACTCTGGACAGCTACCGCCTTCTCTGAGCGACGGCGGCAACCAGAGTGTTGTGTCGGCCACGGGTGTCGACATTTGCTTGGTACCGGACACGATCCTAGAGAAACTAGCCCTTAACAGCTCCGCTGTAAAAAAAGCTCCGACAGGCGACGGGGAGGCATTAGACTATGGCGTGCCTCTTTTACGACCACGTGACTCTTTACAACCACGTGACTCCTGCTCTAAAGGACCGCTGTCCGATCGGTTTGTGACGATTCGCTGCCCGCGGCGGAAGCCATGGTCCTTTCCGGGTTGATTTATTGTCAACCTTTTTTTTAGATTCAGTCAACCGAAATAGCACTGAGCCAAATTTTGTTGTTTGAATTATAACAGCTAGAAAATATGTTGACAGCGGTCGACAAGGCAAACCGGACCACCGCCGCGGTTGATAAAATTATCCCTAAGTAATCACTTCTTTCTTTCAAGGAAGCTCTAAAATAATATTATGTCGTTGGTGTGACACCCAGTATATATATTACATCAACTCACTGTTTTTGTGGAGTCAAATGCCCCAATATGACCAAAAGTGACGTTAATTCAGGTCTTACGTATTTGCAGCTATTGAGAAAAATATTACCTGGAGATTTTTCAAAAAAACAAATGTATGAAATATTCGCCACACAAATTTCATATTAAATTATTATATAAAAAGAAAAGTTTCATTGATCTAAAGTCGGTTCACAGATAACACATCCCAGGGACACCCCTAAAAGATCCCCACGTCCTATACGGGACATTCGCAAGACTTTCAAGGGATTAACTTAATGTCAATGTCCAGTGGAAGACCTCCGTGGGACATGCATCACAGGACGTTTTTAGATGTCAGCAAGGGCAAGACAAGCGTCAGGTCGAATTTCTCCCTGCACCGATTGTTTAACGGATGAAGGACCAGAAAATAAACGCATTTTGCTTAGCTTTGTGCAGGCAGAGGAGCGATACGAATTAACAATCAAACAGAAAGAAGTATATACATACCACCCTAATATGGCGTATTTCCGAGGGGAGACGATACTGAAGTAAATATAAATCGAATTTCCCGCGTGTAACATAGTCTTTCATTCACAAAATCCGCCTCGTCTCGTCATAATCAACGATATTGAAAAACAAACTCCTGTATAGTAGGGTGTAGCCCGAAACAACCCATTCCCGTTTGAACCCGTCCCATTTCGACCCATTCCCTTCCCGTTTGAACCCGTCCCGTTTCGTCCCATTCCCGAAACGCCCTTTTCATTTGAACCCGTCCTGTTTCCACCGATATTAGAAAGACCCTTTGCGTTTGAATCCGTCCATTTTTAAGCCATTTGTACAAGACCCTCGCATCACAACCTTTTTTTCGAAAAGTCTAATCGTTCTAACCCTGGTCTGCGCAAATTTTCTGCTTACGAATATATGTTCTGAAATATTATTGCATGCCGTATTCTAAAAATGGCACCTCTTTCAGGCAAGCTTCGAAGTAATATATTATTCTTACTTCAACCAATTAAATTGTTTTTGCTTTTCATTTTTTACTTCAAGATGATCCCCATAACGTGCAACCGCGAAACGGTATATGTAAACTCTGCGACACCGTTACTGCAAAAACGACCTTGTCATTGTTTTTTTTTTTTTAATTTTACTTCTAAATGGTATTAGCAGGCACCAAATTTTAGGGCTTAGGGGACTGACTCAGAAGAGCACTTCCCAAGTCAGTAATAGTTTTTATGGCAGCCTTTTAATGTTATGAGATAAATAGCAGCACCTCCGATCGCTTGTTCGCGCTACGTACAATAATGAAGTCTTGCATACACAAGCACATTGGGTAAGCTAAAATTCGCATCGCCATCGCGACGCTATTTTTAGGGTACCCAAAGTGCTTGCGAACGTTATTCTAAAACCTCATATTAGTGATCTTCATATTTTGGAGAGCGATAAATCAGGCAGGGTGACAGGCATGTGATTGCGACTTCATTTTCTTTTACAATTCCAAACATTGAACACTCGAGCACACGGGAAAACATCATAGACCGGAAAATGCCTTCGCCTTGTTGAGAAAGTCAAACAGGAAAATCGTGCCATCAGAAAGGCGACACTCCAGTTCTGATGGTTTGCCGTCCTTGCTGACCCACTTGTGCCCCCTGGCCCGCAAAGCACCACTATTTGCAAGCTGCTGCAAAGATACCCTTGTCAAAGCCTCATCCCGTATGATCAAATCGACGAAGCTGTAAATGTTCAGGTGAGCTCTCCCTGACACCGCGTTTATCTTGCGGTGCCATGTCTCCAAGGTTGTTTCGAGAGAGGGAGAAGTGAGGTCAGCAAGGAGGAAAGACATTAGACACTTGAACCTAATCAACTGTTAACGAACAATACAAACGAACAGACCCAACCGATAACAAACATTGGCCGAAGCGGGAAAGTTGTTTCGGGATAGGGCGAAGTGGGAAAGGGTGAAACCAGAAGGTCGTTTTGAGCCGGGTCGAAACGGGAAGGTACTAACGGGAAGGTTGAATTGGGAATGGGTACAAATGGGAAGGTACAAACGGGAAGGTTGAATTGGGAATGGGACGAAACTGGAACCACCCGTATAGTCCACACGAGTAGATAGTCCGCACAGCCTAAAATTTCAACTATAGCCCGGAAAATACGGTACTCTTTTTTGTTACGGGGGTTACACCGGAATTAGCCAGGACTGTTTGTTTGGTCACGGATATATAAATGTTTTTTTGTTTTTTTCTCAATTATAGGTTAGTTGCGTGTGCGCCCCGGTTTGTCTACTTCGTTGTCTATTTTTTTTTTTTTCTTTTGGCGCTTACCTACACTTAATCATGAGCCAACCGGCCCAAAGTCTCACTTAAATGGTTCATTTTCAAGGTATTTTTAAATGATTTTGTTTTCCGTTCCTTTTCTTTTTTTCTCATTGAATGTGAAGAATTTTATTATTTAGAAATATTGAAGCATGCAGAAGCTTATGTTCCTATTATATCGCGGCCGTATTTATTCGCGGTGCCATTTTTAACTGAAGTCGTGTTCTAGTGTTGCAACGTTAAGCAACATTGTTACATTCTATGAAGTGATAAGATTTAATAAATGTGGATCTTATTTGAATGACTTCACTTGTGTAGCATACCTTCGATCCCCTTTCATGGAACAACGAGATGCTTGGCACAATTGCTAGTGTGACTGTAGAACCTTGCAGGGGAAAGTCGGGATCTACGTCCGAGAACGTCCTATTGCAATCCTAAAAAGCTCCCGTGAGATATCCCTGGGAGCTCCCCGCAACATACTTGGGTGTTTCAAGGAGGACTTATTTGGGAGCAAACAGGAACATGTTTAGGATGCCCTATCCAGTGACTTTAGGATGCCCAAGGAACATCCCGTACATTTTGAAAGGACGTCCCAAAGATGGCCCTGCGTTATCTGAGTTAGTCTCATTTGATTCACCCTGCACACAACATATATCTTGACGGCTGGTACGCACGCATTTCAAGGAGCCGGTGTGGGCGTCGAACAGCAACACGTTGCCTTGGATGGTCGGAAGAGGCGGCTTATTTCCCGGAAGGTAAGTAACAACTTTCGTGGCGAGGATACCATCATCGATGCTGTGCGCCGACATGGACAGTAGTAGCCTAAAACATGCAGGAAACGGGAAAAAAAAGGGCGTCAATTTTTTTTTTTTTTTTTTTTACTCATATGCGTGGGTCTATCCAATTACTTATTTGGCAGGTGACACGATCGCTTAGAATTAGAGCTATACAAGGTTTGTAAGCAGTGATAGAGTGCAGGCGAGCTGGTAATTAATCGACATCTTAGAAACCTGTTCGTCCGTTTTTTTATCGTTCCCCATCTCAGGGTTTCCAAGATGTATACAAGGTGTCTGGGAGAAAAGAGAGTATTCGCCCAACGCTAGCGGTCCGAGGCAGGTGCCAAACGTTTCAGAACTTACCATTATCTAATTTGAGGTATTGGCGTTGCTCGTCATCCCCCTATTGAAAATTTCCGAAAATCTAACTTTTGAATCGATAACGGTAGGTTCTGAAACTCTTGGTGCAACATATGCAGTCGTTATACTTTGCGGCGTGCTTGGCTTCGCGTGCGCCGGTAGATAGGAGGCGGATCTTCTGTTGCAACAGATTGTAGAAAGGTTTACTTTGAAGAATTATAGAAAAAAAAAAAGCAAACGACTTGCCCATTTTGATTTTGGAGAGCAATGGTATTCCTGACGGGTTGAACGATGCCTCCCAGGGGTCCAAGCGAAAACCTTCGCAGTCCATCTTCAAGTGTGCGAACGAGTTCGAGAATGTTACTTTGGAGACAGCGCCTTACGACGTCCGCCGACAGATACGGGTAGGGAAGCATTATGAAGTTCTGAACCACAACCTTTTTAAAACTTCGTTTGGCTCAAACTATCTAGCCACCATACTCAACAAACTGCGCTTCGCGTCCGGGTCATTCATCTGCGATAAATGCCACCTGGGAAATCGTTGCAAAATGTGTGATAAGAAGAGAAAACAAAGCAAAATAAACACAGCTCTTTTGAAGAAAAGAGGACCAAACGCAGCTAAATAAGCCGCCCATCCACCTGCCATTCATCGTAAGTGAACAGTTTGCCAAATATTTTGGCAATTCTGACAAGATCGGAAACGAAACTGTGGACCATCCAACAGGTTGAGCCAGTAGGTAGAGCCACCGCTAGCAGAGCCACTACAATCCAATCCAATTCAATCCGCTAGCATCCTGTTAGCTGCCATCGCCGATATGTCGAAAGTTGGGAAAGGTTGGTGTCAGTTTGAAGATTTAGAAAGATTAGTAGATTAGTGTTAAGATTGTGTTATCATGAATGCGCTTGGCGTCCTCCGGGACCGGAGGAGGAATGTAGCACGTCCGCAGACCGGTGCTCTTGACACAGTTCAAAGCACAATTTATAGGTGGGCGGCAATCTTAAAACTCGGCTGCTAACAAGACCCCTGGTTTTGACGCAGGACTGTTAGCCGCTGCTGAGACGCTGAAGAAGTACCCCGTCGACGTGCAGAAGGCTCTGGTAACCATCCGATCACTATCAAGTTTCCCCGCTCACCAGGACGTGTGAGCAAACTGCGGTTCTTTTTTGCAGCTTAGGTCAGCGACTGGCGCCGCACACTCGCAGAATATCGAAGAGGTAAATGCTCGTGCTACAAGCAAACCATGAATTCATTCACGCTGCTCTATAAAACGCCGATTTCTTCATTCTAGAAAGCGGAGTCGTGCAACCTGACACCACGAGAACTTTACGAGGCAGTTAAAGCCGCCAGTTGCATGTTGGCGTGAGTACCCAACTTTTTAACCAAAGGCGTTCGCAAAACTCTCAACTGTACGCACATTTTCAGGAGTTTCAGTAGACTAAAAGGAGCTGCGGTGTCCACGACGCTGCAGCAACTGTTCCTCGACGCCGGTGTTGCAGACGTCCTCAAAGAACTTCTGCAATCGAAGGTACTCGAAACTGTCCGCGTCTTTCGTTTGAACTACGGCGCCTGGCTCGTGTCTCCGACCGGTGCGTTTATCGCGCCCCCAAGTAGCCTCTGCATTTCCTCCCGATGTCTCCGTAAAAGTGTCAGTCTGTTGCCTGCCGTGATGCTGGTGGTGTCGCAGTGGTGGAGGTAGATCTGGCAGACAGTTGCTCTGCTGCAGGTCTCTCTCGGCTGCCACAGCCGATGGGAACCAAAGCAGACGAGTTGGGATGCTGCGACGACGACTATCCTTGCATCTGCTTGTTTTTTTGTTTTTTTTTCCAACATTTTTACAACGCACCACCTGCACGGCAACCAGCTCCTGAGACACAATTGGTCAATGCTTCGGGACCAGTTTCAATGAGTTTGGCGGTAAATTTACCAGGCAAAGACTCAGTCCAGGCGTCGTAGTCCGAACATGGAGTGACAAGGTGTTCCATGTGTGATGAGATGTATCCATCAGGGATCAAGTTCTTCGGAGTTCAGTCCATATGGAAAGGCAAGGATTCTTTCGATTCTTGTTTGCAATTCAAATTAAAAGTTTTTATTTCTCGAAATAAAGCTGTGCATTAAATTTTTTTAGCTGGTCGACGTAAAGTGGAAGATCGGCGTGGCGGCGGTCTCAGACCAGTGCAAGAACCTCAATTCGCCGTTTGTCACTTTTCAACTGACCGTTGAAGACTCCCAGAACCGAACGGACACCCACATACTGGAACTGACCATTCCAGAGTTTCAGGTGGGTGGCAGCCAATGAGGTCCCCAAAAAAAAACATGCTTGCTACATGTGTGGCTAAAATCTGAAGTAACGGGATTTAAAGAGTTGGGACTGTTCGCTAAACATGCTGGAAGCAATTTCTTGTGCTGGCACATAATAGTGAATGCTGTTTTCATTTTGCAGAAATTTGCTTCGACGATGCAAGAACTTCACGGCATCATGTCTACTTTATAGTGGTACATAAAAGATTCAAACAAGCCAAAACTGTCTTCCGAATAGAGGTGAATGGGTGCCCCAAGTGTTGCGACAGAATATCAACATCAAAGTCAGACTTCGTTAAAATAAAACAAAAAAACACACACATACAAAAACAAAAAAGTACTTCACTAGAACATGAAGTACAAAGCACCATAGAGCACACGGTTTTCCCAGTAGGAGCCTTATATATGCTCCAGCCACAGACTCCGCATAAAAAAGGAGATCAGTACTCCACCAGTACCGTCGGCAGAAAAAGTTTGTGGGGCACGGGAGCACCAGCTGAAATGACTGGTTGCACCTTTTGACGGTGCGCGGCCGTTCTCAAGATTCATGCTTCAAGAATGTGCTTTCTTTTGCGCTTGCAGTCTCGTCTCTTACTTGCTTCCGTCAGACGTGCACGAAATAGCCGAGACCGGTGCAAGGTGCCACTATGTCAGCAGTCATGCCGGGCGTCTGCCTCTGCCACCGTATTGGGTGACTGAGCATGCATGCTACTGATAACATTTCGCGGCACCTTGTGCCAGTCCTTGTTATTTCGTGGACGTCCGGCAGAACCGAGCAAAAAAAACGTGACTGCAAACACAAGTCCCGAGAGCAGCAACGTGCCCCCAGGAGGCGCAGCCAGTCTTTTCGGCTTCCCGTCCCCCGCAAACTTTTGCTACAGACTGCAAATAAAGTATAAAATGCCATGGGGTGCACGGCTTTGCTGATAGAAGCTTCAAATGCTCTAGCAAATAAAAGTTAGATTAAAAACCGAGTAGGCGTGCACTTGGTGTCTTACAGCGCATAAAAGACTGGCAAAGTATATTGATATTCTGCTGAATAACTGGACAGCAACACCAATCTTCTCTGCAAAACTCAATTGCTCTACAAATTGTAGAAGTTTCCCTGGGTGACAAGAACACACTTCACTCTGCTTCTGCAAAGTCACAAACATGGTTTCAGATATCCTTAATAAGGAGCCACTTAAATGGACTGCCTACAAAAATTAAAAAAAAAATACACATCTTTATGGCAGGTTGCTTCTTAAAAAGATATAACTAAACGATTGAGGCATCAAACAAATGAGGTATCACAGCTGCAACTGGCAGTGACTTCTCTAAAATAGGTGCTGTACAAAACACAATAGGTAAATGATTTCAAAAACTGGTAAAGAAACACTGGTCAAGCAAATTATCCATTACAAATAGTGAAAAATTAAGTGGCGACATCACAGCTAGAAAAGTGCAGTGGTGACAATAAAAACGACCGCAATACAAGACAAATTGATTTTCGTCCAAAGGCAAGGAAACTCAAGTCCACAAGTATAAATGCACGAAAAAGGATATTAAGGACATGACAGAAACAATTAAAAGTCGACCGAAGCGCAGACTGAACTGGCGCGAGTTGGAGCGGACCGTCTCGTGCGTGATCACGCACTACACATCAAACATTCGTCCTTGTTTTTGAGCGAACAGGTGACTGCATTCATCTGGTCTTTTTTCCTCAGTGCAGTCTTGTCAACTGTGAATTGGATCGCATTGGCCGCTGGCTTCGTCCTCAGGTAGTACATGCCGGTCTTGAGGCCCTGGTGAAAAAATGAAACGGCGAACGACACGCGAACGTCAATGGAGTACACCACCTTGTGTAAACGCTCGGAACATTTAAACGCATTTCATTAACGTGTACAGCCGCTTTCAGTCGCAATAAAGCCCGTCATGCGAGGCTTTCTGCGTAGCAGTACAATATAATTTTGAAGTAAAACGTAATGTATGGAGCGTCCGCCGTACCAGCTTCCAGCCGAAGAAGTGCATGCTGGTGAGTTTCCCGTAGTTGGGCTGGGCGATGTGCACGTTCAGCGACTGGCTCTGGTCCACAAACGCTCCTCGATCCGCGGCCATCTGCAGGATGTTCTTCTGGGGGATCTCCCAGACCGTGCGGTACAGCTCCTTCAGGTCGTCGGGAATGTCCAGCTCCTGGGGACCGTTGGGATGACGGGGTTAATTGCACCGTCCCCTCTGCGCACCGTGACCAAAAGCGCCGTCGTTCTAGGTCCTCCTAGACCGGCATCTTGTTGGTTGCGTTCCATCACAATGTAACGAGATGCAGCGACGGTGGCCATCCTCGCTACGAGTGTAGCTTGTTACCTGGACAGATCCGTTGTTGGCGATGAGGGAGTTCTTGAGGTCCTCGGTCCACAGCCCACGGTCCGTCAGATCCTTGAGGAGGTGCTGGTTCACCACCTGCGATCACATGACCAATAGGTGGCATTCACTGGACGCCATGTTTGAGGAGGCTGCTCACGGCGAACGCTCGGGACGAGTTCTTATTGATGGTCCCCCAAAGAAGACAATCTCGATGATGTGCATAGTACGTGTTGGAAGCATTGCGGAAGCTTGCCGTCGGCACGTGCTCGACGGCGGCGAGTTCGGTTAATGGCCGCCAGTAAACGCCACCAATTTTTTGAACCGTGGAATGCTTTAAAAAGAAAACCGCCTCATCTCAGAAACTGGCCAGTCCATCCGCGGATTTCCCCACTAAATTTGGCAGGGAAACGGACGTCTTGCGACGTTGGGTCGTGCGACACCGTGCGACGCGACAGTGTCGAGTCGTAAAGTCGCATGATGCCACGAAATCGCGCGACGTCTTTTTTCACGCTACATTTAGTGGGAAATGAATACAGCAATATGCTCTTTCCTTTCCAAAGCAACTCTATAATGGGTTTTAAAAAAGTTAAACGATCACTCCCCAATTCCTGCATTCCACGCGTCATAAAACTACGGAAGATGTGAAAACTCTACCCACACCCGTAGGCGCAGCCACAGCACGTGTGAATGGTTCCGATACGTACCTGGAACTCTCCAGAAAGCACCCGCCGGGTGTAGATGTTGCTGGTGTATGGCTCAATCGACTCATTGTTGCCGAGGATCTGTGCTGTCGACGCAGTCGGCATGGGTGCCAGCAAAAGGCTGTTGCGAACGCCGTACCTGCGAGCGACAGAAGCAAAACCGGTCAACGGTTTGAATCAGAAGGCAGCAATGACGAAAACCGCATAGATTTTTTTTGCTCCTTCTCACAATGCATGTTGAAGCAGGTTGTTTTTTTTTTTTTTTTTTTGCCAATTTTAACGAGCACACGATTCTAGATTTTAATAAACAATATGAACAAAGTTACCTATTCCGTCACAAATCCACAATCTCCCCCGCAATACACAATCCTCTTCTTGTCGAGATCTAAAGCGACGAACATGTACAACTACGAATGTTAGCTTTTGCGAAATATGGCAACTGTTTTAGTCCAAGTCAGCATGGCTCATTAAGCGTAAGCCAATCATTCTAAAAGGCAGCTCCTCGGTCAGGTTACCTCTTCACATAACAAAAACCAAGCACTCACTGTGCAATCCTTGCCTTGAGAGCAGCCCAATCCCACATGTCTGTTGGCGTCACTCCCCACATGTCATACTGGAGGATCTGGAACAGATGTGGAAAAACCAAACCGTCAACTTGCACAAATGGCTCGAATGCCAACTACTCTTGCGCACTAAACCGTAGCAATTGCAAACGGAGAACACAGTCACGGCAAGGTACTACCGAAATAGTAGCGGGTAACCATGGGTGACAAGACTAAGACTAGGCTGCTCAATCAAATTCGATTGTTCTTTATTAAATTGAAACATTTGCTATGCTTGGTGTTACTAATAATCAAGCACAGTTTTGGTCTGTAGCTAGGGTTCCGTGTTTCCAGATAAATCCGATAAAACTCGCAGGTAAAATTTTCCTCAATTTGGATTTATCCGAAAAACTCGGAATTTCGCGGTCACGATGGCAAATAAAAATGTATGAAATAGACAGCATTTTAGAAATAAAGTTTGTTGCAGCATAAAGTTAGTAGTTCTTATAAAAGGCCAATTCAGTTTTCTTCTTTTATCTTGGACAAAAGGGAGTTTCCCGTTTATCTCGTCGAGGTTTGTTTCGGTACATGGGCCAATGTAGTTTTGGACCACGACAAAAGCCACCATTCCGATTTCCAGTTTGGACCACACTATCTGTGCTTCTTGGAGGGAGGAGGGGTGAAAGTGTGAACCTGTAGATTTCATAGAATGGGGAGGGCAGCTGAAGGTTTTAAACATCCAGGAGTTTGGCTATACTATCAAAGTACCGACGTTTATCCCTTTGAGGTATGGGTGCATATCGTAAAAACATTTAAACTTAAAACTTCACGCACGGCAGTAAGGCATGTCAAAAATGAGCTTTAAACAGTTTTCAGCCAATTGGTGTACATCTTAATGTTTAGATATGGTGGTACAATTGCAAAACCACTGCTACAAAAGATCAACTTTTAAAGTTATCTTTTTCTTTTGTGGCAATATTTTTTTGATTTTATACAATAACATGGTTGGGGTCGAAAGTCTATTTAGAGATTTAAAACGGGTGTAACTTTTGGCGATCATGCGCAGCCAGATTATTGTCCGAGTCTTCAGAGCTCTCCGATCTTGAGAGGCCTGCAACACCTGCTTCTGTATTTTTTGTTATCACTGCTTGATTTTCCAGACCCCTTGTCTGAGGGTATCCTTCTATAATTATGACGTCGGAGGCATTCTGTGACAATAAAAAAAACTCTTGATTCCAGTTTTATCCTAAGAGCGGATTTACGTTACCTGCAACCCCTGCCCAAGGAGGCTAACATTATGTGCAGGCATCCCCTCTTCCCATGTATAACACTCAACAATATGTTACGAGCAAGAAATACAGGCGAGTCATCCGATTCCGCGTTTTTATAGGCACACTTTTTTTAAATTATCCCAGGCAAACGTGCACAGATGCTCCTGGATTTACGGCGTATGTTTTGTAACTGCGAAGCGCTGATCAGGACATGTTGAAAGCTTATGCCCAACAGCATACTTCCAGAGAACCAGAAAAAATAAGTTAAATATTTTGATTTTCTACTGAGAGAGGGTGCTAAGCGCAAAGTGCGGTGGTTTCAGATTGATGCCACTGACCGTTGCAATCTTAGATCCCATTTTTTTGGTGGTATTCTGAAACTACAATACCTCAAAGGGTTACAAACTAATCCTTATTTTCAAGATTTGTTGTGGGAGAGCTAGTACTGCCAATTGCAAGGGTGCCACTGCCAAATGCAGCTTCAGAACCATTTTTCTATTTGTTTATAGTGTATGTTTTTTGTCCAAACATTTTTATTTTGAAAGATATTAGAGCAGGGTAAAATAAGCTCAGAATTTCAGAGAATTGGAAATCCAACAAAAAAAAAAAAAAAACTCTGATAAACCCCGAATTTCCAGCGAAAAAGAAACTGAAAAACACTCTCCGAATTCCACAAAAAAATAAGTATGAAAACACGGAACCTTATCTATAGCATGCAAAGGACTTGCATACAAACATTTGCAGAAAAAAAAGTTCTACATCAATGTGGTTGTGAATAACTCAGTCTGAGCTATGAACAAGCAGTTTTTCAATAGGGTCACAGCTTTCATGACACCATAACACTTTGATTGGCTCAGACATAGCCGTGCCACATAATCTTGTTTCCAAATTATGTGGGACTCAAACTTCATTGAAGCAGCACAAAGCAAACACAAAGTGGAATCAATGAACATAATCTAAGTGTGCAAATGAGCTAATGTGAATTAAACATTACAAAAAAAAAAAAAGAAACCTCCAAGATTAGGGTTAAAAACAAAAAGACTATTTGTCCTCTCTCTTTTCTGCCCTAGTATCGGGGTTTTCGTAATAATGCAGAAAATAGTAGCAGGCTTAATTACTATTGACGGTACCAAGGTCATTAAGGAACACAGCCTATGAACCTTCTGGTCAGAACTGTGAGCACATGTCCCAAGTCTCATAGGCAAAATTTAGTAAACCAAACTGTGGTCAGAACTTGACAAACCTGACGAGCAGGACTTTATGAAGAGAACCATGTGAGCAGACATTATGAATCTTAGGACAAGAACGAAAACACAGGAAGATAATGCAGCCGGGCTGCTTGATATCGGGATTGCGTACTGACCCCTTGGGACACCGGGCAACCTGGGTAGGTCTCATAGGGGCCGAGCTCCTTGGCCAGCTCACAGCTCGCCTCCAGCGCCCCGTAGTAGATGGTCTCGAAGATCTGCTTGTTGAGCAGACGAGCCTCCTCGCAGTCGAAGGGCAGCCGCATCAAGATGAACGTGTCTGCCAAACCCTGCACTCCGATTCCGATGGGGCGATGGCTCTTGTTGGACTTCTCTGCCTGCAACACGGAACGGACTAAGTTGGGACAAGTGCTTCCTTTTGAGCAGGGGTCTCCAAACCCCGGCCCGCGGAACCCTTCTGGCTGGGGACCGCAGCCTCTCCAATGAAGCCCGGCACACTGCCTTCTAGCAGACCTGCTGCTAGTGGTGCAAAAAAAAGTGAGTGTAAAGAAACAGCGCCGCGGCACACTCCAAATGCGCGAGCTGGAACACCAGAAAGAGCGAGAGAAACTGCGTTGTAACACGGGTCCTCATGCCATATCCTTATGTGACCATTGTCACCGCGAGGATTACTGTTCTTAGTCACCTGCTTCGTGTCTGTTTAACTAAGTTAAAGTTTCATTGCATTTTCATGCATATTGCGCTTAGTGTCCTCTGTCACAACTATTGTATGTTGTCAACATTAGTCATATCATTCTCATTAGTCTTTTGGACTGCGCAAATGTGCCAAAGTTTCCATGCGCTTTGATACATGCCTGGCAAGTTTTTTTTAGTTACAAGTGTTGTGTAATGTTGTAATTAGCTAAACCTTAAATTTAAATTTTAAACCCTAAATTAGCTAAACCTTAAATATTTAACATTCATTTCTGCCTTTAATTGTTCATATAGGTTTATTTATGTAGTTTTCATTCATTTTTAATTACTCAAATTTCCTTGACCATCCCTGCCCCTAAGTAAAGTGTTAGTCCAGTTTAAGCACCATTTTAGCACATCTGAGACACCCACAGATGTATTATGCCAGTTGTTTCTTTATAGTGCCTCCTACATTGCAGCTGTCCGACAGATAATGGCCTTTTAGAGCAATAGCTCTTATGGGCTCTTCCCACCATTAGAAATGATGTTCGTTGACGCTGTAGTTGATGATGTTGCAGTTGGTGTAGTAGGGTGTAGGGTGTCCGTCCTGGAACGTCTTGTGGTGAACACCTCTGTGCGAGACATTCATGGCAGCTCAGAAGTCGTTCAGAGCTGTCTGCCCCTTTCCAATCTGCTTTATGGCCATGATAGCTCGAATATTCGCCTCAAAGGCCATTGAATCTTGCTGATGTGACAAGGTCCAAGAATTCGCAACAATGCCACAAAAGGGGCACATTAGCTCAAGCTTCCTTGCCAGTCCAAGCTAGGTACTCTTGGATGATCAATCCAGTGCCCAAACAATGCTTGCAGACTGCGCAGCAGAGGAGATCGTTCAGAACATCCACCTGAACGAGACAAAACTTTGCACCGGCACTTGTAGCTGTGGCAGGTGTAGGATCAGGTTGCAAAGCTTGAAACTTCCTCTTGGTTGCTAAATCGCACCAAGTCCAGCTGAACAGCATCCCGATGTTCAGCTGCGGCTTCATTCTCTTCAGGCGTCAAGAAGTGAGTCCGTAGATGTACGGTGGACGATGCGCTCTTACTTGCTGAAGCAGACGCAAGACGGGCACTGGGGTCCATGATCTCCGAAGAAACCGAGGTGAGCGGTGTGCTCGGGACTCCAGACGTACTTGGAGCGATGATTGCATCGGTGAGAGTCGATGGCACAGACGTTTCACCGTTTGAAGCATCGCCGCGATGAGTATCTGCACCTCGTTACGCAGCGCTTTCGTGTTACGCACGCAGCGCTTTCGAGTGCCAAATGCGTGCACCGTCCTATACTTTGCCATGCGCATCGTGTAAGACCACGAAACACGCGGGCGAACAGAAAGATGCTAAAACAATGTACAGTGAAAGATTGTAAAGATGACGAAAAGCGAAAGCGGAGCTGACAATAGCGCGAAGCAGGCAGGCCACTGATGGAGCAGACGATGCGAGCAGTAACGGCAGGAGAAATGGGAGAGGAATACTCGCGTCGCGGCCAATGGTAGCCGCCCACTCTCTCGAGCGCGTGCTTTGGCCAATCACAGCTTCGTAAACGCGAGATGGGAGGCTGTAGGGAAATCCCGACCTGCACTGCAACTACGCAGCCGGCTGACGCTATTTTGAAAGCCGGCAAAAAGAAAAAGAATTCAGCTTCAAAACAAGACAAAGGCGCCGGCCGCCAGCCGCATGGGACGGGAAAAGGGAGCGCGAGAATTTGGGCCCGATTTCGAAGTTTGACCACTTTTTGGATGCTACCAGCATCTCATAATTATCTTTTTTAACATGTTATTGAGTGAATTAGATGCTGATAATTACAGAGGAGGTAGATTATGAACTAAATAATCCCAAAATATAGTTATGTTTTTATTTTTCACAATTTTTTTTTTTTTGAAAGTTTGCATCCTTTTTTAAGAGAAGCCGCGTTTCGGTATTGAGGGTGTGCTCTTTTGGGCTGACTTTTGACTTATAAAGCTGTAAATAAACTAGTCGTTACGTTTCACATCCGACATCTTCCGCCTCCCCTGGCCCTTCAAGACCTTTGCATCGAGAGGCGAGTCTTCAATGGCCCGGAACCTCCGGACGGACGGCATCATATCTCACTTTGAATAGTGCCCACCTGCTACTTTTGGAACGTTTAAAAACTTGCAAAGGACATATCAAGCAGGCATGGAAGTAATCCGTTGCAAGTAATGGGATTACTTATATCCGTTACATTTTTACAGCGGAGCTGCTAAGGGCTAGGGTCCCCGGTACCAAACAAATGTCGACACAACACTCTGGTTGCCGCCGTCGCTCATAGATGGCGGTAGCTGTCCAGAGTTGTGTTTGCCGGTTGTCTGCTGCCGTTGCTCATAGATCGCGGCAACCTTTCCACCTTTCCACTCTGGCTTGCCGACTTGCGAACGGCCATTACTTCATTCCCACCATAGTACAGCTTTGCTGGTCTTCCTTCTTCATCAGAGTGGAATGGCTGAAAGTTTTTTGTCATTTATTAATTAATGCATTACTTTTTGGAAGACGTAATTTCTAAAGTAATTCCATATTACTTTCTGAGTAACAAATTATTCACAATTACTCGTTACATTTCTATCATCCGGCAAAAATGAAAGAAATGGTGGAAGGGCGATGCAATGGTATCCACACTCCTAGCACGTTCACACAAGATGCAGGTTCGCAGCGAAGGGAGTGTAGCCAGCGAAAGGAAAGGAATTTGCAGAAAACACGACAGCACAGTGTTCCTAGCAACGGAGTGTTTGTGTGTGTGTGTGTGGGGGGGGGACTTAGAGCATACCCCCCGCGACTTGGGAGAAGGGAGGCACAGAAGCCCTCCTTTGACACAAAGACGCAGTTTGGTGTTCTATTGCCCAGCACCTCCGACCACTTCCGGACAATCCAAAGAGCGAGTCCTGACCTTTGCTTCATGTTTCAAGAGCAGAACGGACGTATTCCAGGAACTATTAGTCAAACCGGGGGACCAAAGCATGTGTGCGTTTGTATGTGAGCACGTGCATGTAGACCAGTTGGGAGGGGGGAGGGACAGACTCGAAAAAGCTTCCTTCGCCATATGCGGTGACCAAGCCATACCCAGTCACCTAGAAGTGCTCCCATTTGATTTTTTTTTCTTCTTGGAGGATGGGACGTGAAGGATGTAACGAGAACAGACCAAATGCGGCGGGCCCAATTGAGAAGGCCGAAACGAGAATGGGCTTAAATGATAACCAACCCCCTCCCCTGTCTGTGTTGTTTTTGTTGTTGATTGTGTGTTGATGTTTCCACCTAAGTGCACCCGTCCTGCAAACAAACAAAGAAGAGCGTGGGGCCTGACCCCTGTTCATGCCTAAGCGTTGCAAAAGCTAAACACTGCAGGCCAACCAGTTATGCGCTTTGCGCCACGTGACTTCCTACTGGGTTCATAAGCAGAAGATGCGTCGGCGATGCGACACAGGCAGTTTATTGTAACGGCAAAATCGCACTGCAAACTCTGCTGCCAGTTTAAACTGAGATCGGCTAAAAACCCTCGTCACTTTCCACGGCAGGCAATGAGCAGGCAGGGGAGCGTAGCCGAAATGGCTCCAGACTTAAAAGCAGCATTCTTAGAAACGAGAATGTTGGAGGAAGTTCCAGTCGGGGCCGGTTGGAATCCTCGTTAGCGGACTGTGCATGCGGGAAGTTAGACCGAAACTTTAGGGAAGGAGGAGCTGTGAATAAGTAGTGGCTGACATGGACACTCAAATTGAGACAGGCGAGAACGGCTGTAAACGTGCAAGAAGAGGGCGCGTGCTGATTACTGGTGATGATACTTTTCGATAATTTCTTAACGGCATACTGAATTCAGCTGTGACTTTGCGCATTAACATTTCAATTTTGTGAGCAAGAAAAAAGACGTCGTTTGGTCGGAGCAGTCTTCGAAGCGTATCCGAAAGCAAGTAGAGCACTTTGTTCTCACTACTAAAGCGTTTAAATGAGCAAAAACAGCCCTTTAGAAACATGTAGCAGCCAGTGCGAGCATAGAGGAGCGGTGTTATGCAGTTTGCCGATGCTGAATCAGGATTATTTTGAGTGGTGTGTGTGCCTCCACCAGCATTAGAAAGGGCAATGCCCAAATGTATTCGTCGTGTGTTTATATGATGTGACTGTCTCGGTTGATTAGCGCAGGACCCATGCATCTCAAACATCAGTTTAACACCCCGTGTTGTCGTCCACTTCTTCACCTGTCCCCGTTCCTTTGACGCTCATTGCCAGCCATGAACCGACAAGCCCAGCTAAACATTTTGATGTATGACAAATTATACTGAGTGCCTTTCGTACAACACAGAAGCACGCAGTAGACGTAGCATGCCTTTTGCGAGTTTTTTGGAGTAACACAAAACTAATCAAGTAAAGTAACGAAGGAATTAATTTATCACTTTTTACCGTAATTTGTAATGGTAATTAGTTACAATTTAAGTCAAGTAATTGCAATTGCAATTAATTACTTTTCTCGAGTAACAGGCACAAGTCTGATATCAAGCACCCTCCCCAAGACTTCCGAGCCGACCTAGCTAACCAAGGAAATGCTCCTCCTCGTCGGCCACAGGTTCTGGAGGCGAAGCATCTCTTGGACTCCTAACCTGTCGCAGACTACAGTCCAAATGGATACCATATATTAGCCTGAAATATGCCCAAAATGCCGCAAACACTGACCTCGGGAATCGGGTAGAAGTTGACATCGATGATGCGGTTGAGGTTCTTGGTGATCACCTGGCTGACCTCGCGGAGCTTCTGGAAGTCGAAGCTCCCTTCGTGCACGAAGCGGTTCAGCGCAATCGACGCCAGGTTGCACACCGCGACCTGAAAGGACACGGCAGAACGGATGGGCAACGAGCGTCAGCTTCGGCGAACGTCCCACACAGAGCATACTCCCCAACTAACTGGCCGAACGATGGTAAAAGTGTGTAGCTTTCTGCGCCGAAAAACGACGTAGTTTGTTCCCATATAAAGGAATTCCGACAAAGTGACATTACAAGTAAAGGCAGTGCTGCTTCAGAGCTTGGTTAGCTCTGCACTATGTGTGTAAGTCTAGAAACAAGTCAGCGTTTGCCCACATCGGACGTGGACACTGCACGTGTGCAGAAACCAGATTCGTGCATAGTGAAGCTTCTGCGCATGCACGGCGCATGCACGGCACATGCGCAGAAGCTTCACTGAGAACGGCGTTACGTCAGGGCAGCACGTTGGCGTATGCAGCGCCGTTGGCGCAAAGTTAGCACTGTGTCAAAAGCCCTGCATTAGAGCCTGCCGTCTATGCAAGAACAGACCTTAAAAGGGTAACTGCAAAGAAAAAAAAGTGTTTTTTTAAACAGCCTAATTGGGACAAGCATGTCACAAAACAAATGTTCCGCGAAAAAAATAATTTTTTTTTAGCAATATTTACGCCACAGGACGTAATTTAGTCGGAGCCAGAACCTCTCCACATTTGAAACTCCCGCTCTTTCGACGTACGCCTCGCCCCTCACTCTCCTGACGCAGCGTATCGACTTCCGGTAAGATCTGGCAACAATGCGACAACGCACGTTAAACCAGAAGCTATGCGGTTTGCGAGCTCATAGCGAAGACGTGACCGGAGAAGAGCCCCTGTGATGTTCGCGGTAGACGGAAAGTATCATTCGTAATCGTTGTGTGTGCTTTCAAAGCAAAGGGAGTCACAGGGTCCACGAGTGCGCAACCACAAGCCAAGGTTCACGACGGCGCTGCGTTGACTTCGGCGATCTCGTTCTGTTTGGTGCAACACGGCGATGCGAAAAACAGCTGAAATGTTTGTGGTGTGTGTGGTGCGGTGCTTGGAACTTACACCCACACTAGCACGGAGCGCAAATTGGTTTTGTGGGGTTGATGTTTAACGGGCTCAGTCCCGTCGTCGTCAGCTGATCCAGTCAAACTGGTCCGGGAGGACGCAGCGAGCGTTTTTAAAAGTAAATCTTCCTTCGTTCCGTTTCAAAATGTGGAAGATTCCCGACGCATACCGTGAGTAAAAAAGCTGCGGGCGTTTTCAACAAAATTACGTCGTTTTAACTGAACAATGAACTCCGAATTGTTGCCTTAGATCTGCCGTTTTTATGCTTCGTGTTGTTGGACTGCGTTTGCACAGCGACGTGTTGCACTCATCGTGCGGTGTGAATAAATTTGGGCAAGATTTCGTACCTGCCCACAGATGCATGAACTGAGACCATTTTTTACGTAGTGAACACAGTGCTTTTTTTTATTTTGTGTGTCTAGTCGCGGACGTTCTATGCACCCAGTGCGAATCTCGACGGCCTCCGGAGCGATATGACGAGAACGTAACTGGACACGTTTGTCGCTACGCGAACGCCCGATTGCCTCCAGCCAAATAGCATTCCTTTCGGGGCAACATGGCTGCTGGAAGGCTCGCTGTCGGGATCACTCATCTGACATCTCCGAAAAGTCGGCATTTGCACCCACAAGCAAGCAAGCAAAAAAAAAAAAAACAAAAAAAAAACACGCTAAGCAAGCAAAGAGGAAAACGAAAGAACCGCGCTATGAAAGCCAAAACCCCGCGTCGCTTCCTATCACTAACACCTGCGACAGCTGCTAAACACACACATACTACTTCACTTTAGGAAGTCTCACTCAAGCACCTGGGGGGTTATGTTCGACAAATGTTTCGTTTCTCCTAAAAAGAAACGGAAGTGATAAAAGTGACGATATCGCGTCTGATTGGTTAGAGGCTCAAATGATGAAAGTTCCCTCTTTCGTCATATGAGCCTCTAGCCAATCATACGTGATATCGTCACTTCCGTTTCTTTTTAGGAGAAACAAAACATTTGTCGAACATAGCCCCCCTGGGTCAGCACGAAACACAGATCACTTCGGCGAAACGACTAGTCAAGGTAGGCGAGACAGGCGGGAGCAGAGTCTTCGGCGGCCATGAAAGAATGGCGAAGCTTTTGTTTGTTATGGTATGAATCCAAACGGAAGTGCCCGTTTTGTAAACCTTTTGTAAAGAATAGTAACTTTCATCACATGGGTTATTCTTTAAACGTAAAAATATGCCGCTCGAAAGGAAATTGCAACATATAACAAAGGTTTAACAACCAAGATCTAAGCTGTCAATCAAACTCTTAGCCAATGAAAAGTATAGCAGCCGATTGGGGTTGACATCACGGAACCCCAACTTCGTGGCACGCGATTTAAAATGGACGAAATAGCCGCAAACTAAAATCAGTCTCACGCAATAAATATTGCATTAAAAAATTTGTTTTTTCGCGGAAAAATTGTTTTTTGACATGCTTGTTCCAATTAGGCTGTTTAAAAAAAAACTTTTTCTTCTTTGCAGTTACCCTTTAAGCCAGTGGTCTCAAACTCATTTGATTGTGGGGGCCAGATAGTCCACACTGAAAAGGCCGAGGGCCAACGTTAAACGGGGGAGGGGGAGGAAGGCAAGGGTTCAAAAGGTTTAAAAGAAAAGAGACCTCGTGCTCGCTGATGTTTATAAACTCAGTTCTGCCAGTGACATCTTTAGATATGATTTGTTTACATGACTACTTTGTGTCCCTACCTGATGTGGTAACAATAATCAATATGACACCGCCCCAGCCAACGTGCTGGCATTTTTAATATATCTAGAGAGCAGGTACGCTGTCGTTCCCTTTGCTTACTTCACTCGGGAATGGACCTCTTGGCGAATATGTGCTGCCACCTAGACACGCGAATCGGTTCGAGACTAGGTGACTGAAAAACATTGCGCGCCCAAGGCCTCTCCCACCCGTTCCACACCCAAAAGGTCAGCTACATCCTGTTCACCCATTGAGGCGATGTGACCTAGATACGGCTCCCCCAAGCTCACCTTTGTCCCCATCGTGCGTAATCTTCCGCCCCGAGGTCGACACAACGAAACCGCTCAAAGGCGAGAAATGCAAGATGGCGGATTGTTCGGAACTAGATACTCTCGAACCCAGGCGCATGAAATACTCCGCGCATGCGCACCGCGTATTTCTACAAAAGGTCCATTAAGCAAGCTGAACATGTCTTTAAAAACCAATCAGTTAATATAACAGTTCTTGCTTTTCTGATGATTTTATTACAACACTTAAGAAATACTTGTCTATTAATGGTGATATTTTTTGAAGGCGAGAATCCCGAGCTCGTAGCTTTATCTTTGGCATTTGCTCCTGTTGATCGAGAGTTCGCGCAGACGAGATGCATCCTTTAAAAAAGAGTTCACACTTGCAGCCTAGTAGTGGTATTGTTGTACATTACGAAAAGCTGGGAAGAAAAAATAAAGTGAAACAAAGGGAAAATTAACACAGGTAAGTATAAACTATGAATAGGTGAAAAGACCACGACCTACGTTTCCAGCGAAACTGAACCGACGAGATGAGATCACTATGGCACATGCCATTTCTAGAGCTCGTGACATGGGAACCGTAGCCTGTTGCCTGCGGGCCGCGTGTTTTAGACCTCTGCTTTAAGCCAACCCTGCACAGGGTCGACCGCTATAGCTTACCCCAGATCGCAAAAGCCTTGCTCTCAAAAAGAGGTCCAAAGGCATCCCGGAATATGCCATCTCATTTTCTGTGAGCAACGAGTGGGCGAGAAAGAAAGTGGGAGTCCATCAGGGCAGGAGTCGTAGACGTAACCGTGTTTAAAGAGTTAAACCACACTTGTGAACGTATATAAACAAGTGTCAGATGTATATTTGTAGCCTTTAACAAGTTGCCATAGTTGTATCTGCAATAACCAGGAAAGAAAAGAGCGCGCCCCTTTCCAGACACTACGAGACACCCGCTCACATAGCACCAAGCGTCTGGAGAAAACGGGTCAAAGCGAACCGCAAACGAGACGCCAAAATAGCTTCAAAAATAGTGAGAAAACATTGTCAAGGCAGCGAGAAAAGCAGCGGAGAATTGAAATACTAAAATCAAGCAGAAAAAATAGGCAAAGAAACAAAAGGGCAAGGTACAAGAGAACTACTAAATAGTACCATATACCGTAAAATACCGGGCAAGCGCCCACTCAAACTTTGGAGATAATCGCAAAAAAATGGGGGATGGGCGCTTGTCCGGTCATCAATTTTACATATAAATGTACCGTGCATATTTTCTCAGATCTCACAAATTTGGTAATGGGCGCTTAATGTGGAATGGGCGGATGCGCGGTATTCTACGGTAATCAAATTGCAAAGGAAAAAGGAAAAACAAGAAAGAGAGGAAGCATTGCCCACCTCGTCCGGTGCGGTGTACTCGATGACCTCGGTGCACAGGTTGCTGCACTTGATGGTGCCGAGGTTCTTCTGGTTGGACTTGCTGTTGCAGGCGTCCTTGTACAGCATGTACGGGGTGCCCGTCTCTATCTGCGACTCCAGGATGGCGTACCACAGCTGCTGCGCCTGCACCTGGCGCCGGTAGCGCTTCTCCCCCTCATACCTGGGACGACGGAGGGAGGAGGCTGTAGTTGCCCACGTCTTAAGAAACTCAAGACGTGGCTTATTACGTTCATACTTTTCGCCTCCCGACCGGTTCCTCTGCGTTTATGCCGGCTAACACTGCAATCTCGTTGGCTGCAGAAACACGAGATGCCCGAAACTTGTCAAGCCCTGCCTCCCTCCAGTCTGTGCCCCACAGCACGACAGAGCAGAGCGATTGTTTGTGTCGACGCGTCTCGGCTCAAAGCATAAGGAGTGAAAGTTTGCGCCGCGGGACCCGGGTTCGATCCCCCGAGTCGAGGACGCTTGGCAACGGTGGAGCGCGTCCGGGCAGAACAAGGTAGCCACTGCACAATAATGCAGAGCCACAGACGCGAAGCGGTCCTCCTGCACCGCATGCCCCGTCCCTGCCCGCTTTGACCTGGACGGGTCGTACTGGCAGGTGTTTGCGTAATCAACGATACGTGGCGATTGCACCAAAAATTACAACTCCAGACTAGCGGTGGTACTGCCACGCCGGACGAATTCCTTTTCCGCGGTAGAGACACCGGACGCCCATCGAGGCCGACCAAGTTCCCGCCATCTGAACGCTGTCACAACGCCGGGGTGCCACTCACTTGGTGTATAGCCTCTCGAAGTCCTCTCCGTAGACATCGTGCAGGCCAGGGCACTCATGGGGACACATGAGGGACCACATCTGGTCCTGCTCCACCCGCCGCATGAACAGGTCCGGGATCCAGAGCGCATAGAAGAGGTCCCGTGCCCGGTTCTCCTCCTTGCCCGTGTTCTTTTTCAGGTCCAGGAAGTCAAAAACGTCCGCGTGCCATGGCTCTAGGTACATCGCAAATGCTCCGGGCCTCTGGCAATGGCAAAGATCACTTTCATTCGTATACACTGAATGCTTGTACTATGTGGCTGGAGGTAAACAAAAAGGGTCTACACTTGTTAAAGAAAGAAAGAGCATAAAGGTCACAGGGTTGCATAAGACACACCAACAGAAATACTGAAAAACAACAAAAAAAAAAAGTGACTTAGACACCGGGAAATACAGCAATTAAGTAATTAACCGTTTAATTAGTGAATTTAAGAGTCGAAAACCACCAAATCCTTAGAAAAATATAAGGCATTCTACGGCGTTCCGAAATTTTTAAATGACCCATTCACATGCCTTTCGTACAAAGCAGTGGTACTTGTTTCTCAACTTCGCCCAGTTAAGACGGAGCGCCTAAAACAGGAAGAGGTCACATGCAATGTGGAATTATCAACTCTTTGCCGGGGTGCATTCATCTGATTATGGAAAGCAGAGAAGCACTTCACCATTACTGCCAATTAACTGATAATTTCATTATATTATTAATCGAAAGTAATAGCAGCAATAGAACTCTGCGACCAGGGCCCTCACCTTGTTGCCTCCCTGGTCGACGTAGCGTGCGGTGTTGTTGTAGACGCGCAGCATTGGCACAAGACCGTTGGACGTGCCGTTTGTCTGCAACGTCGACGGACGAAATAACCACGGGAAAAATTAGAGCTGCTCCCCCTTCCCCCATACTAATTTCTGCAAAATGTAAAATTCTAGGATGAAAGATCCTAATTAAAACACACCCTTGAGAACTTTTAGAACTTGTTGCTTCAGACTGCACTAATGACATTTAGGGATGCCGCTAACTTTTTTCGAACCGAAGGTTCGATGATCGAATCAAGCGGTTC
This sequence comes from Ixodes persulcatus, assembly GCA_013358835.2. Taxonomy (NCBI): domain Eukaryota; kingdom Metazoa; phylum Arthropoda; class Arachnida; order Ixodida; family Ixodidae; genus Ixodes; species Ixodes persulcatus. The sequence goes on along the minus strand of JABSTQ010010085.1, from coordinate 87,987 downwards.
GAAAAATTTCTAATTTTCGAACTTTCCATATCGATAAATTCAACGGAAATCGAATTTTCGAACTTAATAAACTAAGAAGTTTGACGCTTTTCGAAATTTCGAACTTATTACGCTGCAAAATTCGATGCTTTCCGAACTTTCGAACTTGATAAACTAAAAAATTTGATGATTTTCGAACTTCTTGCACTAAAAAGTTTGAAGCCTTTCGAACTTCCTACGCTAAGAAATTCGATAATTTTCGAGCTTTCAAACTTATTAATCTAAAGAATTAGAAAATGGTCGAACTTTCAATTCCTAAAAAGTCAAAAGTTCGACGAATTTCAAACTTTTAGGGTAAAAGTTCGAAGTTCCCGGCGGGCGGTTTCATTTGGATTCAAGCAGTAAGGTACATTCGTAATATTTTTTTTCGCATTTTTACATGCGGTGCCGCATTCCTTGCGAAAGACAATGCCGTTTATTTCAATCATCTGGCATGCTTGGTTTTAAAGAAATAGATTCCTGAAGGAGCGAGGAAGGCTGACGGGTTTTTGACAATTGTCGTTTGTGCCATATTTGAAGCGCACTATAGCCCAAGCTATTCATGGTAGAGATGTTAAACTTTTTAAGAATGATCTATGTATAGCCTAGGTAAGTTGCGTCTTAAGATATGATAATTGTTCTTCAAGACGAGTTTCGAAGAAATATCCAAACGGTATCTACGGGCAATTATGCCCTAAACTTGGTAATTTTTTTTTTGTCTATATTATTTGAGGTATCACATTTAAATTAACACCACAGACAGTACATATCATTACCATCTGCAGAATACAAAATAATGTATTTATTGTTTTTCTCACGTTGAGGAATAAATTAACTCATGGGGAAAGATTTCTAAAATTGTTCAAATTCAGCACTAACGTAAAAAAAAAAAAAAAAAAAAAAATTAATTTTTTTCTTTTTTCACGTTCCTGGTACGTGTTTCTTTTAGCCTGTACACATTTTGGTAAGAGGAACTTGTTTCGTAGTTCTGGGCCTCTGAATATGCAAGAATACAAAACTTCCGGCTGGTTCTTGATAGTTTTTTTTTTCTCTACAGCTTTTTATTTTTGCCTTTATTGTTATGTTTATTTATTATTTTTTCCCAATGGCACAGTTATTTAGGTCGAAAAGACATTGCTTTGAACTTACGACCCACCGAGGATGTGACGAGTAGTGCCTTCCAACGAGTTTCTAACAATGACCATCTACGCAATCTTTTATGCAGTGAAGAGCGACAGTAGCTATACATATGCATAAATAATTTCAGACTAAAATAAGCTCGACCATGCCCTCTTTCCCCGTATTGTATTCTTTAACAGTCCGAAATATCTGGGCAGGGGGGACACTGAACCCCCCCCCCCCCCCTCCCTTCCTTCCTTCCCCTTGCCCCTAGTTTATTTAGCCTGTGAATATGATTTCTGTAACATGCCAGCAAAAACGAGCATATCCGCAAATGTCTATATCACCCCTGGCATTAAGCACCAAATGCGAGCCAGACAGCACAAATTCAGCATGCGCACCCCAGCGATGTAGCTGCCCGAGGCGCGGATGCAGTGGATGTTGACTCCGATTCCACCGGCAGACTTGGAGATGAGCGCACACTGCTTCAGGGTGTCGTAGATACCCTCTATACTGTCGTCCTTCATTTGGAGCAGGAAGCAGCTGCAAGGCATCCAAAATGCTTTGATGATGACAAAGGCCACGAACACTGAAACCACCATTATTCCACCGACTAAAAATGAGGCTTTGCGATGGCTCGGAGAGCGACGGTTTGCATTGCAGAACTGCACATAATAAAGGTGATAGACTCTGGAGTCTTTGATGAATATTCAGACTTCAACATTCCAACTTGAGTCATTTCGACTCGTTCAAACAGCTTACAAAATATTGTCTGTGCTCAGCAATTTCCCTAATATTAGCATTCATTTGATACAAATGCCTCTGGAATAATGACCAACTTCCAAGATTGCCCTTTTCGCTGATTTTCAATGATGAGTTAAAAGACAGTGTGTAAATGAAAGAAACAAATGAATTAACAATCTTTAAAGAAAGCTACTGGTATTGATAAGTTTTCTACGTCTCTCAATATTAATTACCCTCCCAAACACCACAAATGTGGGTGCTATGCACCAATACACATTTATTTTTTCCTTATTTGTTGCAGTTTTCAAGAAAATCCCTACTTCATTGAAAATGTGACTGACCAACCAGCTCTTTTACAATACCTCATCAAAAGGAAAGGCACATGCTCTACAGACAGTACTATGTGCAACCAAACTATTCTTACAATTTTAGCATCATTCAAAAAAGGTTATCATGGCAAAATGCTTTTGCTGGTATAATAAATTACCCTAGCCATTAACATTATCGTCTCTTAGGAAGTCTTATAGCTAACACTTCCCCGAAATTCTCATCTCGTATTGCTGACGGGGAAGGACAGTCGTGTTTGGTTCATCTTTGGTTCTTTGTGGTCGCAAGTTTTGCAGGTCAACCAAATCTGGAATTACTATTTTTTTCGACGTTTTTTATCGCACACCGAAAGTTAGCTTACTCCTTATTTTTACAAAATTTGCTTTCGATTTAAGGTGGGCTATCTCTTGGGATATTACCATATGCCGCTTGTAATCAAGAAAACAAAAGGAAAAAAATTCAAGATGAGTGTTTAAAAAAGAAAAAAAAAAAGAGTAACATAGAAATATTAGAAACCTGGAGAGCTGCGGCCTTGGAGTCCCCGAATTGAAGAGCGTGGGCGAGGCGTGGGTGAACCACTTCTCCGACATGAGGTTGTACGTGTTGAGCACGCTCTCCACATCCGCCCCGTGGATGCCCACAGAGACGCGCATCAGCATGTGCTGGGGCCGCTCAACCACTGCACAAACGTCGCGCACGCCAACATGTTTGGCAAACCAACGTTTGCCTTTTGTCACCAGCTTTCTTTTGTACTTCGTTTCACCGGAACGGCCGGTTCACACATCTGCACTCAAATACGACAAAATGCGTTGTGCCCGGAGCCCCTTGATACAAATTCACTCTTCACTTTGCTTACAAGTGTCCACAACCACCGTCGTGCGAATGCGCGGGGCATGTGCCACAAGCAAGTGCTGCTCCGCCATCTACTTTCAAGGGCCTTGTGCATTTAACGTTGCTTGTAAAACAAACACAACTAGGGACTTTAGTTGTACCCGCTGTTAAGAATGGAACCTTCGGCGACCTTCTTCCGAGTTTCAACGCTGCGGAAACGAGTCACAATCTGTCCGGGACTGTCGCCCACCTGTCGGAGCCTGCCCAAAACGAGTCTCAACGCGTCCGTGACGTCAACGGGACGTGTGTGTGTGTGTGTGCATGTGGGTTTGTGTGCTCCGGAAGGGGAGAGGCATGACCTAACTGCGGAGAACTTTGGCTACATCGCACTTGAAAGGGAGAGAGGCAGGGCCTAACTGCGGAGAACCATGGCTACGACGCACTTCTGGCTACGACGCGGCGGTCTTTGCTGCAACGCACTTGGCGGCGGTTTGCTACTCGCACCTGCTGCCCTGGCGGAGAGTGAGGGAGAAAACGGACCCTATATAAGGCGGAGCGTGAGGCTGCTCTGTTGTTCTCTCGGATTTGACGACTGTGTCGCAACCATGTAATTAAACCGTTCGTTACGTTACCAATTCTCCCACCTCCACTGGACCCCTGGGTTCTTCACTTCGGGGAATGGTCGTCGTCACGAGCAAGGAAGCCTCCGGGCGTGCGGCTTAAACCCCGCCTCGAACACCGCTTATGATGAGGGAACACACAACGGCGTCAACGATTAAGGCCCGTTCACACTATTGCGACCTCTTAAACCTGGGTTCCTTAAAACTTCTTAAACCAGAGGACACACTGGCACCATCTATTGGGTAGCAGTGTAAACTCGGCGGTCCGGCATATTTTTTTATTTCTCTCGAGCATTATCCTTTCTTTCTTGGCTCGAAAAACTTTTGTCAATGTTATAAACGAGCCTTTCTATGGGTATTACGCACATTTGACCTCGAAAATCCCGCAAAACCTTCGCTCTTGTGAAATGCAGTTCCAGGGTCACCGCATAGATGGCGCCACAATGCCAGTGTGTTCCCTCGTTTAAAAAAAAAATTAAGAAGTTTTAAGAGATCTCGTCTCTCTCAGTCGTACTCGGTCGCAAGAGTGTGAACGGGCCTTTATGTAGCTCTGGCCCACTCTAATCAGCATATTCGGGCCAGAAGTTTCTCTGCTTCTTTTGCAGGGGTTCTGGTGATGCCAGAATGTTGAGCTCAGATTAAAGGATAGTGAGCTGGGACCTCAAAGCAAGCTGCCTTGACGTCTACCCCCCATCCTTGAATCAGAGCTTGGCATTCTGACGTCACAACCTCTGCAAAAGAAGTAGATGAACTTTCGCTCCGCATAAGTTTTGCTTCTTAAGCTGTAACTTCAATCAGTGATGGAATCTAAAGATGTTACATTCAAATGAAATTATGGAATCTCCCCTTTCCCAGGAGCATATAACTTTTCAATATAGTCCCCACCAGTGACGATGAACAACTGTTACCGGTGCACTACTCTCCACATGCCGTCACACATGACCAAGGGCGGCCGTCGACGTGCCAAAAGCACACTGCGGCAGTAACCTTGTTATCGGACGCAAATCATGTACACTTCAGATGTTCCCTTATCTTGGAAAACAACCAGAAGCTGTAAGGTGAACGAGGCGAAACATCTTGGAACAGCAGCTCCTTCAGCGTGGCGTGGCGTTGGTCTTGTCAACGGCCGCCCTCAGTCATCCACGATGGCATGCAGAGAGTAGCGCACTGCGAGTGGAAGTGCATTGCTGCCGGAGGGGACCATACCGAAAAGTTACGTGCTCCTGGGAAAGAGGAGATTCCAAACTTTTATTCGAATGCAACACCTTTGAATTCTTAAAAACGAAAGAATAAAAAAAAAACACGCTGAAGACACTCAAGGCTGCATGTGTGTAGGAATGCGAAAGCATTATACTCCAGCAGCTGAAATGTTTTCGAGTAATGTTTCTACACATACTAAAGTCATTTCTGCCGGTATTGTATTCGGTGTGTGTGCATTTAATGCACATGGCGCTCCGGCGGTGACATCACGCTCCCCCACTGTGCAGGCGCAGCACCCCCGTCGTCTTCACGGGTTCCGTGATGAAGCATCTGCATTGCTGTGCTTTTCTTAGCGTTTTATTTCTGAGAAAAAGCACAACGCCGATGCCTTTTCACTTAATGGGAGATACAAGGCTTTCACCTTAAAATATACACGGACGACCACTCTTTCAAAGAGTAATGCCGTTTAATTCTGGTGACAAAAATTCCTCAACTTAGAAGGAACAGATGTCACCATGACACAGCGCTTCGCCCTCCTCCTCCACCCCGTTCCTTTGGTTTCCAGTTCCCATTCCCCCTCTCCTTTCCTCCCCCTCATCTGTGTAAAAATTTTGAGCAGAGCGTGAATTTTTGTCACCAAAATTAAACATTGTTCCTATTTGAAAGTGTAGTCGTCTCTGTACGTCCTGTTCTTATTAATGCGAAAGCATTAACTGTCCCATGGAGCGAGCTGATGTCATCAGTTTGAAGCGCGCAAAAGGCACCTAGTTCCCCCAATCCCAAAGGAGCGAACTAAAGCCGATAGATTTTGCCTTCGGTTCCATTGGCTGGCGCGTGTCAACGGGGAGCACGCGCGCTGACCGGCGACGAAAAGTATGCAGCAGACGAAAAAGGTAGCGAACGAGCGGCTTACATGCTTTCGCATTCACAACTCATAATAAATTACTTGGGTGTACCTCGAGCTTTTTCTTTTGTTTTTAAGTATTCATTATAACAATGCACTCGAATTACCTAGTATCTTTCAATTCCATCACCGAATAAAAAAGTTACGGCCTAGGAGGCAAAACACGTGGATCACCCCTTGTATTTCCCAATTTGTTTGCGTGCCATCCTCTCACCGTGGGCTTCAGCTAATTCTCACCAGGTTACGAGTGACCCTTTCTCATAGGCAGTGCATAGATTTATCTCGCAAATACTGCAAAACCTTCAGTCTCGCCCTACGGAGATTGAAAGTCCTCCAGGGATACCCAACATGAAGCATTACAGAAAGATTCTGTAATGTTTCATTATATTACGAGATATCACAAGCAGCGCTGTGGACTAGGACAAAGTTGAGAATGTTTTACCTTTCCCGTTTATCTTGAGCAGGTAGGAGCGCTCCAATGTCTGAAATAGAAAAAAAAATATGACTAAGTTAGCAACAGCACCATTCCAGGCAGTGGCGGTCCCAGACATTGGTTTTAGGGGGGGCGAAATTGCTGCTTAAATAAAAAAAAAAAAAAGAGGCATTACACTTTTTTGTGAATAAAGATTTTTGTTTTATTAGTCCCACTGTTTGCAAGTCGGAAATGCGCAACATGTAAACCTTTGCTACACTACAGTTGGCAGCTAACGGCCAAGGGTCTATTTACACCATATTCATTTTGGCGAAATTAGATTTCAGAGAGCACACACGCTCCAGTGAGTCTGCTCTTTTTAAAGGGGTCTCCTTCCCTACGTCCCTATGTGAAGACATCGTCAGAGCTCACAGATCCTCCAATCAAGACCGACTGTGCTCTCTTTTTGCTTGGCTGCAAAATAAAAAAATTATAAAAAGCGATCGATCTGGGGGGGGGGGGGGGGGGAACGATCGCCCCCTTTGCCTGCCCCCTGCCCCCTGCCCCCCCCCCCCCCCTAGGACCGCCACTGATTCCAGGAACTGATGATGACATACATAGCTCTTTGCTCCTCGATGGGCATAAGCAGCATTGTTAAAGGGCTATTCCGGTCTAAAACAAAACCAAAATAAATGACTGGTACCTCTCGAGTGGCATGAAATATGATCACAGCCGAAATATTATGTCAAAGTGAAGCCGCATACTCCACTAAAACCAATTTTAAAGATGCGACCAGTTGATCTTTAGCGGGCTGCAAGCGGGGTAAGCTTTTAGTCAAGGAACACTGGGTTCTTAAATCTTCTACCCTGCTTCAATATCTGGCTCTTACCTTAAACCCAAAGAAGTTGTAGTTGAAGTCACGGTCGTAGATGATGGCCGAATTGAAGGCCTAAGCAAAGAAAATGACATGGAGTCAGTTGTTTTATATTTCAGCCTCATTTACAAACAAAGCACCCATAATCTTATCAACATTAAAATATCCCACTGAAATAAATAAAAGATAGTCTGAGGATAGATTTATTTTTAATGTCTATTCTTGCTCAAGTCATCTGCAACAAACAGATAGACAGTTTCCACAATTAATGCAGCTCACATGCTTTACGGACGGGATAGTTTTCTTCAAACACATTATAACTAGCTGCAAATATTTTTTAACAAATGGTTTGGAAAAAAAACTTTTTTTGAGTCCATTAGGGCCTAAATACAACAAAATACCACTTGAACAATATATATTTAGATGAATAAACTTCTGTAAAATTCCTCAGCAACTCTATTGTATGCCAGTCGAGCATGCAGTCTAAAAAAATAGACTATGCTGAGCCTTTGTTTCGCGCTACTGCGTGGGTGCTGGGGCAGGCTTCCAAAGCAACCAGCAAATATAATCAAAGTCATTCGTCACCGAAGGCACACATGCAATATAAAAGATAGAAAAGAAATATGATACTCATTTTTTGTGGCTTCTAAAAAACTGCAACTACATAGGTAAAAATAAAAAAAAAAAGGTTGCACAGCCACGTGATTTCTGCTAACTCCCTCCCCCTTCTATATTTCTTCTTCCTCCCAAGTCCAATTGCGGTTTCGAGCAGTTGCGTTTTTTTCTTTTCACTTTATTAAAAATATACATGATGCTGTAGCAACAATAAATCGCCTGGCACAAAAATTCAAAAATATCTTGGGGGATGTCAGTGCACCTTAAAGAGGTATTTCACTGTAGTACCGCAGAAAACTATCACTTTACAAAGGTCTGCTCAAAATCCTTCTCATTACTGGCACACGCTATCTTGCGGCAAACACAATTTTTCGAGAAATATTAAGCACCTGTCAATAAGCCGTTTCTGAACAGGAAAGCTCTTTCAAGCGCACTACTTTAGTTTTGGACGCTCTTACCTCTGCATTCTCCATGACAATCTTGTATGTCTCGTCGCTGATCATGGGTGTACGTAGCCTGGTTTTTTCGTTCACCATGTTGTACAGGTCTTCCACCACCTCTGCAAAAATGTCACCACTACAAATTACGACGATGGACAAGTGTAGAAACCTTACAGGTAGAATTCCCTCAGCAAGGGGTAACCAAAATACGGCTCACTCGGCGTCCACTTAATTATTCAGTTTGTTTATATTCCGACGACACTCGGCATTTTTCGTTTGATTTGGTTTTGAAGCGCTAGGGTATGTGACGAGACACCCCTCACCGAGAAAAATGGTGCAAATGCACAAACAAACAAAGTCAAACCAAAGCCAGGAGACCAGCACAGTAAAAATGTGACATGACTCCAGGAGTTGCACGGGCTGTTTCTCTCGGCGACTACGTGTTCACATACTATTTTAAGCGTTTAAATGGTCATAAACGTTGGGTCTTGGAGTGCTCATTACTTCTCGAACACTCAGAGTTTCACAAAGGCCCACAAATATTAAACCATGGGCTGCAACTTTTTTTTTTTAGAGCGCAGCTCTTAGGTGCCCGTTTCCGGCTTGAGCGGTGTCAACGTCACCGTCGGCGTACCCGCGCCTTGCATGCAACTCATATTGCATGCAACCTGCGTTGTATGCAATTCAGGTTGCATGCAACCCGTCAACGTCACCGCGCATTGCATGCAACCCAGGTTGCGTTAAGTCCACGTTGCATGCAACCCACCGAGTCGCCGGGTTGCATGCAACCCGGCGACGTCCACGAGGTTATGCGACCCCCAGGCCGCGTGACCCCCCCCCCTGCCTTCCCCTCCTCCTCAAGAGCTGCGCTCTAATTTGGCGTTACAGGGAGTTGTAAACGGCTTTCTTTTTTTCTTTTTTTTTTCGTCTTTGTTTGAGTTTGTTATGCTGAACTTACCACTGAACACTTTCTTGGTCTCCTTGTGGAGGTTGGAGATGGCAATGCGCGCTGCCAGAATGGCATAGTCGGGGTGTTTCGTTGTCATCGTCGCGGCAGTTTCAGCCGCCAAGTTGTCCAGTTCGACGGTGGTCACGCCGGGGTAGAGGCCATTTATCACCTTCTGGGTGATCAAGCACTGCAGACAAACCATCAAGTAAATATTTTCTTTTCTCTACACATAAAACAGACAACGGTCTTTCTTTTTCAGTCTGTTTAACAAAATCGAGAGGCCAACTACAGCATCAATGCATTTTTTTAACCGCAAAAATGAACTAGGTATGCATCACTGAACACCCAGTACCACTCCTATATTCCGTATCACTTAAACCGTGCAGTACGGTCAAAGCTACAGGGGAGAGAGTGTATCCTGACCTGTTCAAAGGAAGGAAAGGAGGAAGGGCAAATTCCAGCCGTTCCTCCCCATTCCTCCTTTACCTCCTCTTGAACAGGTTGGCATACACCCTCTTTCCTGTAGCTTTGGCTGTACTGCACGGTTCTAGGGAGACGGAGTATAAAACGTCCAGACAAGATGCCAAATTTTCAGAACTAACCGTCATTTCACTCCAAGGTTACAAGTGATTTTCTTGAACTTTTCAACGGGAAAAAAGGACCTATTCCCGGTGGTTTGTGCCATTCAGTCCCATGCATTCGTGGGCCTTGTCAGCCACCATTTTATCAATAAAACAATGTCCAAAAATCGCTTATAACTTTTGAATTAAGTAATGGGGTTCGTTCTGGAACTCTGGCATCTGGACAGAAACTGAAAATTTAAAAAAAGAACCCGAAAGTTTTTTTTTTTTTTTTTATTTTATAGTTGTTGATTTGGCTGGAAGTTGGCAGACTGCATTGGTAACCCTCTCTCAACCGATAGCCGGTATATTTTATAAAAATAAAATGTTTTCGCGAACCTCCCACGTCACCTCATCAAAAAAGCACGCGAATCCATCTATGTCGTAACTCCATGATGTGCACAATGCTCTCCGTGGAGGCTGTCCCGAGTCGCCTATTTCTTTCACATTCAGCTGGCTCAGCCCTGGCAAGGCGTGACCAACCGTGTGGAACTCACTGGATCGACGAAGTCCATGTTGAGTCCGTAGCAGAGTTTCTGGATCCTGGAGGTGATCTTGTCGAAATGAACCGTCTCGCGGCGACCACCTGAAACGATGTAGAAAATTCAAAGGCAAACCGGAAGAGGCACTCGGGTGCCATGAAACTTCCTATTATGCTCTCCATTATCGTTTTCAACAGGTTAGAAAAGGTTGACAACAAAGTTTTCGCAATAAAAACAAAACTAAGAAGCTGGCTTGAGTGTGAAAGTTGATATTTGCCGAATCCACACATTAAAAGTTATTGTGGCCAGGCGTAAGCCTAAAACACCGAGTTCCTTGACGAGCCCTTGTGCCATCGGCCTTCCCTTTTTGTAGCAAACTTCTGTGAGTACCGAGAAGAGAAACTCTCATCCTCCAAGGTCAGTGGAGCGAGCCGCCTTTCTTGTCACACAGAAAAACCCAATCGCGGCCCCATCGCCTTCGGTGGACCACCAGCAAACTATTTGTTTATGTTCTTGTGACAGTCCTCTCCTATTCAAAACACCGAGCGTCCTAACTCATATCTTTCTAGGGAGAGAAATAAAGCTCTTATAACACTATTTATACTCGAAGTTTTACATCAAACACATAGGAAGAATAGTCTGTTACATCCTCTAGCCGTATCCTTTCCACAACAAATATTTATGGTAAATATGAAAACCCTTGTTACGTCCTTAGTCTGGACACACATAACAAAAAAACTGTTCCAGGGGGTTCTACACTGCACTTCTAGATGGCAGAGCTGCAGTCTTCCTCGACCTCTGTTGCATCGTACTTGTCCACACACGAATGTTCACATAATCGAGAACGCACGAGGCTGCTTCGTGGCCACCAATGCGAAACCTATATGTCCTATGTTAATTCGGACATGGCATACAGGCTGATAAGGAGACGATGAACTGAGAGCTCAACAGGAAACTCAGAGTGTTAGGCTTACGACCGGCCACGAAAACTCTGGAGGGCCCTTGCCCGTCCCCCAGCGAAGACTGTCTCATTGGGGGGGGGGGGGGGGGGGGGAGTGTTGAGATACGGGAAAAGGGGGCAAATGTCCATGCATACTATTATTCATCCTAATAGGGGAAAAGACTCGCATGAACAAAGGGATGAGGGATTAAAAGTGGGATAGGGTGTTAAAGAGGAATCACAAGTTCAATGTTCCAGGCGGATTTAAAGGTTGGGAGGGGAGAGGGGGGAAAGGGTGTGGGGAGTGGGTGACGGGCGTGATAGGAGTGTGAGGAGAAGACATGCAGGGGTCACAGGCGCTCGGCAAGCTCTGTCTGGTGGAGAAACTCTAGCACGGCACGGAAAATGCTCCATGCTTGAAAAGGAGACATGTGGTTGTAGCCGTTTGCCCTCCTGCGGTTAGGACAGTGGCGAAGAGCACTTTCCTTGCTGCGTCGTATTCTGTTAAGGCCTGTCCAAACAAGAATCGTGAGGCGACATGACTCAGACGCAAGTCGTATGGCGGTCAGTTTTCAGCCGGGGGGAAAGTTCCCTTTGTCAAATTTCACCAGTGTCCTCCACGGGGGCCTTGAGCATGCTCATCACGTGGGTCCAGACAACCACTCACAAGCTCTGTCGGCCAATCGCTCAAGGCCTCCGCTTCTCTTCAGGCCCCAAATAGATCCGAGCTACTCGAGCGGGTCGTGCCACGCGATAACACAGATACAGCGACGCTGGAAGCGGGTAGGTTTTCAAACGCAAAGCTGCAAAACCGTGCCCTGCAGCAATATTGAGTAAATTTGGGAGCACGTCCAAGGATACGAGGGCCCGACAGAACAGATAGACAGCATTGGCAGGTGGCGTGGACGTCAGGTCTGACGAGCACCGAGGTCACCGGAGAGCGGAGAAAGCGAGGAGGGAAATTGCAATTTTGGCTCGGTGGTGTTCAAACAGACATCGGACTGCCGGACGCTTCAACATTTACGATGAGTCGTATCGCCTCATGATGCCTGTTTGGACAGGCCTTTAGCCTTCGGGCCGGCCACGCGGTTTGTCGAGTTGCCGGGCCAGGGCTGCATTAGCAGACTATGGAAAATGTCATTCGGTCATCTTGTATGTGTCTTTTCCGCGATCAGGCAAAAAAGTAGTCGCAACAGCAGTAGCACAGCGTGCTCCGCATACCGGAGCTTTTGAAGCATGCTTTTAAAGGGGCGATGCAACAATATGAACTTCGAAAGAGTTTGCAGTTTTCAATTTTTACGTTGTTTATCTTACCAAAAGGAACGGAGAAACCGCCTCATTCTTTTGAAATATTGTGATTCCGTTGCATAATAGCAAAGGAAAGAACGGGAATATTATGCGATTCGCAGCCGCGCGGTGGCAGCCACAGGAACTAAGGCATGATGTGCAATGGGTATGATGTAATAGGTTGACAAAATGTGCTATTATGTGCTCAATCTAATGAGATATTTGATAAATATTGTCGTTTTAACATGAGTAAATACGTCAAAAACCCCATGTCATCTACAAAGTTGTAATATTCAGTTTTAGTGGTGCCATCTGCCCGAGGTGAAAGAAACTATTCCTCCCCTGAGCCTCACCTCGTTGTGCTACTGCGTAAGTCAAACTTTCTTATAAAAAGGCAAGCTCTTTGCTCTCTCCCCCCCCCCCCCTCCCCCTCTCCACATCGCTCAGTCTCAAAATAACCTTCAAGGTCGCCATGGGAATCGGAAGTGGAGGCCGTGCGTGCTGAAGGCTCTGAAAGAGATATCAACCGCTTACCATCTATCCCCACTGCGCACGTGACTCGGAAGATGGTGCAAGAGTTGAGGGTGGTTTAGAGGCGCCCAAAACGTCATTTGTTTTACTCTTTTTTTTTTCCTAAAGAACATATGTGACAGGGAACAATTACCACACTTATTCGACCCAAGTCCCAAGATCGTTGCACGGCCCCTTTAAGCGCGAGCCCGGGTTTTAAAAGCATGCTTCAAAGGCTCCGGTAGTGCGGTACCAGGAACATGGTAACGTCTGCTCACCTGAAATCTCCATCTTCACCGCTCCCCCGTCTACTGACTGGAGACAGTTATGACCGGAAAGAGTTAAGTATTAAGCTAAGTATAATCCAATCCGAGGAAACCGACTACCATAAATGCGCGCCGATATTTGCCGTTGGGGGCTTTAGAGCAGCACGCACGAAAAGTCACTATCGTGGCAGTGGTTTTAGAGATATAAACTACAACTCTATCATATTTGGATAAGTTATGGAAGTAGCAGCTTAAAAATGAAGGAATTTCAAAGTTACGAAGCAAGAATAGTGCTACGAAATTACTATGAGGTTTAGGCGCGAGCTGTGTCGACGTATGTGTTCACCGGAGAGGCGGGCAGCAGCGGGAGGTCGGCGACGGTCTGGCAGTGCTCCTCCACTCACCTCGCTTGTGGACGAACATGATTCAAGCTCCGCGGCTCAACGTCTTCTTGTCTGGACTTGCAGCTCGACGCACAAAGGAGTGCCTAGGTGGATTTTCCGCGAATCTAAATCTGTGTCGCGCGGGAAGAAAAAGGCGCCAAAACAGTGTTGCCAAATTCTGAAGGGGAAATATAGCATAGCTGAAAAGCTATGCTGAAATCGGCTGAAATGGCTCAAAAGTAGCTAAACGCTGAATTATCAAGAAAAGTGCTAAAAGTAGCTAATTACCTCTGTGAAAGAGTAAAAGAAGCCGAGCGAAAGATGTGGGAGGGAATAATGCAGGGAAAATCAGCTTTAAACCGGACGGCCATCTTGGGACACGCAAAATCGACCTTTTGGAGCGTTGCGGAGGCTGGGCGACAGCGTGCTGAAGAGACGTTTTCTGCTCGTTCGTCGTCATTCGCCGCAGATATTTTTTAAAACCTTGTGTAAACGGTGAGAATTGCCTTTGAAAATACACGAAACGTTTTATGAAAGTGCAAAGAGGAGATTGGAAGACTGGTGAAAATTACCAAGGGGTACAACTAACTAAGTCTCCACCCCGTCTCGAAGTCTCCACCCCGTCTCCCAGTGGGCCCGGTGCCGGGGTAACGTCCAACTGAGTTTGACTAGAGCGTAGCTTATTTAGTGGCACTAGGTTTGACCTGAGGAAAATTGGCGACTCCCTCGCCGGGGGTTAGAGGCAGAGGGTGATGTTTTTAGGTTTTTTGCCTGATCTCCCAAAGGTCATTTGGTGATATCCCACACCGCCTGGCGATAGTTATGAAATTTCAGAGGCCTGGAAGCAGACAGACTCTTATTTTGCAAAAACCCCAAAAGGCTGCACGCGCTGTGCGACGAATTATGGGAGTCCTTTGTACGCCCCTCCCATCATCTTTCCTCCCACTACCATGTGACATACACGAGCAGGCGCCAGTGGCAGATCCAAGGGGGGGGGCGACGGGGGCAGCCGCCCCCCCCCCCCCAAACGAAGTCGACCTCCCACCTCCCCCTTTCTCGGAGGGCAATTTTACATGGGTGGAAACGTCACCCCCCGATTCACAAGAAAGAATGGGAGAATAGTATCCTTATAAATTTTCCGCCCCCCCAAAGCGGAGTTCTGGATCCGCCCCTGGCAGGCGCTGGATACCAAGCAGGGGCGGATCCGGAACTCCGTTTTGGGGTGGGCGGAAAATTTGTAAGGATACTATTCTTCCATTCTTCCTTGTGCACGGGGGGGGGTCCACCCATGTCAAATTGGCCCTCCGAGAAGGGGGGAGGGAGGGAAGTCGACTTTGTTTGGGGGTGGGGGGGGCCGCCCCCGTCGCCCCGCCCTTGGATCTGCCCTTGATACCAAGGCAACAACACTGAGCTGCCGAGTCGGACGAGTCCATGAAAATGGGGGAGAGGGTCTTGCGTTGGCTAGCTTGCGAGGCTGCCCCTTTCTCATTCCTCTCCTTTGTACCAGCTCCGTCGTCTGATAAGTGGATTCGGTGCCACTGCAAGACGTGAAGATCTGTCAAGTTCTGTCCAACAGCACAACGCAGACAACAGTCGACCCGAGTGCCACTGGTACCACAGGCAGAACAGATACGGTTCGCCACCAACGACGTAGAACGTTCCGGCGGATGGCCGGGGTGGTGGATGGCTGCAATGGTGCTGGCGGTAGCGGCCGCGACTCAGTCGTGGAGACTCAGCGAGAAAGTGTGTGATTTGTACCGAGGGTTCCCAAAATCCCCTGCCGCCGTGGCGCTATACGTATTGCAACAGGCACAGACCAAAAGGCGTGGCCCTGGAAACTACTTTGTTTGCAAAAACACTCTTACCTGCAGAAAGCGCGTTTTCACAGTGACAGACGCTTGCGCCGTTTCTCGTGATGCTGCACCAAGCAAAAATAATTTGTGTCTCTGGAATACATCCTTCTGCAGCGTGCATTTTGCACCACCTGACTTGGTTTTAAGCATATAGTGCTACGACGTCACATGCAAACCATGTTAAAAACGCAACGCAACAATTTTTGTATGTTGCGCGAATACCGCTTAGAACGGATCCCCGACGTTAATGACCTGTGAAACACCAGTTCGTTTTTCACCACATGCAATCGAAGTCGCAGAAAAAATTAAAGAAAAACGGGCAGCGTTCACCCCCTCAACTCGCAGCCAGAATAAGCGTCCACGTGATCTGGAGCCAATTATGCCACCAATGTTGATTATAGCCACGTGCTGGGGTACAAGTAGATGTCACGGTTCCAGATCTACATTATGGTTTGGCTATTGTTGTCATTGCAGCGATTGGACACGGGCCGCTACCCATATGCTTCTTGAGCTATCAATTATCACGAGCCCATATTGAGTGCCCACGCAATGTTCGGGTCCGATACATGAGCTGCATTCAAATGTCGTCTCTAGACGGTAGTGCGACCACCCAGCTACGTCATAAAGTTTTGAAAAAGAGAGATTGAATGAAAACACAGTTTCTTGGCCAGTGGCATTGCGTGCGAGTAAACACTAGCAAAAGATGATGGCAGCTTGGTGAAATGTTAGAGTGCACGACTGATAAAGCACAGAGCTGTAAAGTAATAACATAATAATATCTTTATTTGGCTCTGGAGAGCCGTGGCACCACAGAAAGGCAACAGCCCATACCATGGAGGTCCGTGGTGCCGAGTCTAAGGAACATGATAATGCAATGAGTATATATATACATGCAAGATGACGAGATGTATTGCGGAATATAGTAGTCTGATTTGCAGATGTCGAGATTTTGTTGAGGCGGGTCAGCAGCGAGCAAAGGAATCTGGCACGCCGTTCGATTGGTGCATGTAGCACAAAAGAGCCCTAGGAGCATGGTGGTGCTGTTGCTCACTGGGGTCAAAGCATCAGGCTCCAAGGAGGAAGCCCAGTCTACATAGAATGCTGCCGCCTCCGAGGTACCAAGGCCCAGGACTCAGATTGAGGCACCGCCGTCACCCGGTGTGACATCTTCTCAACATCGTCGTCGAAAGGACGTCAGGGCCCAAAACGAGTGCACGTAAAACTGAATATAACATTAGACTCCCGAGGCAGTATTTCGCGAAGTTTCGAGCTCATGCAAGCTGATGCCCAAAAGTTATTTATATTAAGATCCCAAGAATCTTGAATATAATTGCATGCATCCCTATGCATTTCTTTTTGCAGTAAGGTGCTGCGGAAGGGAATATTTAGAAAAATACCATTTATTATCATAGATAGAATTAGGAGAGCGTGTTGGTTAAACATCTTGGTATGCGAACACAAAAAAACACGTCGGACATGCATGCCTGATGCATACCAAGTCATTTATCTTTCTCCCTCTGCACGTTTTGTGTACGTGCCTTCAGATCTATCATGTGAGCACAAAGTCCTTTTTGGCATACCCTGCAACCCCTGCAACCCAATGTTTCACACTGCCAAACAACCAACAAAAAACATGTTTCTGCAAACTTAATAGCTGGCATATATTCGAGTATCGTCCTCCCGCGTCGGTCTCAAGCGATTATGTGAACTTCATAAAGTCAAATTTATCGATGATAATAAAAATATATTTAATTACTGACAGGTGGTGTAGCAACGGGGAAAGGTGGGGGGAGGTACCAGGCGTCCCAGTCACATGGAGGGGGTGCAACCTCTGGCAGCACCCCCCTTCCCCCCCCCCCCCCCCCCCCCCCCCTGCTTTACTGGTTGGTTGAGACCTCAGGGAGTGAAGGGGGCTACGAAAGACATAAGGGCCCAGGGTGCCGGAAGGCCTGGCTACGGCACTGTTACTGACTGAATATTTGACAACATAAATACAGGGCCGATCACATTAAAGATATACATCAGAAGTAAATGCGCCCCCCAAATTATCTGAAAGATGGTCTGTAGATCTTTTTCGGCGTTTTTATCCTCGATAGGCACATTATAAGCGATTTAGGAGACCCTTAAACAAATTTATGATTTTGATGCTAATTTAAATAAAGGCCCGTTCACACTCTTGCAACCTCTTAAGGACACACTGGCGCCATCTATTGGGTAGCAGTGTAAACTCGGCGGTCCGGCATATTTTTCGTGCATTATCCTCTTTCTTGGCTCGAAAAACTTTCGTCAATGTTATAAACGAGCCTTTCTATGGGTATTGCGCATATTTGACCTCGGAAATCCCGCAAAATCTTCGCTCTTGTGAAATGCAGTTCCAGGGTCACCGCATAGATGGCGCCACAATGCCAGTGTGTTCCCTCGTTCTAAAAATATTTAAGAAGTTTTAAGAGATCTCGTCTCACAGTCGTACTCGGTCGCAAGAGTGTGAACGGGCCTTAACTATGTGTTCCTGACACACATATAGGGTTCCGTGTTTAAAAACTCTGGAACATTTTGGTCAATTCGGATTTATCCGATGAACTCCGCGGAAAAAAAATTAACTCCGAAAAACACCCTCCGAATTTGACGAAAAATATACTCCGAAAACATGGAATCTTAGACATATATAATGCCTCTTTTATGTGATGAACACAATTTGTATGGTCTGTGGGTTGGACACAAACAAAGTGCACAGGTGGGCACGGCGGAACTACGATGATTATGCACGCAAACCCTCAAAAAGTATATCCATATATCCAATTAAAAGACCCCTGAAAAGCAAAAAAATGTTTTTTTTTAAATAGTCTGGTTGGAACATAAATGTCAAGAAATTAATTTTATGCAAAAAATAAATAAATAATTTAGAGCAATATTGACGGCACGAGGTAGTCACCTCCTTTCCACTTGTTTTCTCTCTCGGCCTTTTGGGCGCGTGTAGGAGAGGTGGATCGGCTTCGCCTTCACATTGAGGTCGAAAGACCGAATGACCGTTCCATGACGTCATGGACTTTGCACGCAGAATTTCAAATAAATCTCTCGCCGTCAATGCTGCTCTAAAAAATCTTTTTCACTCAAGATTTATTTTTTGACACGCATGTCCCACCTAGACCGTTTTAAAAAAAAGTATTTCTTTTCAGGGGCCCTTTAAATAGCTGCCATGTCAAGTAGAGCATGAAATGCTTTGTTTAACAAAAAAAAAAAATCATCAGTTGGCAAAGGCGATGTTTATTTGCAAATTTAATTGCCCGGCATCTTGTCAAGAACAAACCTCAACAGCCAGGCTATGCCAGTTTCTCCTGCATAAGTAAAGATTCACTTGGGTAAGTGCTTTTTAAACCAGATTCAATCGGAGTATGGAGGTACTTAAAGATTTGAGTGAATAATTTCGGTCACTCCTTCCTGCATGATTCGTTGCCTGCATCAGTGCCGAGCGTAAACAAAGCATTGCGATCGCCGCTGAAAGGGCTTGTCCTAAAACTTTTGCAAAATTTTGAAAATTGTATTGCTTTTAGCTCAGTTGTGTCATCATATATATTGTGAAACGTATTTCGTAAACCAGAGCTCATGATATATATGGCGACAAGGTGCCCATTTTATGATTTTCACTGCAACTCCTTAGTTCAAGGGCACAACCAGAATTTAACTTTCAATACTGCGACACAAAGTCATACCAATTACGGGTTATTTTAGGTAACCTACCACACCTTGCTACAAGAGTTTGATTCAGATAAAATATATGTGATTGGTAAAAAAAAGGGATGTTTAGTCGTATAAACAAGACATTTTGTATGATAATGTAGTTTAGCTGTTGCTGTTGTCAAAATTAAATAATGTATTTTCATATTTTTGGTACC
The DNA here is from genome assembly GCA_013358835.2 of Ixodes persulcatus. NCBI lineage: Eukaryota > Metazoa > Arthropoda > Arachnida > Ixodida > Ixodidae > Ixodes > Ixodes persulcatus. The sequence continues at coordinate 68,700 of JABSTQ010010085.1, read as the reverse complement.
TGAAAATAAAAGTGGACTGTACGAACGATAGAAAAAACTCCATAGTATTTAATCATATCACGGCATCAATACTGCCTATTGATAGAACGCAAAAAATAGATTAATTTAGCGGTTCAAACCAGTTCGGACCATTATTTTTGCTCCCCGGAACCACGGTGCCCGGAACTGAACCGAAATTCATGAACCTGAACCAAACCAATAAAAATTTCGGTTCAACACTCTGCCTACTATCGTTGCCATCAGAGCCAATCAAAGCTTGGCGTCCTGACATCACCACAATCCCTGCAAAAAAAGCAGACAAACTTGCACCCTGCATATCTAAGTTCTCTAAAGTTTTTCTCAAATTCCCTCGTTAGTTCTTAAAATTCCCTGCAATTGCATTAAAATTCCCATTTCTATTTTCACTGAAAATACCCCGAGAAAGGGAAAATTCCCTGCATGAAACGTCACTGGATTGCGATGGCTGCATTTGACGGGGGACCAATGCGGGGACCCTATATTACTAATAATAGCAACTATTTCGAGGTTTTACGGAAGTGACGTCACAGAAGTTAAAATAGTTACTATCTTTAAAGTATTGTTAAAAAAAAAAAAAGAAAATCCCTTCACGTGTTTTATATTAAAGGTCAAAATGCTCGCATCATGGTAAAGCATCATAGGCAAATTTAGGGACTAGGCAATATTGAATACGAAGCAGCCCAAAAACTGGCGAGATCAGGTGGTCCAAGTGTAAATCAGAGGAATGAGATCAAGTACATAAGGTTGAAGTTGCTAACAGATAAATCCAATTGCCTTGTCATGTGCACGTATTCAAAGAAAGCAGCACTGGGTTCAGAGACTCTTCAAGCACAGCGAGATTGGTAATTTCTTGTTTTTCTTCAACCACTCCGAAAGCTTTAAACTCGCCTTTCGAGAACAAGGAGGCACATAGCAACATCAATATTTTAATTTTCAATTAAAAGACAACTATCCTCAAGTACACTTGCAACACAATCAAGAGTAATACAGAACACAATAAATCACATTCAATTAAAACGCAATCATCTTCATGTATACACATACAAAACCCTCGTGAGTAGCTAAAACAAAAAAAGAAAATCGCACATAAATCATTCAAACTGAGGCATGCTTACAATACTGGGTGCATCATTATTCATGTGGGAAGCTGCGCATGCTGCTACGTTTTAGCTGCAGAGGAGACGCCTCGAGTCGTGTCCACATAAAACCTCGTTGCCTGTCAACTATTAAGCTCAGGACTTTCTTTAAAAATATGAAAGAGTGAAGGAAAAAGCAGCCTTGAAAGTAAACAACGTTACACTTTGCAGAGAGGCCCCTGCCACCATCCACATTAAACTGGCACCCACTTAAACACCCAAGCCTTGATAGTCACTATCACAGCTCACTTTTCCCTTACTATAATTTGAAGTTAAAATTAACTACAATAAGTGATAAAACCTCAATTGCTCATAAACTCTAAATCTTCAAAAGACAAAAAAAAAAGAGAAAACCTTCCACAACAGGTTACAAGTTTAAAGTTTGGTGCCAGTTTGGATCCAAACACATGCAAAAAAAAAAGTAAGAAAATCATTCTCACCCAATTCTAACGCAGAATCGAGGAAAAATAATTTATAAACAAAAAGAAAAAAAAAACTAAAAAAACACGAAGTTAAACAAAACTTTGAGTAAAGAAAGCTAAAAACGTAACCTTCAGCTCTAACACAGCCTGGTCCCGCAAAGTCTCGCACAACATAAAAAAAAGAAAAAAAAAGAAACAAAAGTGAAAGGTTGGCAGACCACATAGCAGCACAAAAAACGTCTCGTAGACCAAGCCGGATGCGAAACGCAGAACTTACACCCAGCAAGATTCAGTCTGACTAGTAGCTTGCGGTGATGTCCATCACAGCTCAGAGACCAAAAAGCAAACCGGTTGGCATTTTGCAGGCTGCCTTGTAGACGACGTAGCAGAAAACAAAGTTCAGCAGACTACTCATTACAAACAATGTCTGTGTGCGGACGTTGCAGACGACAATATGTAGCAGACGGCATACCGCTGCAGACAAAGTCTTGTTGCAGACGCCGCGGACGACATTGCCTAGCACGCGGCAAAACTTTGCAGACGTCACTCGGCTCGCTGCACTACTCGCCGACAACGGAGTGGGCTCCGGGAAGGCTCGGACTTAAGTACACGCACCCAGTGACTTCTTAAAAAAAAAAAAAAAAAAAATCAGCGCCGTGTTGAAGCAGATGTCGCCGTCTCATCTTCGGGAGCCATGGCTTCTCCGGCAGAACGTCGCGGCAACGGCGTCGACGGAGTGCCCAGGAGGCTGTGTCAGGACGAACCCATCGCTTCCGGGCTGTGCAGGCTCTCCGCGCCGTTCTGAAGGTCGGGGTCTTCCTTCACCCAGGTCAGCCTCAGCAAGTCGTCCTGGGAACACTTCGGACCGCCGTAGCAGCAGCTGCCGCTGTCATCATCTGCCGCCTCTTCGTCCACCGAGTCGTCCGTCCGATTGCAGCACGCTCCAAAGAGTTGGATCTGGATGTCTTCCGGAGGCGAAGACTCCGACATGCTCCGGCGGATCTTGCGCTTGTCCGGAAACTCGTCGGCGAGGGTCGCCTGGCTGCGCGGAAGTGTCTGCGAGTGCAGGTGGACGTGCGGCGTCGACGTGGACATGCGACCGGCACTGGGCCGGGAACGGTCCGCGTGCCAGGACTGGGACATGGAGGTCGGGTCAGTCACTGAGAACCGCTTCTGCGGGCTGTTGCGGGACCGTGGCTGGTTACCCTCTGATGTTGATTCGGCGCACATGCACAAAAAATACAACAAGGGAAGAAACAATCTTAGAAAGAAAAGTTTCATTGGAACACTAACACCACTTGACAGTCTGCTGCAGGTTAAGAAAAGGAGGACAAGTCCCGCCCACAAAGCCCTCTGTTCGCTGCGATTTGTGGTTTCCTACTCTCCAGTGTACATTCTGCCAAAGTGGAAAGATGAAGGGCATCACCGGAGGAACTTGTTCTGCTTTTCCTAACTCCAGAAGTGGATACACTTCAAGACTGGAGACCACATCGGCTTGGTATGGTACGAAATTAGAAATGAACCAAACTTCCAAATTACTTACTGGAAGATGTCAATTCTGTACGGATCAAAGAGGAAGTGGAATTCCTTGATACTGTACATCTAACACTACATGGTTTGAGTAAGCAACGTTTTTCTCCTTACTGTTTGTCTGCAACCTGTCAAATAGGAAATCGATCCAGGTCGTTAGTATTTCCTTTGGACCAACCCTTAACAACCGGTCAGGCAGACAGCACCATTGCATAGATCGGTTTGTCCCTGCTCATGCAACTAAGGCAGCGTTTCTATTGGTAGCTTTGAAATCACGAGGTCCAAGAAAGTGCGTGCAGGCAACCGTCCCGGTGATTTCCCTAAATACTGATTAAGACGTTAGTTACCGCGAACGTAGGAGACATTTGCGGATTCTCGCAACTTGTAGCTGAGCTCCTCGTTGCGCATGTCCAGCCGGGAGAGCTTGCGGTTCTGCTTCTCCGACGTCTCCCGCAGCTTCGCGTTTTCCACGGACAGTTGGCTGAAGAGACAAAAAAACAATTCCACACACACCTTGGTCAGTTCACCACTTGGAGACAACCCAGCACACATTTTTTTTAAAACCAACGCCGTTTTAGCTTTCCAGCGATTATAAAAATACCGCGTCCCACAGACTAAATAACCACGTGCCTTAGACATTCTAAGATTCAGAAAATATTCCAACTTCCGCATCGCCACCGCATGTGAACACGGGCAAGCGAGCAAGACAGAGAAAGAACGAATCCGAACGCCTGACTCTCAACCAACAAATTCCGTACCAAAAAAAAAAAAAAAAAAAAAAAAAAAAAAAACATTCGCCAGATTTTGAGTTGCAAACGTTTTTTCCGGTTGGTATCAGTTCCGTCCCAGCACAAAAAAACCTCGGCACACATAAACGTGTCCGTCTAAAACGTCGGCAGAGCCACACTTCCGGTCGGCTGCACCCGCGCGGGCGACAAGGTGGGCAGACGATCCTCACCTCTGCAGCTTCACTTTCTCGTTGAGCAGTTCCTGCAGGTCTTCGATCCGGGCCTCCATCTTCTCCATCTTGACCCGGCACCGCTCCAGCTCTTCCCCCTGCGACAGATGCCAAAGCGCAAGAGCTGAGTGTTCCGACGCTCCCAGAGCGGCCATTGACGCCAGCACGTTCCTGCCCGGAATAAGTCTGACCTTCGTGTTTAGCGTCCAGTTTCGTCTGTACACCGAAAGCGGTCTCAAAGTGGCAACGAGCGACGTCGCAAAAGCCGGACTGTTATGCTGCCGCGATTTAACTTATTAGGACGCGGAATACAAACCAGTCGGAATCTCTTCCCGGGCATTGTAACCCCGGGGGGGCACCCACCTTCCTCTCCATCTCCAACTTGCAGCGCTGGAGCGACTGGATCTTGTCCGAGCGCATCTCGAGCACCACGTTGAGGCTCTCCACCTCCTTCTCGAGGTCCTTGTTCTTCTTAGATAGCCACTGCAGAAGATATGCGACCGGGTCGGCAAAGTCGAACCGACTGCAAAACTTTCTCCTTCCCTTCGCCGAGGAGAGCTTCGGAGTAATCCCAATTTGTCGTATACGCGGTAAAGTCCCATACGAATGCCCTTTCCCGAGAGATTGCCCAACCTGTTTTCCCGGCTAAATATGCATGGGTTAAAAATTTAGAACGCTGCTTGCCCCCGATTCTTGTCCGACGGGAATCGCATCAACTCCGTCATAAAATCCAAACTTTCATGTCTCCGCGATCCGCGCGCACGTCATCTTTTCCTGCGATGAGAGGGTTTGTGGCGGGTTGCCGCACACTTGTCGCACTGTGAAATGCGAATCTGCCGCATCCATGATCCGCGGTAGCTACCAGCTCCTGCGTTTGAGAATTTGTGGCTAGTTGCTGCGTGCTGAACACACGGTGGAAGGTGAATTTTCTATGTCTGCAATCTGCACTATCAGTTCCGGTGTCGTCTGGTTCGTAGCAGATGCCACGGTGTGTTCATCACTCACTTACTTTTGCCGGCGCATCCCCAAAGGTCGCCCACCTAATATTTCTCACCATTAGCTCTTCTTTTTGGCTGGGCATTTGTGCGAGATTTTACGGTAGGATGTTATTGATCCTGGGCCCCATCTTAAATCGGCCGTTAAAAACGGCGCCTGCAAGTAGCCGTCTCAAATTTTCGTCGAAGATGAGTGTCAGCAGTAGATTTTACCTGATAAAATTTTACGACTTGTTATATTTTCGGACCATACGTTGCAGACTATACATGTTTAAAAGTTGAAATTTTACATGGTACGGACATTCTAGAGGTGCAAACTACGTAAGGACTTATTTTTCTAAATCGTTCACTATGACAAGACATGACAGATTCTGTGAATGACGAATTATATTCATGATGATTTATGTAAGACACAAGCTCCTCTGCAATCTAATAAAGCAAGCATTTGTCAAGGTGTGTTTTGTACGAGACTTTTGTGCGTGCAGGCTACGAACAAGTGCGGATGATCTAAGGAAACCAACTTTTAATCGAAATTCGCCCCCGCAGACTACACACCAGGTGCAGACTTGTCCAGAAAATACGGTAGCTCCCTTTCTGTGAAAAACGAGACCGACACCCCTTACACGGTGAATGGCAGATGCAGAAGACAGAGCCAACTAGCAAGCAGATGACATGGCCATCTGCTCGCTGCACCCGTCTGAAGAGGGCGCCACGCACTCGACCCTTGGTTAACTCGGCCGTCTGTGTCGGCATCGGCTGCTCAGAACGTCGAGGGTGCGCAGCCGCGCGAGGCGGACCTTGAGATTACCTGAATCTTGGTGTCCGTGTCCTGGAGCACGGATTCCTGGAACTCCTTGGCCTTGTTCTGGAGCGTCTTGTACTGCTGCAACAGCTCGGCATGCTTTGAGTCCAGCTCCGCCTGACGCACTGCGTGGTCCTGGTTGATCGACTCCAGCTCGATCGTGTACTCCTCGTTGATCGCTGCAAATCAAACGAAATCAAATTTATTTTGACATTCATTTCGACAAGATGTCGAGGGTAAAGAAAAAAAAAAAAAAAAGTCGCCAAAATGCGGCTCGACTGGGTCTCCGCACACTTCTGAACAATCGTATGGCTTTCCTTAATATCTTGTTCACAACTTTTAGGCCCGAAAATCTCAGCCTTGGATCAACTAGTGTCAGTTGTTAATGAATTTAATGTGGTCCATATGTTTAGCTTACTCAACGTTGGTAGAAGTAAAATATACAAGCTCGTGTCTTCAGCATAAATGACACCCCCTTGCACTCCTCCATATCCACAAATTTTTTTTTTTTTTTTGGGGGGGGCATGTGTATAGGTTGACTGGAATTCGGCCTCCAGCTCGTGCTCTGCGGCTTGCGTTGTGCCTTGCGTTGCGCGCGCACACTTGAGGTGCACAAGATGCAGGAGTGTTGTCAAAGGTGGGAAGCTCGCACTGGAGGTGGGACAACACGTGCTCCCCTCTGCCTTTCTCTTCTCAGTGGCTGTAGACAAAGTGAACTCGTGACAAAGATAAAGACAAAGATAAAGACCACCAAAATGACATTCTCGAATTCCCCGACTATTCTCGGTTTTTCTCCCCGGCTATTTTACAAAAATTTCCCGATTAACTCCCGGGGGGGTGGGGGGACAGGACTTTGTCTGAAGTGCAGTTTTTATGTGAAAACACAGGTATATGTGATGGCTTCCCCAGTTCAAGCTTCAAGAGGTTTTCACCAGAGCAGCAGGAATGAACCCAACTGCCACAGTGAGGACAGCTTGTAGAAACCGTCCATTTAGAGGAGAGTGGAGAAGCTCGAGTGGGGAACCTTGGGCGGGGAAGCTCGGGCGAAGAAGCTTGAAAGGCCCACTCTCGCTTTGTGAAGCCATTTGGCAAAGGTGCTTGTAACGCGAGCCTCCTTTTAACTTCCTGCTTTCTACGAGCGAGGTACGTGCAACGTGGCGCGTGCAGTGGGGCCCGTGGTGAAGCGGGGACATGGGACATAAAACGTTTTTGTTTGCCGTGACACAGAGTCTGTCGTATTTCTTTCGAGTGCCACTGAGCGCCGAGACACGGTGTCGGAGAGTGGGATCCCGCCGCCTCTGAAGCTTTGGGTGTCGCCTTGTGGTTGCAGGACCGCACAAAGTCGTGGCTCGGGCAAGCGTCGCCGCTGGACTCGCCCTCGGGCCGCCCGAACCCTCCCACTTTTGGGAACGCTTCGGAGTTGCCAGCGTGGCCACTCTGAAGGCCCCATTGATGCAACAATGATACGAGACCACAAACCAGTCCAGCCGACAAGGCAGGCGCAGTACCAAGATACCAAAAGGGAATTTGTGGTTGTTAATGCACTGCAGCTCCAAGCCCGTGGAGCAAACGCTCATGCTGCAGAACCCAAGAATCCTGGCTTCAATCTCCGCCCCTGCCCGCTTCGATCTAGATGAACGTTGTGTCAGCATGTGCTTGTGTAATCACTACTGCGTGATGCACGTTAAAAACCCCAGGTTAACGGTTGTACTGCACTGGCTAAATTTCTCATCTACAGCTGGGCTGACCTGACTTCCCACTGTCTAAACAAAACGCACAATTACATTTAGACATTAAGGCGACCTTTACCATCTATCTTCTCACGGTGCCTCTGCTTGAGTGAGTCCATGGTTTCCAGGTGACTTTTGCGATCCCCTTCGATGATGTCGGTGTACAAGGACTTCAGTTCCTCAATCTGCAAAAAACAAAAAAGTAAAAAAATATTAGTTTTATTGTTTATGCTTGTATCAGTTGGGTTTGGTGTTATTTACCTCAAAGGTAGTGTAGTAGAATATATAATGTGAAAGTGGGACATGATAATATATCACGAAAGATAAAGGCTAAAATGCACGGAGTTGAATCATCCCAGACGTGCAGACAAAACCACATTTACGCTAGCTTCAAGCAAGATCGTTACGAGGTCCGCGAAATATGGCTTGGTTTGCTCAATTTACAATGTATTAAAAACAAATTCCACTTTAAAAAAAACAAAAAAAAAACTGCGAAAGGAAGCGGCGAGATTTAATTTGTTTTTTAGTTCGGAAAGAGGCTGAACTTTGACAAGAGCAAGAGACAAGATACAATATGCAGCCAATATGTATAGCTGCGCTCCATTGGTAAGTAATTTGAGACCGAGGCTTTTGTTTCGTGGACTCTAAAAAGAGGTCACAGAAAGCATTGATTCAAGCCGAATGCCTCTGCCGCTCCAATGGACCCAAACGTCTTACCTTCTTGGTGTGGCACTCCAGATAGCAGGCCAGCTCATTCTTGTGGGCTTCTTCCACTGAAAAAAGAAAGAAAAAAGTATAGGTCTGTCAGTCTTTTGGAAAAACAGATGTGAGACCAGTAACCAGTTTCAGGAAGAGGTGAGCAAAAGCCTTGCACCCAAAAGTAGGATTTCCAACTTGCAGTCTAGTTCATGAAGGCTGGCACTTATCCATGTCTAATTTGTACTGGCATAACCTAAACACAAAATATTGTCCAAGACTTCTCCCTGCAGTAGTACACAGAAGTAGAGAAAATACAGTGCAGGTCTAGCATCACAGAATGCAACAAATATCCGATGTCCTACTCTCAGAAAAGCAGCTCTGCAGACATTGATCATGACGGAGCTGCTTTTGTTTCATCCCCCCCCCCCCCAAAATATTTAGTTTCTTTTTACCGCAAAACTACTACCGTAATATTGAGAGGGAGCCCAGCTAAAATCGAAAGCGAATCGAGTGACAATAAGGAATGGACCAATTTGTGGCGTGCAATAAAATAAAGTTGGAAAGTGTTAGCTTTACATTTTATGACGTGCAACCTTGTGACCGCAGGGAGGGGCGATGAACCAAAGACGACCATCCTTACCAGTCAGCAATGTTCACTGATCTCCCACTTTGGTGAAGTAACGCCATTTATGCCGAGGTCACCGTCGGCGAGGGCCCTGTACTTACTAGAAGTGGGCTATCTTTCGGTGTTTTTCAAAAAATCATGAGCCATTCCACCTTGTGAAGGTGGATGACCGGCGAAGCTGTTTAGCACACGACACAGACCCGCCCTGAGGAGCCGGAGGAAACTAGACACCCTCGATGGGACCGCCACCCCAGGAGAGTGGAAGGAAAGGAAGGTAACTAGGCATGCAAGCGCTTGGAACGACGACAAAGAGAGGGCGGTGCGAGCGTAGACATGACCGACGCAGGTCATACAGCGGCAAATCTTTGAGAAACCTTTATCATCTACCCGAGAGTCTACTGATCTTGAAAATGGTGCCTATTGATAACTACTCTAATGAAAATGCATGTCCAAGTGATGAGACGTATAAGCTTTTGCATAGAATGAAGCGATTTGGATCAAATTCCGGACCCGAGTTTTTGTTGATGCGCACGAAAAATCTACGGAACCCTAGCCATAAACAGTTTCGCTGTAATATAGCAGATTATGCCAAAAATAGGTGTGGGTTATCTCCGGAGGTGGGGCGGGATATTACGGCACTTTCGGTGACAGGTTAAGGGTTCAGGGGAAGCTCCTCCCACCTCCTTCCCCTTTAGCAGAGCGAACGCTGGAAAGGAGGTTGCCCCTTCTCCAGTGTTCGCTCCGCTGAAGTGGAAGGAGGTGGGAGGAGCTTCCCCTGAACCCTTAACCTGTGACCAACTATACATTTTTCACCGTTGAACGCTCATTCTCCTGCCAAATGTTTTCGCTCGTTTTTGGTAACTAGCGTCATTCAGCTCCAAGTATTTGGGAGCTCCGTCGGCCACCATTTTCCCCATTGCGAATTTCAGGAAATCACTTACGACTTGAACAAGATAATGGTTAGTTCTGAAACTTTGGCATCTGGTTCGGACCACCTCTACATTTGTGGAGAGAACGAACGTTCGGCAATGCATAGCTTATTTTTACGACAGAAAACAAAACAAAATAAACCTGTAATGTTTTTTTCTGGAGGTCACTTTGTGAATGCACATTAAATCTACAGTAGTCTGCTGTCAGCTAAGAATAGCAGGACAGGCTCCTCCCATAAAGCCCTCCACATTTTCCACTTTAGCAAAGCGAAGGCTGGAGAGGAGGTGAGTGACAGACTATAGTGACACGCAACGTAAGAAAAACATAAATTGAATTGACAATAAAAATTCTGCCACGTTTAGGCACCTATATATTTTTTTCACCGATCCACCGAAGTAATGCTCAGTCTACGGTTAGCTGCGAATGGGGTCTCACATTCTTTGAGCTTAGCAGAGTGGCTGGTTGCCAGCTCCCCTTTCATTGCCTCTATCCTCTCCTCCTGGTGGCACTTCATCTCCTCAATGTCCACCTTGTATTGCTCTGTGGAAGAAAAAGAAACGGGGGTCAAAAACGGAGACGAGTCTTTGGAGTTCAGCCTGAAATGGGTCCTCCGAATTCAGTCGGAGTGAGTTGGGCGCGACACACTAATATGCCAAGGAACCTCTGAACAAAAGAGAAATGAAATACCAACCAATAGCCGCACGGGCCTGCTCAATCTCCAGCCGGGACTTCCGGAGCTCCTCCGAGAGTTTTGGAATGGTGAAGGAGTCTTGCTGCTGCGTTTGAAACATTAAAAAGGTTCGGCTACAGTGAACTGGCAGTGGAAAGCACTCACAGCGGACACACTGTATGCGGATCCATGGACGGTTCTCCCCGCAGTGGGTGGCAGTGGTTTTGCTGCTCACCAGTCTTACTCACTGTCCACCCCTACTCTGTTCAACCCACCTCTATATTTTGCCCCCCCCTGAACAAAAGGATGCCGATTTTGAAAATGCACGACACCCCAGATTGTTACATTTGGCAGACTTGTCCGACACCATGCAAGAGAACTGCATACAGTACTTGCTCGAGTAATAGCCGCACTTCTTATGAACAAGGACCTTGCGCCTACTTTCCTGCAGAACACACATACAGCCAATCATTGCGCTCTGCATAAAAAGCGCGACGAATAACAAGCTTGGGAACATGGTTCTCCAAAAAAGGGCGATCTGAGCGGATAGCATTTCCGCGTGAAGACGTTATCTCTGTCCCGTAAATAGCTGCCATTTTTTTTGCCGATCGTGGTGATTCGCTATCCCCATGCTTCACAAAAAAGCAGACCCACAGGCTTTGTTCATATGAAGTGTTGCGATTACTTGAGCACATATGGTAATCCCTGCAAACAAAATCGCCAGTGAGTGGCAGAGACATTGCACAGAACAACAAAAGTTGCAGTAATTGCCTCTCCTCCTCACCTCAGCACCCTGGAAATTGCCAGATATCCAGATATGAAGAATTTCTGGGGAGAACCCTGATGTGCACCATAGCACATTGAATCACAATTTCAGCACCGATTGGTTGCAAGAGGATGGACCAGGGGGGCTGGGTGAATTTGAATGGTTTTTGCTCGATTCAGTGCACTATGGTCGCTTTCATGTAAACGCAGCCACGTCTGCTCCAAATATCCCCATGAGAGAATTAAAGAGACACTTTCCCCCTTCTGCTGCCGGTAAGTTGACATCTAGGTTGGGGCAATTTTAACACAAATGATTTTTGTAAGTATTAAAGAGCGGAAAATTTCGATTTTGCCACCCCTCGACGACGCTCCTCTATTTCGAATTGCAGGATAAATGTTAACCCAGCCTGGAAAAATTAAGGCGATATATGTTTCAATGGGACACACTATTGCAACAATTAATTTTGTTGCCATACAACGTTCTAAAGCAGTACTCCAAACAAACAAAAAAAAAAAAAAAAAAAATTGGGCACCTGGAGTCATCGTTCCCAGCAGACCCCATTTATATACAAGATTATACTCAGTACAAAAAGGGTATGTACTCGGGCTAGTTGGTGATCCATTGTATAGGATGAACACGCTAAAAAGACGACAGACAAGTTAAAGGAGGATGAACGCTCTGTGGTGTGTCATCCTTTATCGTATTATCCTATACTACTCAGTACAAACAAAGCATTAGGACAAGCAAGCTCAGGTTTCAACATGCCTGGTCACATCACGCAAGATACATTGAAAATTTTCATCTCAACTGTTTCACGGTTCCTTCAAATTACACCGAACGCCGTCGCCGAGCACATTAAAAAAAAAAAAGAAACTTTCATTTCAATTTTGCTTCATGGTCCCTCGAGCAACGTTGTGCTCACCTGCACTTCAGACAGATGTTGGATGACAATGCCGAACGACGTGAACCCGGTGGAGGCATGGCGCAGCTGCAGCTTGAGCAGGTTGAGCTCCTTGGTGCGCGACTCGCACAAGGCTCCCAGCCGCTGGATTTCTTTGGTGAATTCTGCTTGGCTCGGCACGTGGCCGGCCGGCCCGGAGCCGACCTTGGGCCGGTATCCCGACACGGGAGACGAAGCGCCCCGGGCTGCCGAGCCGGGTGCACCCTTCTTGGCCTCTCCTGCGAACGCGTAAAACGGGCATTTGGTGGTCGGCCCAACCTCGGCAGACGGCAGGGATCGCCCGCACGAGGGCCGCCTTGTGATTAAGCCCAGAGGCATTGGATAAGATGCGCTTTGTCGTAAATACACTTCAGCCATGTTGGTGCCGATAACCATTGTTGCCAGGTGTCTGAATCTTCATCGGAAATCGCAGGAAACACTTCTCCGTTCCCCAGAAAAATAAACTCTCGAAACAAGCTGTGTCAGAGCGAGCGCTACCGCCCTAGCTTCCCAACATTGTGCCCAAAGCTCAGGAACTTAGATTTTAGAATCGCAACGATCCCCAATTGCACCCCCTCCACGCAAAACCTGGGAATGGCAGTGAAGCCAATTTACAATGCAAAAACTCTCCTGGCACATAAGTATTCCTCGAGATGAACTACTAGAAATAGGAGCCCACTGCAGTAACGTCAATGTGAAGGAAGGTACCTGTGAGCTGGTAGTAAAGCTGCTGCATAAATTTTGTTTACCCATACAGTAAAAACAGTCGTGTGGGAATTTCTTTTTAAATGGACTTTACAATAAAGAGGTTTTGCTGGACCCTCCATAAGTTATCACAGCTTGCCTCTACTTAAATTGCTCTAGGATGGCAAAGAATGGCAGCCATTGCAATATTTAGGAGATGTTATTTTCTTTTTCTAGAGTTTCTGGTTGAATAAGTTATTCCATTTAGATTCTATGTCAAAACTGCAGTTGAAGTGACTTTGGAGAAGCAACTACTTAGGATCAGACAAAATGTGTCAGTTCAAGACATTGCTTCAACCCTAAACATAAGCCATGTTACCATGAACACTTCCCACGCAAGCTCAATCAGTGGACATATTTATGCCGGATGTCGGCAGAATACCCAAGAAAGTCCTATTCATTCAATAGCGGTTTGCATTTGTTTATGTTCTAACAAATTATTATACTGTGCGTTGATGCGAGCCCGAACGTTTATTCGCAGGCAGTCACAATATTCTCAGAAAAAAGCATCACATGAAAGGAAAGTAAAAATGCAAAAATCCACCGAAGCAAAATAAAAAAAACAAACAAGGTCATCCAGAACGAAAGGCGGTGCCGCCGTAAAAAAAACCTTGGTCCCTCACAAACAACATCCCGCTGTTTTCCCCTCGAGACACCCGTCTGCAATCATGGCTAAATTGTGGGTGGGGCGTAACTGCCTCTAGGATGGAAAAAAAAAAAAAAAAAAAGAAGTGTGGTTTCCTCTTTGCAGGTGATGCAAAAGGAAAAGAGCTGCGGAGTTCAAGGTTACAGATCTAGCCCAAATGAGAAGGTGTGCGAATGAGGAAAGATGCTCACGATCGAGGAAATTGAAAGGCCAGGAGTACACGAGCACCGATCGGTGCAAATGCAATGACACTAATGGCAACGACTGTATTTATAGCGCCACTAACATAACTAACTGAATCCACAAATGGACTAATATATATATATATATATATATATATATATATATATACCGTAAAATACCGGGCAAGCACCCACTTAAACTCTGGAGATAATCGCAAAAAATGGGGGATGGGCGCTTGCCTGGCCGTCAATTTTACATATAAATGTTCTGTGCGTATTTTCTCAGACCTTACAAATTTGTTAATGGGCGCTTAATGTGGAATGGGCGGATGCGCGGTATTCTACGGTATACATATATATAGGTTGATTAATAAAATGAAGGAATTTATTCAAAAAATCATATCCAAGTCAACCAATGAACTGCTCAGTGAACTGAGCCAATAAACCGACAAGTGGACTGCTTATATCATAGAAAAACTGTTCAGCATGGTGAACACAATGAGCATGTAGGTTGAAGTGATCAAATTAACAAATGAAGGGAAGTGTGACATTCAAACCTCCTTTGCGACGTCGTGGTGTCATGTAACCACTTTACGTGACAGCCAGAGTTACTAGATTAGATCAGCTACGGAACTGCCCATAGACGCTGCTTGCACGAGCAGTACCCCCCTCTCCTCCCATCGTTCGGCTGACCATTGGCGGCACGCGCAAACTACAGGGGGCGCGCTTCTATAGCTATCATCATTATCCCCTCGGCTTGTCAGCTCGCTTCGTTCGCTGTTTGGGTAAAGGTCTGTTCACACGATGCATCTTTTAGGCGCGCAACAGTTTCGAGACACTCAAGTTTCGCGAAATGTGCTCGTTCACACGTACCGCTTCACATGCAACAACGATGACGTTTAGACTCGCGAAAATAGTTTCGGTGTTGACCATAATGTGGCGCTCCGAATCAGATCGCTATTTATCTGGGTACCTGCTTTGCGCATTTTATGCAGTCAATTCACTTTAATTTTTTTTTTCTCACATACTGCACTACTTGGAGCGATCTCGCATGTGCGCAAAGCCGATTGAGGAGGCAACCTGTACGTGCAGGACATGTGCCGGCGCCGAGCCCGTACGCAGCCAATTCATTGCCAAAGCTCCTATCAATGCACATGGTATTCATAGAAACGCTACGTGCCCAATCTGGTTACTTCTCGGCGCCCATGTCTGCCCCGATTTTACTGTGCCAACTGTTTCAGAGAGCACACATGGTTTCACGTTCGCTTGTAAACAAAGCAAACTTGATTTCAGTTTACTCGATGGTCTCTTATCCAGCGGTATCGTCGCGACAACAACGCTATGAGCACTATTCTAATCTCGCCAACTCCCGCTAATTGTCTTCGTCCATCGCTGGATTTTTTTCCGATATGCTACTCACTCTTCCTTCAGTGGTGCTTGACGTGCTTGCGGAAGCGCCGGCAGTATCCATCGTTCGTGGTTTCGGTTTTTTTTCGGATTTGGCTCGGCTACAACACCGGCAGTGAAGTGGTCTTCTCAAACAGCTCGCTCCCCCCTCAAAGGCCACGTGAGAGCGTTTCTGAGCGGCCATTGGCGGCGCCCTCAGCGTGATTGACAGGACTCGGCAAAGTTTCAGCAAAAGCTCGCTCCAGAAGCGAGGTGTGCGCGCAACTTTTTTTAGATGCGCGCGTCCTTTTCAGACTCGTTCAGACAGCGCAACCATTTCGCGAAACTACAATTCGCGACACTAGATGCGCGAGAAAAATGCATCGTGTGAACGGGCCTTAACGGAGGGCAAAACCAGTTTCACGCATTGTGTTTATTTAGTGAAGTGATATATGTAGTAGGACATTTCGCTAAAGCTTGAAAACTTGGCATGCGTAGTCGCATGCCACGTTTTCGTGGCATGCATGTCGCATGCATGCCAAAAACAAACATTTTTGGCACTGAGGTGTCGAAGCGCTGGGAAGGTGGTGTGCCATTTTCTTCAGCGCTTCAACCCACTACAGCGTATACCGCAGCAAATAGGGTGTTCTTGTTTATTACGATTCGGGCAAGGTAAAACTGAGAAAAGAATGTCTCATAAAACTGAAAATAGGCAAACGAAAATCAAGAGCCTCTCACGTGTGTGGTAAACAATTCAGTGAAAGTGACTGTGTATCCTGTTGGTTCCAATGTGCTTTGTGAGTGCTGTTCTCTTATTAGATCCTAGTTGATTTCTTTTTGAATTTTGTAGACCATTAAACAAACATTTCCTTAAAATAACTAGACTGAAGAAGTGGTGGCTGGCTTCCAGAGTCGTTTCAATTGAATCCCTGCTTATTCACGTGGTCGACACGAAACGTGCGAGACCCCTCGCGATTGAAGTCTTAACTCAACAGAGTTGGCAAAATGGATTGAACGCACTTTAAACTGACCGCACAAATCGGTATCAACCGAGATTTACTATAGAGGTGCCTGAAGTTGGTGGAAGCTTTTTGTAAAATTGTGAAGAGTCGCTCACTTGAATAAATCAAGAAAAATCAAAAACTATGTTTTCCCAATACTTTGCATGTACACTAAACAAATATGTGTTACTGTGGTGCTTATTTGGGCAAAATGAAGTGAAGAATTCTATTTCCATTTCTCAAATTTTTCTATCGTAGTAAACACCAGAATAGCCCATAACGATTCTAATGATTGTGAGGTAAAAGGCTGAGTGATAATTTTTTACGTAGACAAACCAAGTTTTTATTTTTTATTGTTACTCCGGAGGTTTCATGTTTCATGTATTCATACTCTTAATTAATGCACCAGCTTCGAGAACCTCTGTAGTAAATCCCTAGCGCGATAAGTTAAGAAACCAATTTATGCGGTCAGTTTAAAGTGCGTTCAATCCATTTCGCCCACGCTGTAGTAAGTTGGTGACATTTCAGTGTCCCAAAAATTGATGTATACACCTGTTATGAATTACTACCATTTTTATGTTTAATTTTGCAGACTCACAAAGAATTGCGCATAATCCATGATGCACTTCTCAACGAGCAATTTAAAATTTGCGAACAATTCTTAGTAAAAATTGGATAGAACAATTCAATTGCTTGAATTTGCCGGGCCAAGGCCGACAATTTAAGTTATGAAAATTTCTACTTTTGTTTTGAGCAGATGTTGCGATCTGACAAACTTCTTTGCCACATACTCGATGCGGGAGGAGCCAAGCATCAGTTTCTTAAGAGCATTCGCCTGTCAGCAACTGTCAAGTCCCACTTAGATAAAAGCGACGGTATCGGCAAGCTCAATGTAGCTAAAACAAGTGTGCGGCACTTTTCAACGCAACTGTGCGCGCGTGCACAGCGAAGATGACAGCACATCATTTACTCTGGCGAATGCAAACCCCTTCTCTACAGAAGCCTCCACAGATCCGAAAACACACGAATCGGAGAGGCAGTGCATAGCCCTGACGCATGCCCCGCAAGCGGTAATGTGAAGCAATAAAACTTTGGTTGGGGCTATACTCTGTTTCACCTTATGATGTACCGCAGGAAAGGCTACAAGCGCGAGCTCCTTGTTCTAGGGCACATCTCGGCGGCACAAGCTCTCGTGCGTTAATACTCTGCGGTAAAACATAAGGTGAAACGGAGTATAGTTGGTAGTACATATTGATTAAAAGGTTAAAAGGCGCAAACAAAACAGGATGAAAAAAGACACATATGACACGGACAGGCGTCGTGTGTCGCCGTGGTGTCGTATGTGTGTCTTTTTTCGCCTCGTTTTGTTCGCGCCTTTTAACCTTTTAATGTAATGTGAAGCTACAGGCTTTTTCTTTAACATTCTAAAGTGTTTTTTTATTATAAAAAAACAATTTCTAGGTGCTGTTATTAGAAAGATCACTCACAAAAACGTCATACACATTTCTTTAATAAATAGACCGTTTTTAATTTTCATAGATGTGAACTAACATGGCCACTCTGCTATTACATAGCGCGTCGTCCGCTCGCATCCTACCCGCTCCGTCACAGGAGAGCGCCCGCGAGGTGGCGCCACCAAAACATCTCGCGCGTGTCACGTGAACACCAGGAACACACGTGGTCGCGCAAACTTAAGTCACGTGACCGCGTCACAATGGAGTGACGTCATGGCATCGCCTGACGTCACCGTTTAAAGTCACGATCGTCACGAGAGACGATGACGTCATCGAGGCTACCATACGCGGACACGAAAACGCAAAGAGGTGGCCCTATAAATGCTATCTGTCCAACCGGCGCCTCGCGCTGGCCCTCGGAAGGTGACGTCGAAAGATGCTCCTCCGCGGCCTTGTGGCCCGGGGATGCTCGACTGACCTTGAGGGCGAGGGAAGTGTTTGCGCGACCGCGAGCAGGGAAACGCATCTCGCACGACTGGCAACAGCAACGGCCGAAAACGTGCACATTGAGTGGACGCAACGGGCTTGCGACACAGCCGGGCGCGGTAATAAAGTTTTGTCGCGCGCACGTACACTCGAGTGCGCAAGAAGGGAAGGACGATCCGACCCCACTTTAGTCACGCACTACCAACTTGCAGCCGACGTTAGGCGATCCGACGGAGCCAATCGGGCAGCGTCGAAAGTGCATCGTCATGGTGTTCGTCAGTCTCCTCTACTTCCCCGTGACGTCATCGCGTCCTCCGACGCGTTGATTGGACGCGATGCCCGGCCGAACGTTGACGCCGCGCTCAATCTCGCCGCGATGACGTCGAACTGTTGGCGACCGTACGACCGTACCACATCATGGCGTCTGTCTGAAACCACGTGGGCGTGACGCAACCGCCGGCAGAGACGCGCGATAAGATCTACGCATGCGCACCTCAGTCACACCTTGCTTGTTCTTCTAACCGTCTCGTTCAAGCTTACGGTTTGTGTGAAGCTTCTGAAGAAGCACGGTCAGAGAACTTCGTGTTTCGCGTACAGTCCGTTCTCCCACGTTCGTTTCTAGCCAGGTTCGTGACAGCGTTACAAAACAAAGCACTGAGTGATCGTTCCTTCGTCCAAGACTCTCAAATGAATAAAAAAACAAAAAAGAAGAAAGAAAACGTTTGAAGCCAAAGACCTCGTGACGCAGAACATGTCAATGAGCGATGGTTGCAAAGACCGCAGAGGCTAACGAGCGACCGCCTGACAACTTGTTTCCAGTAGCAAGCCGGCCCCGAAAAGAAGCCAATGCACTGCAAAAATACGGCAAAAAAAAAAAAAAAATGAGGTTGGAGTACGTCGGGCAGCACTGTGTGAACAGTCTAACTTCGCCAGGAGTTCGAAGGTTCGCTGAACCGGTCGAATCTCGAGTTCGACAAAAGTTCGCGACATCTCTAGTTAGCGGACAATCGCAGTGACGTTTCACCCAAACTACTCACCCTTGAAGAATAAATAAAATAAAGCACAGAAAAACCAGATGAACAAAAATTATCACGGTACCGACAGAAAAAAAATGTAAAAACTTGCATATTCGGCGAAACGATATTCACCGATAACACCCATTTATTTCGCCGAATCGGTGAGCAAACAAACACACACAGACCAGAAAAGAACGCACAAATACTACTCCTACCACTATTATACTATAAATGAGTAGTAGTAGTGGTATTTATTTTATACTACTACTAAGAATAATGATGCAGCGCCACGAGTCTCGGAGTCCGCAGGTTCGTCGACTTTCCCCAAGGACTTTTTCCTCTGCAGTATCTCAAGGTTGACGCTACGTGTACAGTGTCATTTTTCTATTTCTTTTTTTTAAACTCGAGGACATTTTTCGAAAACGATAACAACAAAACGAGAGAAAGAGAGAGAGAGAAAAGTGTTCCGTATCTATTCTGGTTCCTTTCAGCGCGAGGCAGGCGCGCTTATAAATATCCACCCGACCGAGAGGGAGACGCTTTCATAAACCCCGGTAATTGGTCGGTCCCGTGGCCGAGCGAAGCCAAACCACTGACGTACGCTCGCTCGCACGCACGCACGCAAGCACAAACCACCTGACCTCCGTGACAGATCAGTGTCCATTCAGACGAAAGCGCCGCAGAAAACCGGGGACAAGGAAGACAGGAGAGCACAGCGCTACATACAGCTTTAAAGTTTTATCGAAAACGCACTATTATTTATGGGCACCATCGCCCTTCCCCACGTTAGAAGGCGCATTCCTTATCGGTAATGTGCGCCGACAGTGCACTTACGCAGCCTTCCTCTCCTGCCAACCTTATATCTAGGGTTCGGATTTTTTTCGGTTTAAACCGATAAAAGGACGCCGAATTCATTATCGGAAATTCGGTTTTAACCGAAAAAGGTCAGTTTTTAGGTTCGACGTTTTCGATTTAAACCGATAAAGATCGATAAAAGTACGTCGAATCCATTTTCTAAAATTCAGTTTTAACCGAAAAAGGCCACTTTGACCTTCCAGTCGTACCGCAGAGCCGTGGCGAAAAAGTGGAACGACTGTGTCTATCGAAACGTGTCCGAATGTATGGGATACACGGATGCCATCACGACGTTATGGTTTAATGTGCGCATCATCGATGGGAACGTGAAGTCCGAAATGCCCCATGACCTCGCCATGTACGAACGCGTTTTCAAACTCGTTGTAAGGAAGACTGACATGATGCAAGCTCTGCGTGTCGTGTTGTGCTTCAGAACATCGCACCGTGTTTCTTTTGGCGGTCACACACAATTGGCTGATTGGCCAATTTTGGCTCAGGCAGCGCTTCATCTCCTCAGCATGTCAGTGTCCAGTGTTAGCTTTGAAAGAACTTTCTCGAAGCTCAGTGTCATATTAACAGGAAAGAAAGAGTGCGGATCAACGAGGACAACCTGGGAAAGTACATGTGTGTGTGTAATATAATAAGATCACGTAATCCTGATATACAGAAGGTGAAGTTCCATGATTTTGGGCATAGGCTTCATATCTGACTTGTTTGTACTTCTGTTTTTTTTTTTCTTGTTTATTTTACAGTTGCACGCATTTGCCGAATGAAGTGTCCATTTTTTTTTTTTTTTTCAAAGTATATGTCCCGTTATTCTTTTAGTGATCACAGAGCTAGAAAAATAATCTGATCCGGTGTCCGTTGGTGTTTATTTTATAATCACCGAAAAAAGCCGATAAAGTTTTGTGGGCATGAATATACGCCGAAAAAAAAAAAAAAACCGAAAACTAAATTTTAAAGTAAACACCGAAAAAAGTACGCCGAATTTTGAAAAAAAAAAGAAACTGAAAACGCGGAACTCTACTTATATCGTACGCTTCGAATAGCTCTCTCTCCGTTTTGTTTACAAGTTTCCCGAGTATTTTTGTTTTCTGCAGACTTCGTTACAGTGCGCGTGATAGGGCGCGCGTGTTCGCGCGCCCTATCATTACGTACACCTTTTCGCATGTCACTGGTATCTCGTAGACCACTGACGTAACACAGTCGACGAACCATGTAGCGCCTTTCGTAAGCGCACCGTCGGTCGTCCCATCCCCATCCGCAAAATTCGGAACCGCATTCGACCAGCAATCCGCGCTTTCACTTTACATCATAAAATCAAACAATAATAATAAAACAAAATCTGGATGGTATTTTATAAACCGGGTAAAGGCACGAAACGTCCTTTTGTACAAATGAGTTTTCGTGCCAGAATACGGTGAAAGTAATTTTATCATATTCATATAAGCGAGCATCCTTCTAGAGACACATCGCATCGCTGGGAAATCTTCGCAGTTATGAGATCGTCTTAGGAGTCCGTGACACAGTCCAGAAGATGCGCTCAAAAATAAATGAAGTTTTTGTTTTTTTTCCCTTTTTGCTTTGGAAAATTCACTTCAAGCAGACGCCTATTTTCTAAACATAAAAATTAACGAAGAACACGGCGACATTTTATTTGGGCCCAACAATAAAATAGTGGAAGAGAAAAGGCGGTTCCTCACCGCAGCAAAGTACTCGTATAACGTGATAAGGCGCGAGTCAACCCAGAGAAAATATCCCAATATTCAATAATGGCAACCAGTGGCGTCACTATAGGGCCAGCAGCACCCGGGGCGGTGGCCCTCGGCGGCACCCCTCTTCGTGACGCCACTGATTGCAACACCTCCTATCGGTTTCAGTTTTCAACACGAAACCTCAACTGCATGCTCGGAGCCACAAACCTAAAAACAACCTGCAACCTGCCAAAAAAAAAAAAAAAAAAAAAAAAAACTAGCACACACGTCTTGTTTGCCGAAGTTGCTATCTAGAAGGTGCTGTCAGCATGGGCGGATTCGAACTGGTTCGCCTCTCTTAAATCAAGACCCGCTAACGACAAGTCTCTCTCGGCTGGTACATTTGATGCTGGGATGCCGTGAACGAACTGCGCTACAAGAGTGAGGTACGGAAACTCGGGCTGGCGGACGTTTCCGCATCACCTATTCACTCTGCGGTCGCACACGTTTATGGCCCGCCTCGACAAACGTAGATCCGGAGCCGCGGATATCCGCATTCGCAGCCCCTGGCATCCGCATCCGATACGCCAAATCCGATTCATTTTTATCCGCATCCCCCAGTTGACTGCATGTATCCGAGGATATGTGCAGGGCTCTACCGATAAGGAATTCCCCATCTCACGCTGGGAGGGCGATTGTACACATAAATAACTGTGCGTTTTCGATAAAACTTAGTCGCAAGTAGAGCTCTGTGCTGTCTTGTCTTCCCTGTCCTCGTTTTTCCGATGCGCTTTCATCTGAACGGACATGAACCAACTCGCCATTTTGTTGAGATCGGCGGCACAAGCCAAAAGGCGAGCGCCATAAAATCAAGCAACCTGTGAAAGCCGTATGGCGTGCACGAACAAAAGCGTACTAGCTTGCACTGTGCCTTTTAAACACACCACCGAACTTGTCGCCCCAACTGATGACAAGTAGCCTGGGCAACAGTTCGTGACGTCACGGCGAGGCAAATCCTTTCCTCGCGACGTCACAGGTGGAAACCCTAAGAGGGCGCCACCGCAACGCTTCCGCAATGTGCATTACACACCAGCAAGATTGTAGTTCTTGGAAGACAAGTGGGGTTCGTTCTGAGCCTGTGCTGCGAACACCACGCTCAATTACGGCGCCAAGTGAGTACCACCTATACATGACACTGCACTGACGCCACATCAGCGGCCATTGTGGTGGCACCGCTGCTGAGCGCGTACCGGTCTGCACCTCACATTTTCGCACCATCAAATTTGTTTTTCCTCGGTGCGCTCCCTTGTTGGATGTATTGGCGACTCTAGCTATATCCACGCCGCATAGCGGCAACGCCAAGAAGCTCAGGAGAGGAGGTCGTTTCGACCCTGTCGTCTGCTTAGTTCTCGCAGGCAGCATAGAAACAAACATAGTTTCAAGTAATTATTTTCATGCCCACGCCGAGTCATTCCTACGCACAGACCGGAAGAAGGTTTCTACTGACGAAAAATCGCTTTGCTTTTATCACGGGTACAAAATTTCGCGATTGCAAGTGGTATGCAATGTATTGGTATACGTATATGGCGTGCATTTTTTGCGGTACCTATTCTTTCAGTTTTTTTTTTTAAGACTCGCAATTCGCTAGAATTAGGTCCTCATGATAATTGTGTCGTTTACAGTATTCAAAAAAAAAAGTCAGCTTCATAGATGCATTTAGGTTATTTGTGTGTCATTTCATATTGGTAAGAATTTTGATAAAAAGACCGCAGGGAAGTGTTGTTTCAATCTTTCACAAGACGATACTAAAACGTGTACCACAGCAGGCCTTTTTTTACAGTGAGTGGCCAGGATCAGTGCTCATGTCAAAACGATTGTACTCACCACAGTTCCTAATATGATGGAGTTAAAATGAGAAAACTGCCTAAAAACGATTCATCTGTTTCATACTTGTCTTGCTCTTATGGCACTGAGAGCATGTCCTGCCGGAAACGTCCCTTTATTTTTTTTTCTCTCCACATGTTTGTTCACCTACTGTGTATCTCACGGTTGTACAGGGGCGACGGAGACCTTGTCAAGTAGCTACATGCTACTTTTTTTTCTGACTTCCCCTCTCAAGCGGGGAAAAATAAAAATGGATTGATTCCTTGATTGATGTCTAACGCTCACTGTTATTCAGCTTTCCCGCAGCGCAACAATCAAAGGGTAAGCGTACCTCCAGGCCCGTTTACACTAAATCATATGTTGGCTGTAGCAATCAACAAAAATAGTTTTGTTCCTTCAGTTTTGTACTCAAAACTTACAAAAAAGAACAGCAGCTATTTTGCAAGTCGATGCTATCTGCTGCATAATTATTACGTGCTG
Organism: Ixodes persulcatus; assembly: GCA_013358835.2. NCBI lineage: Eukaryota > Metazoa > Arthropoda > Arachnida > Ixodida > Ixodidae > Ixodes > Ixodes persulcatus. The sequence goes on along the minus strand of JABSTQ010010085.1, from coordinate 44,651 downwards.
TAAGCTTTGTAAAAACCAGTCTCAACCACCAAATAAACATCTCGTTACCTGCATGAAATTGTCCCCGACTTGTCAGCATGTCCAGCAGCTGAGCCATATCAGCTGCATGGTAAAAGAAATGGAAGGCACAAATGGAAATGTCATAAAAGAATTCTGAGGCTAACAAAAACACTTTACAAGCGGCATTGTAAAAAAATGCTGTATTTTTCTCAGAGTTTTTGTTATTGACTTTCTTTTGCAATCTGACACGGTTCCCATATATTAAGAAATTTCATTGGTATACAAGTGCCTCAAACTTTGTACTTCATGAAGGCTGGTTCACACATTTACGCTGAGTTCGACCGATTGCGGCAGCAACTGCTATTACTTAGGACAAAATGGCAGAATTTGTGGGATTATGCCAATGGCGTAAACATTGCACTAACTGTTTCGAAATGCAGGGGGAGGCATCGCCGATCCTGTCTAAATGCAGCCCCCTGAATTTTGAAACTGTATTGCCAATGCTGCCTTTTCGTAATACCACAGACACCGCCATCCTGTCATTAGAAGTTGTAAGTGGCTGCATTTGCACTCAATCAAATGCAAAGCAAGTGTAGGAACCAGCTTTAATTCATTCCTATCAATAAATTTAGATCGTTCTGATTTACAGAGTGGTTTCTACTAAAATTTCGAAATCGCACAGTATACTAGGCGACAGGTTAGGAATGCAGCGGCAAATGCCAGGCAAATGCACCTCAAAGGGGTTCAGTCACTCCAAGCCAGTTTCTTCCACTCATTGGAATAGCTCCAGGAACTAATTTTTTTTTCAGACCGGCTCCATATGCCGTTGTCAACACCCGCTGCGGATGCCGCGACTTCTTGTAGAAATATTTTTGTCCCTTTTCATCCAACGCTATCTGCTTTTATCCGGCTGGCTGAAGGACGTAGATTTTCATCCATTTTTAGAGATGGTTTGTGCGAGACGACAGAAAGAGGTTACTGTCATCACGACGACGATGATGTTACACTGAATTTATAAGTTGCAAAGTCGCCACGGGCACACAGAGGAGCGTATGGGACCGGTCCCATAGTGTAGCTGTAACATAACATACATAATTGAATTTCACTCAGCTGCTATGTGTCCATGGCTATCGCGGTGATGAGAGCGCCGATTCAGAAAATATGTTGGTGGCATCGGCGCCATCAGCCCAGTAAAACCCTGTGGTAAAACCTGGCACACCGCCAGCTCGCCGCTAATCCTCCCCTTCTCCTACTGCCCGGTGCCATAGTACACGTCATGACCGTCAAAATTAAGCCGCAGCTTGTTTTGCGGTGAGTTGGTGAGGAAGAAAAACTCAATATTTCAATAATTTTTCGTGTAGAAGTTAAATAAAACGAAACGAAAATCTATGCCTGTTCGGCATTCAGTGAACATTAAAGGTTTAATGTAAAAGTTATTTGGCAAAAGTAAAAAGGTCATTTCGTGGTAAGCAGTGATAGAGTGCAGAATGCACTCTATCACTGCTTACCACTAAATCTATCAATGCAGAACAGCTAAGTCAAATAGCAGTCAGAGTGGGAAACAGAAATCAGATGACAGTGATGCGACCGCTATACTCGCTGGAATTAATGAAAAACTGGAGTCGCTCATGTCACTAAAGGCAACTGTTTCTGCCATCGAACTGTCTGTGAGCATGATGTCGGCGAAATATGACGAGGTACTCCAACATATGCGTCAACATAACACCGACATAAAAGATCTAAAAAAAAAAAGGGTGACAAACATAGAAAACCGTGAAAGAGAAGTAAACGTTCAACATATTGCCCAGGACTTGATTGCACTCGAATGGCAAACTAGGAAAACGAACCTTGAGATAAACGGAATCCCAGTGTCTGAGCATAAGAACCTTCTTGACAAGTTGAACCAGATCGCTGTAAAACTGGACGTGCTGGTACTTTCCGAGATTGAGGTTGTTGCCTTGCACAGGCTTCCGGCACGACCAGAAAAAGTACCCGGGATTATCGTTCGCCTTGCAAGACAGGACACCCGTGAACAGTGGTTCAATCAACGGAAGAAACTTAATCGCACAGGAGAAGACGCATACATTCTTGAGAACTTGACTACCCAAAACCGTGCTCTGCTCTGGAAAACAAGAGAATGGGCAAAGCAAAATGATTACCGCTACATGTGGCACCGAAACGGTAAAATTTTCGTGGGACGAACCGACGGTGATAAGGCCATTCATATCAAGAGCGATATGAACTTGAAGCATTTTAACTGAATAATGTTACAGTTTTTTTGTTTTTTTCATGACTGCTTCCATAAAAATTATGCCAGTGCTGAACTATTTTCTGGCCTCTGAATTAAAATCCTATCTCGGGAATGAGTATAGTAAGTCGCTCAAATGTGTCCACTTAAACACTCATTGAGCTCGGAACAAAACTGAAGAGCTTGCTTTATTTTTTAATGAATTCTGTTTTTGTTCAATGTTATGTTTTCAGAAACATGGTATTCAGACGACAGTGATGTTTTTGAACTGCCAATGTATAATGGATACTTCCTGAATAGAACAACTGGGCGCGGAGGAGGTGTGTCGTTAATGCTTAGAGATAATATGTATGGTGAGGTTTTAGAAGAATACTCGATCATTAATAAAGACTATAAAGTGCTATCCCTGCTTGTGAACAAGAATCTTATCTCTGTGTTTTATAGGCCGCCGGACGGGAATTTGACGTCTTTTTTTGCTTTTCTGGAAACATATTTTATGTTCGCAACAGAAAACAAATATAATATTATTCTGGGGGGTGATTTTAATTTAAATATGCTTCTAGATACCCCAAATAAAAGACAATTAGAAGTACTAATTAACAGTAGTGGTTGTACGAATGTCATTACCTCACCTACCAGAATTACAGCAGAATCATCAACTTTGCTCGATTTGTTTATAACAAGCTTTGAATTACACTGCGTAAAATCGGGGATAATTAGCACAGATATAAGTGATCATCTAGGTATATTTTTGTGTGTCAAAAAGGAAATATCTAAAACTACAAGGACCAGATTTCGAGGATCCCTTCAGAATATTACTGAGTATAACCTTCGTGAATTTAGGACTAAAATCTCGGAACTAGACTGGAACGAAGTCTATAATGAAATGAACGCTGACGAAGCATATAATCTGTTCTTAAACAAATTTCAGCAACTATATAAATTGTGCTTTCCTTATAAATCTGTTAGATTGACCAAACGAAACCGTAAACCATGGGTAACACCGGAGCTTCTTATTAAAATTAATTGAAAATATGTATTGTACAAAACGTTTGTGGAAACAAGGGAGCCTGAAAACCTTAAAGTTTTCAAATCACATCGAAATAGACTTACAAAGGAACTAATAATAATAATCTTTATTTTTTATGTGTCCACAAACAGCACATGGCCTTTCGTGTGGTACACTACATATTTTCGAACATAACACAGGAAATCAAATACATTAAAATAAAACTATACAGAAGAAAATTGGCTGAATGCAAAAACATGCGTAAGCACAAGATGGCTTCACCAAACTATACAAGTAATATGCCTTCCAGATTACGGCTAAAAGTTGATGAGTCACTAAATATGTCTAGCCGTGAAGAATCGATCTTATTAAATTCCGCTTGCATTCTTACCAACGGTGATGTGACAAAAAATGTGAGTGGGTACAAAAGTCTGTGACTACGGCTCGAGCGTGATGGGGCATGGAAACAAGTCGAGCTTAACAGTCCAGGGGAGTCGACGATCCCATTCGCAACCTTGTATAAAAATAAAATATCCCGATAACGTCGTCTGTCCAGCAGAGAAGATAAACCGAGCTTCGTAAGCAGCCCTTCGTAACTGTAGTACCACTTATGTCTAAAGAATCGATCGTAAACAATAGCGATAAAACGATTTTGAACTCGCTCAATAGAGCATGATGCAGTATGACTTAAAGAATTCCAGACAACAGATCCAAACTCAAGTTTTGAGCGAACAAGACAGCAAAACAAGCGAAGATAACATGCATGCGAAGAAAATTGTTTGGTAAAGCGAGAAAGTGCTCCCAAGGTTCTAAGGGAGGCATTACAAGTGACAAACACATGGTGATTAAAGTTCAACGCGGTATCTATAAAAACTCCAAGATCACGAATGACACTAACACGCTCGATGACGTTGCTATCAAGAACATAGCAAAACGCAAGTGGGTCTCGTTTTCTACTAAGACTAATTGTTTTTGTCTTCAGTTCGTTCAGCAGGAGGTTATTATCGTGACACCACTTAGACACTTCACACACATCATTCTGAAGAAGTGCACACTCAGAATGCGAACGAACCTGACGAAACAGTTTCATATCATCTGCAAATAATAGCACTTTAGAATTTTTAACCGAAAACACATTGTCATTAACAAAGCACAAAAACAGAAGAGGGCCTAAATTGCTCCCCTGGGGCACACCTGAAGACGAAAAGAAGGGTTCGGACATAAATCCCGAAACGCGAACGAAATTCCTACGACTGGAAAGGTAACTTCTAAACCAACAACAGTACGTCGAACAGAGCCCATAATCATCCAGTTATGCAGAAGCATATCGTGATTTACGCTATCAAATGCTTTTGACATGTCGAAGTATATTACGTCAACTTAACTTACTTTATATCATCTGCAATGAGGACAGACGTCACATAGAAAAAGCTTACCAATGTTCTAAATCGTTCACATAGCATAAAACATATCCAAAAAATACGCCTGAATGACACGGACCTAATGGATCAAGCACTAGCAAACGCTTTCAATGATTATTTTGTAAACCTATCAAGAGATGATCCCGATACAAATGCTTGCGCGTATATTGAACACAGAAGTAGTAGCTCTATCTTTCTCCAGCCAGTAACTGATAATGAGGTGACACAAGCATTTTTATCACTAAAGAATAGTAGCAGCTGCGATGCTGACGAGTTACAAATAAGTCCGATAAAATACGTTTTAGATCTCATATCGCCCTGTTTGACGTATATCTTTAATTTGTGCTTGTACAATGGGGTATTTCCCCAAAAAATGCAGATTGCGAAAGTTAGCGTTCTCTATAAAAAAGGTGACAAGAATGATATAGGTAACTACAGGCCAATCTCAATTTTATCAGTGTTTTCAAAAGGCCTCGAAAAAATTCTACTTTCGCGCATGGTACAGTTCGCAGATAAACACGGTTTAATCACTCCATCACAGTTTGGGTTTCGCAAGCACCGTTCTACAGAATTGGCACTTTTAGAGCAAAAAGAGTACATTTTGAAACGCTATGAAGAAAAAAAAAACGACTCTTGGTATTTTTATTGGTTTCAGCAACGCATTCGATCACTTAAATCACAATCTGCTACTAAACAAATTACATATGTATGGATTTCGTGGACATGCATCAACTCTCATAACATCTTATCTTACACATCGTAAACAATACGTTCATATAAATGGTTATTCATCTGATATTAAACCCATTCTATCTGGCGTTCCACAAGGAAGCATATTAGGTCCCTTCCTTTTTAATTTATATGTTAAAGATATTGTCAATATTAATAAAAGCGTTAAATACGTAATTTACGCTGATGATACAAGTTTATTTTCTACCGGTAATGCTGTCAGGAACTAGCAATAAAGGCAAATCAAACGTTGAAAGACCTAGCTACTTGGAGTCAATGTAATGCTTTAAAATCAATGATAAGAAAACAAAAGCAACTTTATTTCGCACCAAAAAGTAAGAATGATAATATAACTAGTGATATTGTTTTAAATAGAACCAAAATAGAAATTTATCTAGCTTTAAGACACTTGGCGTTATATTACACGGATCGAATGAGTTGGGATGAACACGGTAAATTATATTTCGGTAAAATTGTCACGAGTCGCAGGCTTAATGTATCGTCATCGCCATATTCTGCCCACAAATGTAAAATTAATTATTTATAATTCATTATTTCTCTCCCACATCCATTACTCCTTCTTAGTCTGGGGTACTACTACGAATACAAATGTAAACAAAATACTTGTAATACAAAAAAAATATTGCGAAGTATTTGTAACGTGTCATACGATCACCCTAGTGAACCTCTCTTTAAAAGTTTAAATTTGATGCCTGTAAATAGATTATATAAATATCGTGTATGCGTGACCTATAAATCAGAAGTACAAACAAATCTTTATGCCCTTAGTGAATTGGCGTCTCTCTCGCCAAGAGTAGCAACATATCCTACTCGAAACACGGAAATTTGGACGCTTCCCTATTTGCAAAACTAACTACGGTGAACAAATGTTAAAATATGCACTTCCTCGACTGCTTAATTTTCTTGTTGCTCACAACATTGATCTTCCCACAACATCTGTAAAAAATCTACGAGCATTTTTTTCTTTTTCAAATGTGATTGCTTAGTTCTCATGTTTCATAACCTTAATTTTTTTCTACATTGTGTAATGCTGTGCTTGCATGTACTTTGTTTGTTTGCCTCTTATATAGTCGCACCTTTTTTTGTAATATTTTCCTGTTCAAATCTTTGAAATTGCTATCTTTTCTCTTGGTTTTCATTTTGGTATACTTGTGCCACTGCTGCCATGTGTAAGGAAGGGGGGCCGAGGGCCCGTCAAGCTGCATGATGCAGCTTTTTTCCTCGGTCTCCCTCCGTCATTTGTGTTTTGACGGAAAATAAAGATCATTATTATTATTATTATTCTTTGACAAATGTGTCTTTGGGGTGTTTTCGTTTTGTTTCTGATATTGTTTGTTTATCAGGTACATGAACTATGTTCATGTTTTAGAAATATCTGGATCATTTAATTTTGTAACATGCTTTCTTTGAGGTGTTTGTATAATTTTCAATGCTGCCACTATAAGAGGGCCGAGGGCTCGTCAAGCTGCCTGTGGGTAGCTTTTTCCTTCGGTCTGCGCCATCAATGAATAGAAATAAAAAGGATTTATTACTCTTCGATCTGCCGCGGTCACTCAGCGTAGCATGGACGTGGGTCGCTCGGGTGGAATCCGTGCAGCCGTATTTGCCAGTGGGGGCAACGGCGGCAGATATGGTCGGCTTCCCCGCAATGGAGGCACAACGCGCGTCGATCTGCCGTACTTCAGTCTTCCTCGGCGAGGGTCGTTCCGGGAGGATCTACTGGAGTTGTTCTTCCGGGCGTCGAGAGTATGGCGGCATTGGAGTGTCTCCTCTGAGTGGCGCCGTGGTTTGGCGGTTAGCTTGCGGCAGTCGTCGGGCGAAGGCGGTGTAGCTCGACGTCGGTTCCTCCGGCGTCGTCATGTTGATGGGAAGTTCAGTTTGGACTGCCCGTTCGACTTCTTCGCGCACAACCTCGACGACGGAGAGGGTCGCTGGACTACTACGTCTGGCAGCAACCTCCTGAGTTCCTCCCGGACGACGTCCCGGATAATTCTGGTGATGTCCGGGGTAACAGATGTCATTTCGCTGCTAAACAGGGTGGATGTAGCGACGTCTGGATGTCACTGGTAGTGGGAAGTGCGCTCTTGGAGTGTGTGCTGAATGTTTGTTGCCTCGGTTACGAAGGCTTCGACGGTTGTCCGCGCGTTGTGGACAAAGTCTCCAAAGAAATTGTCTCTCACCCCGCGCATGAGTACCCGCCGCTTCTTGTCCTCTGTAGCTTGGGAGTGGGCACGGCTGCTCAGGCGCAAGACGTTTTCAACGAGCTTGTGACGGTTTCGTTTGGGCCCTGGGCTTGCATTCAAAGAAGGTCCTCTGCCTTCTGCCGTCAGTGTTAAGTCGTGAAAGACAGCAGCAACTCGCTTCTGATGACATCTTACGATGTTAACGATGGCTCATGGTTCTCAAACCAGAGATTAGCGGTTCCCTCTAATGCAAAGTATAGGTTCTGCAGGCGCTGTTCTGATGTCCAGTTGTGTCGCGCCAAAAGATTGTAAGGGTTGAGAAAGTCTTCAAAGTCCTCGTGAATCTCGCCGAGGAGCGGTGCCGGTGTCAGAGGCGCAAACAACAGGTAAACGATGGAAGGGCCAGCTGGTGCCTGCTGCAACTCGGTCCCCATCGTTGGCGTTTTCGTATACCTCGGCTGCTCTGACTGCTGTCCTAACTCTGGAGGCTGGCCTTGGTTGCGGCGGCTGGCTCAGGTTTGGCGTTCGTCGGCGGGGATGAGCTTTCCGGGACTTGAAAAAGGTCGAGCCCTACATATCTTCTGAGAGGTTGGTTTCACGGGCATGGAATGCGATACCCTGCACCTCCACCAAAATGTCACGAATATCAATTTATGAGGGGACAAAAACTGAAGCAAACTCAGATTTTAATTGGTCGAACTTCTGTGCAAAACCAAATAAAACAGGCTAGCGTTGCAGCCGTCGATAGCGGCATAACAGAGTGATCGACAGCTGGATCGAGACTGACTGCGAATCTCCACGCGGTGCACCTTATGTACACGCGTGGGCTTCACAAACAATCGGCGTAGAAGGTTCGGTGCGTAGAAGATTTGTACGTCGAGCAAGCAACAAGGTTCTCGAACTCACCTAAACGCGTCATTTACAGAAACAACAAAAAGGTGCATCTGTGGCCAGGCATCGCGCTTTAGTCTTTTGCGTGGGAACCAAGCACGATGACCATTCGGCAACGGGCGCGCTTACTGGGAGACGCGCACGGCAATATATCTTGGGGTATTTTGTGGATGACTGCAATGACGAGGTCGCAGTAGCTCGGTGTCGCTTCACAAAAAAAACATTTGGCACGAAGCAGGGTGTGCGTCACATCCATTATGCGGCTATCCATAGCAATCAAATGGACTCTTGAGTTCCGCTGAATGTATTTGATTTAATCGGGTCAATTTGATTTTAGACAAATTGAATATTTAATGTGTTTCAAGGTTTGTACACTTACCTTGCGTTGATGTGGTGAGAAAATAACTGCTAGCCCGAGGACTTGGCCTGAAAGCCAGGGTACCTTAAACCTGAATCGGCGCTGTTACTCTCCTTACATTTCTTATGCGATTTATTCTTTGTAAACTAGTAGTAGTTTGCATGAATGCATTCCTCTTCAAAGAAAGCATATTCATTATCTTCTTAAACGTAAACCTTTCGGTGGACATAAACCTGGTTAGGAATGACAATGAATGAAAGGAAGACTCTAACCAAAAAAATGATACGGAGCCCGACGTTTTAAGACCAGTTCCGCCCCTTGATCACGGGTGACTGTTTTTGTCCTTGTCGTCGTCTTGCAAATTGTTCGGTGTTGTTGGCTTCTTTAAAGCGGCCATTGTATCTGCACGCGCTTTATGGTTCGTAGAGCCTCGCGTGACGCACCGCAAACCGGACACGTATGCGCTTCGCAGTGTCCCAGCTGACCGGTTGACGATATTTTCGGTGTTCTGGATGTACCAGGACCACAAGGACTCTCATAAAAGGCGTCTTCGCCAGTTTCTTTCCGTGCCAAGAATAGAGCAGTTATTTAATCCAATCGTGTGACCCTCTTTTTGGACGTGTTCTGCCAGCGCACTACCCTGCACGTTATTCTTTTTGACGTCATACTGATGCTGGCGTAGACGTTCCGGGAAGTTTTTAGTTTCCCCAACGTAGGAGGCGGCGAAGTCACCACCCGGGATCCTGTAGACGAGTCCCTGAGCCTTTTCTTTAGGAGGAGGATCCTTTGGAAGCGAGAAGAGGCGTCCAATGGTGGACACCGGTTCATGTGTCACACTGACGCCGTATTTTCGTAAAACGCGCGCGAGGGTCTCGCTTGGGCCCTTGATGTACGGGACGCATACGCGGTTGGGTGGAGGAAGGGCGTGTTCTGTTTCTTTCCGTCTAAGTTTTTCGTACACGTTGTTCAAAAACCTGGCAGGATAGCCATTCTGTTTTAGGTCGTGTTTTGATCGTTGTGACCTCTTTCTTAAGAGCCTCTTCAGTGGAGCAGACAGTAATTGCTCGCCTGAAGAGTGCGGAAGCCACAGGAGATTTGTGCGTTGCAGGGTGGTAGGAAGAGAAGTTCAGGTGTCGGCCGGTGTGTGTCGGTTTTCTGTAAACTTCGAAAGTCAAACGGTTGGACTTTCTCTTCGTGAGCACGTCCAAGAATGGAAGAGAACCGTCAGACTCCAGCTCAATTGTAAATTGTATCGCCAGTTCGATGGAGTTTAAGTGATGGTGAAGGTTGTTGATTTCACTGGTTTTGACCACACAGAAACAATCGTCGACATACCGTAAGAACAAGGTGGGTTTCGGGGCGAATGTCTCTAAGGTTTGCCGCAAGATCGCCTCCATCGTGAGGTTAGCCAGGGTGACGGAAATTGCTGCACCCATTGCCGTTCCACTAGTTTGTTTGTAGAATCGACCCTTGAAAGAAAAATAGGTGCTGGTTAAGCAGAGGTCCAGAATGCGGCAAATCTCATCGATGGGGAGGCAAGTCCTCTCGGAGAGTTTGGTGTCAGACGACAGTGCCGTTCTCGCTACAGACACCGCAAGAGGCACAGGCACTCTTGTAAATAGAGACACCACGTCGATGGACACGAGACTTTTGTCATCGTGCAGTTCGAGACCGGAGGTGAGCTCGATGAAGTGGCCGGAGTTGTGCACGTACGTGTTTGTCTTCCCCGTGAGGGGTGACAGCAACCGATGTAGGTAGTTGGATAACGCACGTAACGGTGATGTGGTGAAGTCCACTATTGGTCGAAGTGGAACACTGGGCCTGTAGATTTTCGGGAGGCCGTAAAATGCAGGGGTGGACCCGTTCCTGGAGATAAGACTCAGGTAAAGGTTTCGGGAATCCGGATATTGACCGAAAATCGACGAAAGAGTCTTGTTTAAAGTTGCTTGGATCTTGGTAGTCGGATCTTTCGGCAACGTCATGTACGCAGTGGTGGCGAGACGTTTGTGGGCCTTGTCGTCATAGTCGGTACGGTCCATGACCACTGTCGCATTCCCCTTGTCGGCAGGCAGAATGACACTGTTTTTGTCTTCCTTGAGATTCTTGATGGCTGCTTTTTCTTCTGTCATATAGTTTGGACGCGATCTTCGCTGCACCTTGGAGAGCACGCTAATATCCTTCAGGCGTGCTTCTTCACGGATGCCGGGGCCTACTTGATGCAGGCCATACTCGACAGCTGTTGCCATTGAAGCAATAGGTGGTTTTGTGAAGCCAACAACACCGGGCAATTCGCAAGACGACGACAATGACAAAAACAGTCACCCGTTATCAAGGGGCCGAACTGGCCTTGAAACGTCGGGCTCCGTATCGATTTTTTGGTTAGAGTCTTTCTTTCATTCATGATTATCTTCTTGTAAAGGTATAGCGTCACTGAGGTTATTTTTATGATTATCGGCAGAAAAGATAAAATATTATAAACCTTGCAAACGTGTTTTTGTATTTTTTTACTTTTGCGTGTTTTTTTTGTTGTTTTTTTTTTACAACGCGATATTTTGTTTAGCTGGTAAAAGCCTAGGATTCAAAAAGTACCTCTGTGGTGACTGCAAAAGACGATCGTCGTCTTTGTCAGCAGAGCACGAGCTCGGACACGGGAGCTCGTGCATTCCGTTCTTCGGCGAGCTGGAATCCAGGCAGCTAGTCATGTTCCTCCGACCTGCTGTATTGGAATAAACCCTCAGTACACCCCTCGACTCGGGTTACTACACTGGCGACGAAGGTGAAGACCACAGCGGACTCAACGGGAGCACGGCAGAGCAGCAGCGAGCATGTTGGAGAACCAGACCCACCGCTTCCATAGTCCCGGGACATTCGACGCCGAAAAGGAGAGCTGGAAGCTTTATCAGATAAGGTTTCAAGCTTGTCTCGACGTCGCTAAGGTCACTGCCGACGCGGACAAAAGAAACTTATTGATCGCTTCTATTGGTCCCGAGACATTCAAGCTGCTCTACTCCCTAATCCAGCCACGGAGCTTTCTGGACACACCGTATCAAGAGTTGCTCACAAAGCTCGAAGAACATTTCGCACCCAAGAGATTCAAGGAATTCGAACGGGCGAAGTTGGTTTTCGGCTCGCCAGGAAGAAAATGAGACAATCAAAGACTTCATAACGCGGCTTAGATCAATCCTCATTAACTGCGTCTATGAATCTGAAGCCGACGTCAGAAGTTCCTCCCTTTTGACGGCATTCATCGTGGGTCTCCGTGACACGGGCGTTCGGGCACGTCTGGTGCTCGAGAAGGACCTCACTCTGGACGTCGCACTTCGCTTGGCCGAGTCAACCCTCACCGCCGAAGCAGAGTCCCGACGCCTAGACCGGGGAGACCACGCTGCGCTGCTCGTTGAAAAGGAGAAGCCGTCCACTTCTGCGCCTGTCAAGTGTTTCCGATGCGGCAACACCAACCACTCGGAGAGTTCCTGCCGCTTCCTAACTGAGTCGTGCAATGCGTGTGGCAAACGAGGCCACATTGCAAAAGTATGTCGATCAGCGGAGCGCCACAAGACAGCTGGCAAGAAAAAGGAAAAGGTGAAAACAATCACCAACGTATTCGTCACTCCAGAATCAGATGGCGAATTTGTCACTTGCATTATTCAAGGAACACCCGTAAGGTTGCAGGTCGACACAGGATCTAAGCTGACACTCCTAGACACTGACACGTGGCGGAAGATAGGGAAGCCCAGCTTGCAGAAATGCGACTACAACCTCTTCTGCTTCAACCAGAAGAAAATTACGGTTCAGGGCCGGTGCTTGTTGCTTCAGGTCACGCTTGGAAAACGCTCCGAAGAGCTAGAAGCATTGGTGACTGACAAGCGACACACCAACCTGCTAGGAAGAACGTGGATCCACAGGCTGAAGATCGACCCAAACAAATTGTTTATTCGATCTGTGGAACTGGAAGTTGAAGATTCGCTTCAGTCAATGTTGGCAACATTTCCGACCTTGTTTTCCAGCGACTTGGGCTGTTGCACTAAACTCAAGGTCCAACTTCTGTTCAAGCCTGACACGAAACCAAAGTTCTTCAAGCCCCGCCCAATACCGTTTGCTACGCGAGAAGCAGTTGAGAAAGACTTGGCCAAGCAAGTCAAGAACAACGTTCTTACACCCGTGGACTTCTCGCAGTGGGCCACTCCGATTGTGGTCGTCCCAAAGTCGGATGGATCGGTTCGAGTCTGTGGTGACTTCAGTGTCACCGTGAATCCTCAGCTCGACATAACCCAGTACCCACTGCCACGTCCAGAAGAACTTTTCACTAAACTAAATGGAGGCAACAAATTCACGAAGCTGGACTTGTCAGAAGCGTATCTCCAGCTGGAACTCGATGAAGAGGCAAGAACGGCTCTCGTGATCAACACGCACAAAGGTCTATTTCGATTCAACCGGATGCCCTTTGGAGTCGCCTCCGCCCCAGCAGTGTTCCAGCGCACGATGGACCAGGTAACTGCAGGGCTCGAAGGCGTTGCATGTTACCTCGATGACATCATCGTCACTGCGAGAGATACTCCTGAACACCTCCGCAATCTTCAACAAGTACTCCAGCGGCTACAGGAATACGGCTTCACGCTCAAGAGGGAAAAATGCGCTTTTCTTCAAGAAAAGGTCGAGTACCTCGGGCAAGTCGTTTCCGCCGACGGCTTCTCGCCTTCCATGAAAAAGGTCTCGGCTATCCTGAATATGCCAGAGCCCAAGAACCTCAGCCAGCTAAGATCTCTCCTCGGCATGGTGCAGCATTACAGCAAGTTCCTTCCGAATCTTGCTGACAAATGTGCGCCGCTGAACAAGCTACTGAGAAAAGATACCGCCTGGCAGTGGAGCTCCGAGTGCGTAGCTGCGTTTGAAAACATCAAACAACAACTGACGGCTACGGAGGCCCTAGTCCACTTCAACCCTGATCTGCCAATTTATCTCGCGGCGGATGCATCGTCGGAAGTCGTGGGCACGGTGATATACCACAAGATCAAAGGCAAGGAACGCCCCATAGCACATGCTTCTAAGACACTGAATTCATCAGAGTGTGCTTATGCACAAATAGAGAAGGAAGCACTTGCCATCATCTTTGGAGTCCGCAAATTTCACCAGTACCTTTGGGGACGCAAGTTTGTGCTCTATACTGACCACAAACCTCTGACAACCATCTTTGGCCCAATGAAGGAATCCCCGTGACATCGGCGAACAGACTCCAGCGTTGGGCCCTCATACTAATGAACTACAGCTACACAATTGAGTACGTGCCAACAGCAAAGTTCGGAAACGCTGATGGACTTTCGCGTTTCGCACAAGGTCCCGACGAGGACTTCGACTAGGAAATGGCAAGCGGAGTTTTCACCATCTCCTGTGATACAGAACATGTCTTTGCGCTCCACGCCCGGAGTTTGTCTAAGTTACCAGTGAAGGCAAAGGACATCGCCACGGAAACTGCGTCAGACCCTGTCCTCTCCCAGGTAGAGCGGTACATCAGTCAGGGCTGGCCAGAAAAGGTGACAGACTCCGACCTCACGCCATTCCATAGAGAGAGATCGGAATTAATCATCCTCAACGGTTGCATCCTATGGAATTCGCGAACCGTAGTTCCACGCAAGTTCCAGCACCAAGTAATGGAACTTCTTCATGAAGGACATGTGGACAAACAAAAATGAAGACGTTGGCACGGTCGTACGTGTGGTGGCCACACATCAACAGGGACATTGAGCGCACGACGCAGCAATGCGAGCCCTGCGGCAGTGTTTGCGACAACAAACCACACGTTCCTCTTCACCGCTGGGAAGCTCCGGAACTACCGTGGCAGAGACTTCATGCTGACTTTGCACAGCTAGATCAGCAGAGCTATCTCATTGTCATAAATGCCTTCAGCAAATGGCCCGAGGTTATGCCGATGAAATTCATAACAGCGGCAGATACCATCGACGCTTTGCAGGAGATTTTTTCTCGTCAAGGCCTGCCACAACAAATTGTCACCGATAATGGGCGACAGTTTATCAGCTCAGAATTTAAAGAATTCATGGACAGCGGCGGAATTACTCATCTCTATACCCCGCCGTATCACCCCAAGTCCAACGGACAAGCAGAGAATTTTGTGAAGACGTTGAAGACTGCTCTTCGACGTTCCTCCGGAAGAGAGAGGAAGGCAGCCATCCGAGACTTCTTGCTCAAGTACCGGATCACACCCCACACCTCAACGGGAGAACCCCCGTGTCGACTGCTCACGAGCAGGCCCTACCGGACGGTTCTCGACTTATTGAAGCCTTCCAAGGTACAGACCCATGCCAAAACGGCAAAGAAAGACGAGGGAACCCCTACCTTCACAATCAAGCAGAAAGTGTGGGTGAAACATCCTCTTTACAAACAACACTGGATAAAAGGCGTTGTCACAAAAAGAATTGGCAACGTCATCTACGAAGTTTCAGATGAAGATCACAAAATCCGTCGGGTCCATGCAGATCACCTGAAACCAAGGTTGACGTATGACGATCCCCAGACTTCAATCTTCCCAATGGATGTGCCAGGGCCTTCTCAGGTTTACACCCAGCAGGAGGCCACCGACACACAAATTCCTCCGGGGTCTCCGCTGAAGCCAGACTCCAGTAGGAGATATCCGACCCGCAGCCGCCTCAAGCCGGACCGTTACAAGCCTTCCTAAGAGGGAAGGAAATGTGGCGACTGCAAAAGACGATCGTCGTCTTTGTCAGTAGAGCACGAGCTCGGACACGGGAGCTCGTGCATTCCCTTCTTCGGCGAGCTGGAATCCAGGCAGCTAGTCACGTTCCTCCGACCTGCTGTACTGGAATAAACCCTCAGTACACCCCTCGACTCGGGTTACTACACCCATAGAAAGGCTCGTTTATAACATTGACAAAAGTTTTTCGAGCCAAGAAAGAAAGGATAATGCGCGCGAGAAATAAAGAAATATGCCAGACCGTGGAGTTTACACTGCTACCCAATAGATGGCGCCAGTGTGTCCTCTGGTTTAAGAAGTTTTAAGGAACCCAGGTTTACGAGGTCGCAAGAGTGTGAACGGGCCTTTAAAGTAAAGGCCGACGGTATACTACGAACTTATCGACACAGTGACGTGAAGTTGAGGTGCACTTGCAACTGACAATACTGATATATTGCAGATACCGACAGGCCTACAAAGTACTGGGAGATAGAAAGACCCTGCAGGACGTGGAAAAGGTGCCAGCGAAGATTTATATTGTTCGAGCACAGTGGGAGGTTATGTTCGAACAGCTATTCGAAGCAACACGGGCTTCCCGTGTTCACACGCAGCAAATCCTGAAGCTAGTTTCTGTGCTTTGTTGCCATCATCATATTAAATTTTTAAACGCATTGCGCTAATCAGAAGCAAAGTTTCACGTTTGCGTTGAGAACGCTATTTCACCTTCCTGAACCAATTTTGCAGTGAAAATGATGTATTTCAAACCAAAAACAACTTTAACCTCCTGTCCTGTTATCATCACCACCACCACAAAAGGGTCACGCGAAAATAACGAGTCTCAGATTGGCTACTGCCGCTTCAGAAGTATCCGAGTTGTTGGAATTGCTGGCCCATTTCGAGTCCGACTCGATCCGAGAAATTTGCGTCGCAGCGCGGGGATCTAGGGAATCATAGGGAACAACTCACCAGGGACGCCCGAAATTTCTGGGAAAATTGCGCCGCCCAAGTGGGCCTTGGTGTATTCTTCGGTGTAATGCGAACGACAAAGCAGCTCTCTATCCCACAGGTTTGAGTACACTGCGCGACATCGTTTGCACAAACCCAACTCCGGCGCTTTTTCACATTTTTCATCATTGAAAGGGTGCTGCCTGCCATAAAAAAATTTATCACTGGGGTTAACACCCCAACTGGGCCCTTTCTATACTTTTTTAGCAGACAACAGTCCATCAATAATGAGGAAAAAACGAGAAAACCGGAGATGGCTCGTTTGCGCAAGGAGTGTACTTTGTGTAGGAAAATCTGGGAGATGGTTTTGTGCGTGTTTATACAGCCTGAACTTCAGCTGTAGAGGAGCAATTTAGCCAGTGCAGTGCAAGCGCAAGCCTGGGGTCTTTAACGTGCACCACGCAGTAGTGATACACTACCGCCCATCGGTACAATGCTCATCCAGGTCGGAACGGGCATGATTTGAGATTGAGCCCAGGAACTCTGGGTTCTGCACCCCGAGCTTTCGCTCCACGTGCTTCGAGCTGGTGTGGGCTAGCCCACTAGCCCACCGATCCCCCTAATGTCTTTATTTTAATGCAGCTAACAGTCACAAGAACTTTTTTCTTTTATTTTTTGAAAACCAGTTTATATAAGTTTATATAACGACGTCTTCCGATACTCTCCACATTACCGTGCAATATGTAACAATCTGTTGGGTACTTGCTATGCTCTACCAGAGGTCCCTACATTGGTGCCGAAACCCGGGAGGAACGACTGAACGAAGGGAACCTGGTGGTTTACAGTAACTTTCTCTCAAGCCAAGACAGAACAATTGACGATCATGGACGTCCTCAAGAAGAAACGGAAGACGCATCGAATGCAAGTGACACGACTTATTGGGGAGGCCGACGTGTTACTACTCGTAGCTACGCCAAGCGTCAACGACCTCGAGGTTCTAATCGAGCTTATTTATCTGGCTCGCGATCAAGTGAACGACGTGGACGCGGCGATCGAACCTCTGATCACGGGGCAAGATGCAGAAGCAGAGCTTACGCATGGAATCGAGTATTTGGACAAGATCGTCAAGTACCTCACCAAAATCAAACACAAGACGAAGAGCGCGGAGGCCAGCCTCCTAGCAAGAGGACAATCACTCCCAAAATCAAAACTGATCCAATTGAACGGACACCCGAAGGACTGGCAACCCTTCTGGCAGCAATTCGATACCGCCATTCATCAAAATCCGGAAATCACGCCATCAGAAAAGTTCAACTATCTGCGATCAGCGCTGACCGGCAATGGAGCAGCCGCCATCGGTAGATTACAGCCGAACGCTGAGTGTTACGCGGAGGCCATCGAGCACCTGCAGCAGAGGTTCGGGCAGCAAGAGACGCTTATCCAGGGCCACACGGAAGGTCTCATGAACATACAGCCAGTACCACGGCAACGAAACACCCGAGCCCTACGGCGTTTATACGACACTCTATAGGCGCACATCAGAGGCCTTAGGGCGTTGGGGGTGGGCGAAGAGGCGTATGGGCCTATGCTCTATACAGTACTTTCCCGAGTGCTACCGAGAGATATTGCTCTCGATTTCAACCGGAAGATGTCGGCGGAGGAGACCGGGAATGCCAACGCCGCGAGGGCATCAATGACAGACGCCAGCTCGGAATCCGCCCCACAGCAAGTCCACCTGAGGGCTCTGCGGTTTCTTCTCGACTTTCTACGCATCGAGGTGAAGAGCCGCGAAAGGACATCAAAGCACCAACTGGAAGACGTCGTTGGTAAGCCCAGACCTTCTTCTCTGACGCGTGATTCTGGGACGAGGTCAACGCTTGACGCTCAGACTCACAGCTCTACCGCGGATGGCTTGGAATGCTTCCTTTGCAAATCAAAAGCGCACGGAACACCAGAATGTAACGCAGGAATAGGGATAACGGAGAAGACGCGTAGGTTGCAGGCAGACCGGAGGTGCTTCCGCTGCACGAAGGCCAATCACATGGCAAGAATATGTCGAGGAGCGCCCAACTGTGGCAAGTGTCGAGGCAGGCACGCGTCCACCATGTGCGACCCGAGTTACGCGCCGGGACGAACGTCCACCATATCGAATGAGACGGAACCGAAGGGCCCGGCACCGGTCGCTATGCATGTACGTGGAAGGAACAGCAAGCCGGCAGTGCTCCTACAAACGGTTACTGCGTGGGCAGAAGGTACAAACACAAGGAAACTTGCCCGTATAATCTTTGACAGGGACAGTCAGCGCTCCTTTGAAACTGAAGAACTATCGAAGCGATTGGACTGCAAATTGCTCGGGACAGAGATCCTGACAATTGGCGTGTTCTGGGGCGAAAGCACTGAACGCACATTTCGCAGGGTTCAGGTGACTTTGTGAGACCAACTCTGCAACAAAAGATGCGATATCAACGCTCACGAGACACGCACCATATGTGAGCAGGATCTTCCGAGCCCAGATGAAGGCATCGTGGCAACATTAGAGGAACTCGGCTGTTTCGTGGGAGACAACATGACCGGGCTGGAACAACGCGGTGTCGACATACTGCTGGGATCAAATCACTACTGGGGGTGCATTACAGGAAGAATTCACCGACTGAGTGGACGCCTGACTGCACTGCTGTCGGTAGGGCGGCCCAGGGACGGACAGGCTCGGAATCGACCATCGTGAGTTGCTCTCAGGTGATTGTGCTAATAGCAACGCTGCAGGATATAGAAACCACATCGGTTTTCCGACATTTCTGGGAGCTAGAAAGTGTGGGAGTTAGCGACCCGCCAGTAGAAAATCCCTCAGACAGCGCAGTGAGACGAGAGTTCGGAGCCAACATTACCAAGACCGCCGGTAGACACGAAGTGGGCCTTCCATGGAAATCGGACGTAAGGCTGGCAGACAACATGGAGGTGGCAAGAAGGAGGTTGGATAATTTGAGTAAGAAGTTGACCAAAAATCAAAATCTCCTACAGAAGTATGACGTAGCCATTCGGCAATACCAAGACAACGACATGGCGGAGAGGATCGATGAAGAAACAGTGAAAAAAGGTGCAGCAAGTGTGTATTACATGCCCCAACAGGCTGTTCTCCGCGAGAACAGCACCACCATAAAACTTAGTATTGTGTTTGACGCTCCTTCCCACGGCGCAAACTGCAAATCCCTGAACGAGAACTTGGAGAGTGGACCGAACATGAATCCAGATCTCGTCGCCCTACTTCGGAGGCTTAGGACGCACCCAGTCGCGTTAGTGGCGGATGTGGAGAAGGCTTTCCTGCAGATCGGAGTCAAGGCGGAGGATCGTGACGCACTGCGGTTCCTCTGGTACATGGAACCACCGATCCCAAATCATCCTGTACCATGGATAGAGACTTGGCGAGGGACGAGGGTGACTCTGGGCAACGTCGTGCCCGTTCCTTTTGGCGGCTACCTTGCGGCATCATTTCGCGGCGATGGAAAACACGTACCAAACAACGGGCGAAAAATTAAGCAAGTCCGTGTATGTTGATGACCTGTTGACCGGAGCGAGCAATGAAGACGAGCCTATAAAGTTTTACGTTGAGGCCAACGAGGTGTTTAGGCAGGCCGGTATGAGACTCCACAAGTGGGGTTCAAATAGCGCATCACTAGGGGAGGTGTTCGAGGAGGACGGCGAATGCCAAAAACCGCTCGTACAAGTCGCGGGCGAGCTCAAGGTGCTTGGAGTAACTTGAAATCCCAAAGGGGACACTCTCATGTTTTCGCTCGAGCACGTGATGCAGACTGCTCGCCACCAAGAAAATACGAAGCGCTTCGTGCTGCAAACGACAGCTCGCGTTTACGACCCTCTGGGATTCTTGTTGCCATTCGTCGTGGGAGCCAAGATCTTGTTCCAGGAAATCTGGAAACTAAACCTGGACTGGGACGATGTGCTAAAAGATGACCTGCAAGACGAGTGGACCGGGTGGTGCAGCGAACATGTCGAGCTAGAAAGGGTCAAGATCCCAAGGTTTTGCGACGACGGATTGCACGGCAAGGTGAGCCACCGAGCATGGCATACCTTCGCCGACGCCAGCACCGCTGCGTACGGAGCCATGGTCTACGTCCGCACTACCGACGACACAGGAGCGGCGACGACGACGTTATTACTCTCACACGGCCGAGTTGCACCCCTCAAAACTGCCACGCTGGCGAGATTGGAACTGATGACCTGCTTGATCACCTCAAGGAGGTCCAAATACGTTCAAACCTGCCTTGAGATTGAGGTGAAGGACGTTCACTTCTGGACGGATTCAATGATCACGCTTTATTGGATCAGGGAAGCGACCTCCCGATGGAAGCTCTTCGTCAAGGATCGAGTGCAAGAGATTCAGAGCAATTGTGGATGTGCGATGTGGCACCACTGCCCGGGAAAAGAAAATTCCGCTGACCTCATGATACGAGGTCTCACCGCGTCCCAGTTGGCTTCCAGTTCACTGTGGTGGTCGGGACCAAGTTGGTTGCCACTGCCAGCGAGAAAATGGCCCAAGGAAATGTGCGGACAACTCCCTCGAGACACCCTGAAGCAGAGGGAATCGAGAGCAGAAGTGCTTGAAGTCACAGTAACGCCCATTCTAGAGTTTATCAATATCTCGCGATTCAGCTCTGCTTCAAGAATCAACAGAACGACGGCGTGGATTTTTCGATTCCTCCGCAACTCAGGTCAACTGAAAGACGAACGGGACCACTGACAGCCGAGGAGATCGAGGCAGCGCGAACTCACTGGGTACAAGAGGCACAGCACTCGGCGTTCGCCACCGAGCTTCGCTGCGCGACCAACGCTACGAAGACCCCGCCTGGTTCTCCCCTCCAAGACTTTACTACTTTCATCGATCGGCTGAGAGTACTTCGCATTCAAAGTTGCCCTCCAGTTCGTCAGCATTACGTATGACGAACGAACCCCTATCGTCCTGCCCAAACAGTATCGACATTCAACTTTGCTGGCAATCGACGCGCACCGATACCTGCTGCACGCGGGAGTCAGAGATACTCTAGTGCAGCTCCGTAACCAGTATCGGATTCTGTAGAACCGAGAGCTGGTGTAGAAAGTGGTGCGTGCCTGCGTGACCTGTAAGCGATTTAGCGCGACCCCCACGAGTGTCCCCAAGGGGGCCCTTGCCGGATTCCCGGTCAACGCGAGTGGACCCTATCGAGGTAGTGGGCACGGACTTTGCGGGTCCCCTCTATGTCAAGGGCAAGGGCCTCACATGCAAGTCCTGCGTGATGCTGTTCACGTGTGCAATCACGCGGGTTGCGCACCTGGAATTGGTTCCAGACCTGTCGACCCGGAGCTTTTTCTTTGCCTTCCGTCGATTTGTGCGGCGCCGAGGACTGTGCCGCGAAATTTATTCCGACAATGCCTTGATCTTCAAACGAGCTTCGAAGGAACTCCTGGAACTGTGGAAGGCGCTGCGCCACCCAGACGTAGTCAGCCATTTTGCGAACGCGGGTATCCATCGGAGGTTAATTGGCGAGAAAGCCCCATGGTGGGGAGGATTTTACGAGAGGCTTCTGCGCTCGGTAAAGGTGTCTCTTAGAAAGGTTATCGTAAGGAACTGTCTGGACACAGAGGAATTGACCACCGTTTTGATTGAGGTGGAGGCCATGTTGAAATCGCGGCCATTAACGTTTGTGCACGACGGGGTCGGAGAGAACAACCCGCTCAGGTCAACCAGTGGTGGGGACACGCTCGCTTCTACACCAGAGGCGCTTCGCCTGCTCTGGCGACAGCGAAAACAACTGCTTAACCGATTTTGGAGAACATGGAGGGAAGAGTATCTTCGAGAATTGAGATCAGCGAATGCCACTCAGAAAAGGCAGTCTGCGCCCCTAAGAGATGGTCAAATTGTTCTGTTAAAAGAGCCGCTTGCACGTGTGCAATGGAAGCTCGAACGAGTGGAAAGAGTGTTCCACTACCGAGATTCTAGGATCCGGTCGTGCGAAATCCGAGTGCATCGCGGCACCTCTTTCGCGAAGGCCAGTGCAGCCTGTGTATTCGTTGGAGTTTACGGAAGTTTAGAATGGACTCCCATCCCTTCGGTGGAGAGTGTGCTGGAACGTTTAAGTGGTTCGTGGTAAGCCATATCCCTGGCACGAGGAGATGGAAGACGACGAAGTGAAAGCGAGAAGATTGAGAGCTCGTGCGTCGAATCAACATAGGAATGACACGTCAAATCGCATCGCTTGCAGCTTCTAGATAGTGTAAATTAAAGTTTGCTTGAACGTAACCATTATGACTACCAGAGGTCCCTACATTAGATCCGTTCGGTATCTGCACATTTAATATACCCCTGAGAAACTTGGTAATGTCTTTGACATGCAAATCGAAAGTTGTTGGCATGGGCCGAATTAGGTCATCTACATAGCCCAATACCCAGCAGCGGACACCTGCGAATGCATGAGTTTGGTGAGTGGCGTCACCAAGGACCCCCAAGTCATGTGGGTTCGCCCTCCCACGTCTGGCTGTGCTTGGCTTTCTTGTGTCCGGAAAAAAGTGCATTCTGGTGAATGAGTCGAGCTCGGGGCAGGCTTGAACCCTTCGGGACCCCCCGGGGCAAGGCAACACACCACGTCGGCCCCCTCTACACGTAGACGGGAGTCTAGCAAGGCCCGGTCAGGATCATTCAGTGAGTCGCCTCTCTTCACCTCTCCTCTCTGTCTTTTCTCTCGTACTCTTCTTTCCTCTTTCACATTTTTTGGCGACGCGGGCTAACGTTTGGTGGCGATGAACCTCTGTCTGGACCCACACTTGGGTACAGTTTCCCCGCCGCACTATTAGAGTAACGTCTCCAGAAAAGCCATTTATGGTATCGTGGGTTACGTAACCCGTTGTTGGGATCGGTTGTGGGCGGGGAACCGCGGATTCTGAACACTCTTTGCCCACTTATGGCGCCCACCCCTCCAAACCCCGTTAAAGGCTCGGCGTTAAAAGGCGCTGCTTTAGACAAAAAAAAAACATCCGCAGAGAAGGCAAATTAAAAATATTTACCAAGTTTTTACACGTTCATTCGCTTGATCAACGAAATCCTGTCTCAAAGCTGTCACCATTTATTGTAGTGAAGGCGCTAGACACAACTTGTAGGCTTCTCCTACAAGGCTAAAATATAGCACTGCGAAGACCTCCTCGTAGAAGTAAACAAAAAACAACAACAAAGTGACGCACTTCTTAAGCTGACCATCATTGTTGAAATGAAGTTGTCGGTGAGCGCTCATCGTACACTAAATACAAGCCGTGGATTCCTCTCAGAAGACGACTTTTTGCACACGAGTGTGGAAGAACTTTTTGAGGGGCGCAGAAGTTCTGGTGTTGTGGCTGTCAACCGTATCATGTTTCGGAGAGGCAGCGAACGAATCCGCTCCAAATATGTTATACTGATTTTTGAGAGGCACACACTCCCAGAGACAGCCAAGGCAGGATAATTGAACTGCCACATCCTCGCTTACGTCCTCAGGCCACAGCGGTACTTCCCTTGCGAGAGTTTTGGTTACGAAACACGCAGCTGTTGAGAGAATATGTGTGGAAGGTTTGATATTCAAGTGCTCGTTTCCGATATTTGCGAGGCAACTGTGGCCCACTGCGCTAATTGTGGTGGACCACATCCTGCTTGTTTGCGGGCAGGTCCGTCTTGTAAGCAATAAAAGGATATCCCTACCATCAAAGTAAAGGAGAATATACCATACCTAGAAGCCAAAAATCGGTTCTCCTGTTTGTCGAAGGGGAGATTTGCCGAGGTGGTGTGAAAGGGCCCTGCACCACGCTCGGAGTCTAGAGCCACCCAAGTCTCTCCTGAGATCTTGGCGGCCGACCTCAGGGCCCCAGCTATCCGACAGAGGCAGCAGCAGCTTCCTCCAGTCCCTGTTGATAGCACGCGTGCTACTCCGCCATCCAAAGACAGAGCGGCAGCAGTCGCGCCTGCCCGCTTTCCTATCTCCGGTATAGGGTGATGGAACGAGTTTCTCGCGTTGCTCGCTGGCGAGGGCCGCCCTACTGGAGGAGCAGCATAGTGTCCATGAAGGTCCGGTGAACGGCAGAGACCAGACAAGCTCGCGCCACCCCTCGCCCAGTTCATCTGCAACCCTTGAAGTCGGTTGTTTTGGGGGTTTGCACCCCCCCCCCCCCCCCCACCCACACACACACTCACCCGCACACCTGACCGGACCAGAACTGTTTTAAAAGCAAAGGATACCTCTCAGGTGCTCCAGACATCGTCAAACGCGGACCATCTGTCCGCTCTTAGGTCCTACCAGGACAGTATGAGTATCAGACACCCTTCGTAAAGACTAAAAAAGAATACGAACCATGTTGTTCCACCCAAATTATGGTCCGAATGTCTTCCATCTGGTTAGTGTTGGACCTGTTGTGTTACTTATTTTGCTAGGTTTATTTTTTTATATTTACATATTCACACGCCTTTTATAGATGACTGAGTGACAACAACACCTCTGGTGGTGTTTCAGGGGTCGTGCAGAATGGAGTTGCTTGCTCTCAAGTTCCCCTCTGCACGCCACTGGAAGGTGTTGCAATTCTTCTTTTTCTGGACCGCCTTGAAGTATTTTTTTTTTAATAATTACCGCCTAATAATCCTTTTAACCTTAAAGAGCGGCAGAAACTTGTATAACAGCTCCCACAAGCTTTTTTTTTAATTTTGGGTGATGTTAACGCTCATCATCCCATGTAGGGTAGTACCCGTCAAGACTCCCGTGGCAGTGTGATTCAAGGTTTTTTGTTATCTGGGCTGTGCCTTCTTAACGAGAGAGAGCCATATATTTTAGTGCGGCCTACAACTCATTCACATTCATTGATGTTTATATAGCTTCACCTGCATTACTTCCTTGCTTCTCTTGTAAGGGTATCCATAACCCATTTGGAAGTGATCATTATCCAGCTGTTTTAGAAGTTCCATTCCGTAGCGCCTAATCCTTTGAAGGGGGTTCCTAGATGTATAGACTTAGCAATACATTCAAATTGGAAAGCTACAGAAACATGCGTTTTCTTTACGAATTTGGGACATATATCTGTAAAGAAACCGGTATATCCCTCTCGTCACGCTGAACATTGGGAAATGGTAGCGCGGAAGACAAATTGCAGCTCTCAGATGATTAAATATACGCTGCCTAAATTGCTCAACCAGTTTGATGCTGGTGAGTTGCATCTGATTAAGATGTCATTTAGGCAACTTAGAGAATATTTTGTAAACCTAGATTGGTAAAATACCAGTGATCTGGTGGTTGGTTAAATGTTTTCAGGAATATTCAATATTTTTTTATTTGTGTGTTGTGTGCGTATATTATCCACCCGTTTTGTATTTTCGCATGAAGTAGCATTTTCTTCGCTGCACCTCAGTGTTGTGCCTATGAAGGGGGTCGAGGGCCTTGTCAATCTGTATTTCACAGCTTTTTCCCTCGACCTCCGCCATCAATGTAGTTGGAAATAAACGAATTATGTTAGACACGGGTGTCTGGAGTCTTTTAACCTCACTCCACTTTAGATTCTTTGCGTCTTCTATGTCACCTGAGAACGCACAGCTTCATGTTTCGGAGCAGATACTAAGGGCTGCTCAGCTCTTCATTCCACAAACGTCTGTAATGTGCCCCAAAAATATAAACCTTGGTGGAACGAAAAGTGTGCCACAACCCGGACCGATCAAAATGGGGCATGGGGCAGATTTCGCAGATAACCCACTTCAGGCAACCTTATTAATTTCAAGCGGCAAAACGACAAGGCACGATGGACCAGGAAGCATGCAAAGCAAAAGTGGTGGACGAATTATATTTCGGATTTAACTAGTTTTGTCCCTGCCAAAGTAAACTGGGGCAGATATAAGAAAGTAATAAATGGGGATTAAAGGTGCTTTGATATCCCATTGTTTAACGCCCCGTCTTTGTCACTAAAATACATCGGTAACATACTCGGGGAATATGTTTTTATATAGTTAATCTAGTTCGGCTAACTACAGTTTTACCTTCGGACAGTTAAAAGCTCGTGCGAAGCGACAATAACCTGTCATGATGGAAGGGAATTCAGCACCTTATAACCAACAATTTACGCGATGCGAGCTTGAGATGGCACTTAAAAGGACACTCACACCCCACAATTTTTTTTTTATTTTTATTTTTCGTTAGGCGATTTATTATCGTGTCGGAAGACTATCCAATTAATCTTTTGCAACAGAGTCAACATATATTCTTAATAAAGCCAAAAGACGAACTGCTCGAAACCGAAACCAAAACCTGCGCACGGAGGTCGGAGTAGTGGAGGGGAGAGAGTGGCGGAAGTCACGTAACTACACATGAACGTGCGGTTTTTTTTTGTTTTTTTTTTTTTTGCGCGCAGCAGACGACATGATTGGAGGGGACCGACCCAAGCAGCACCAAAAAGTGAATTTCAATCGACCGACGGTTGGCCAGTGTCTAGACAACTTGGCCACTTTAAGTTCTTGGCCACCGGAGACACAACCAAGGCCGGCAAGAGTCCGGCCACAAACTAGCTGTTTTTAGCTTGGCCGCCGGAGACATAAACACGGCCGGCAAGTGTTTGAAGAGAAGTGCTGATTTTCAGCTTGGCCGCCGGGGATATAAACACGGCCGGCAAGTGTTTGGCCAGAAGCTCTGATTTTCAGCTTGGCCGCGGTGGACATAAACACGGCTGGCAAGTGTTTGGTCAGAAGTGCTGATGTTCAACTTGGACGGCCGGAGATATGAACGCGGTTATGAAGTGCCTCGCCAGCAGTGCCGATTTTCAGATTGGCCGCCGGGGACATAAACACGGCCGGCAAGTGTTTGGCCAGAAGTACTGATTTTCAGCTTGGCCGCCGGGGACATCACCACGGCCGGCAAATGTTTGGCCAGCAGTGCTGATTTTTAGATTGGCCGCCGGGGACATAAACACGGCCGGCGAGTGTTTGGTCAGAGGTGCTGATTTTCAGCTTGGCCGGCCGGGGATATAAACGCGGTTGGCAAGTGCTTCGCCAGCAGTGCTGATTTTCAGATTGGCCGCCGGGGACATAAACACGGCCGGCAAGTGTTTGGCCAGAAGTACTGATTTTCAGCTTGCCCGCCGGGGACATCACCACGGCCGGCAAGTGTTTGGCCAGAAGTGCTGATTTTCAGCTTGGCCGCCGGGGACATCACCACGGCCGGCAAGTGTTTGGCCAGAAGCGCTGAGTTTCAGCTTGGCCGCCGGGGACATAAACACGGCCGGCAAGTGTTTGTTCAGAACTGCTGATTTTCAGCTTGGCCGCCGGGGACATAAAAGCGGTTGGCAAGTGTTTGGCCAGCAGTGCTGATTTTCAGATTGGCCACCGGGGTCATAAACACGGCCGGCAAGTGTTTGGCAGAAGTGCTGATTTTCAGCTTGGCCACCGGGGACATAAACATATCCGGCAAGTGTTTGTTCAGAAGTGCTGATTTTCAGCTTGGCCGCAGGGGACATAAAAGCGGTTGGCAAGTGTTTGGCCAGCAGTGCTGATTTTTAGATTGTCCGCCGGGGACATAAACACGGCCGGCAAGTGTTTAGCCAGAAGTACTGATTTTCAGCTTGGCCGCCGGGGACATAAACAAGGCCGGCAAGTGTTTAGCCAGAAGTACTGATTTTCAGCTTGGCCGCCGGGGACATCACCACGGCCGGCAAGTGTTTGGACAGAACTGCTGATTTTGAGCTTGGCCAACGGGGACATAAAAGCGGTTGGCAAGTGTTTGGCCAGCAGTGCTGATTTTCAGATTGGCCGCAGGGGACATAAACACGGCCGGCAAGTGTTTGGCCAGAAGTGCTGATGTTCAGCTTGGCCAACGGGGACATAAAAGCGGTTGGCAAGTGTTTGGCCAGCAGTGCTTATTTTCAGCTTGGCCGCCAGGGACATAAACACGCCCGGCAAGTGTTTGGTCAGAAGTGCTGATGTTCAGCTTGGCCGGCCGGGGATATAAACGCGGTTGGCAAGTGCTTCGCCAGCAGTGCTGATTTTCAGCTTGGCCAACGGGGACATTAAAGCGGTTGGCAAGTGTTTGGCCAGCAGTGCTGATTTTCAGATTGGCCGCAGGGGACATAAACACGGCCGGCAATTGTTTGGACAGAACTGCTGATTTTCAGCTTGGCCAACGGGGACATAAAAGCGGTTGGCAAGTGTTTGGCCAGCAGTGCTGATTTTCAGCTTGGCCGCCGGGGACATAAACACGCCCGGCAAGTGTTTGGTCAGAAGTGCTGATGTTCAGCTTGGCCGGCCGGGGATATAAACGCGGTTGGCAAGTGCGTCGCCAGCAGTGCTGATTTTCAGATTGGCCACCGGGGACATAAACACGGCCGGCAAGTGTTTGGCCAGAAGCGCTAATTTTCAGCTTGGCCGCCATGGACATAAACACGGCCGGCAACTGTTTGGCCAGAAGTGCTGATGTTCAGCTTGGCCGGCCGGGGATATAAACGCGGTTGGCAAATGTTTGGCCAGAAGCGCTGATTTTCAGCTTGGCCGCCGGTGACATAAACACGGCCGGCAAGTGTTTGGCCACCCTGGTCCAAATGCCCACAGAGCACCCACAGAAAATTTGTTAGGGGTCCTAGAGGTCTCTATGGGGCACCCATGGGGTTGTATGGGTGTCCTAAAATCTCTGTGGGGGCAGGCCTGTGGGCCTATGGGACATGTGGGTTACTGTGTGGGGTCCTTTGGGTACCCCACACAGCCTGTAAGGGCTCCTTTGGGTAGACCACACGGCCAGTGGGAACTCCTTTGGGCAATCCCCACAGCCTGTGGGGGTCTTTAGGTAACCCGCAGAGTCTGTGGGGATAGAATTTTGGCTTTTATGGGACATGTAATAAATTCTGTGGGTTGCTGTAGGTACCCCGCAGCCTGTGGAGATAGAGCCTAGGATCCCATATGACAAGTACGACATTGTGCGGGCTGCTGTAGGGATGCCACTCGCTAGGGGAGCGCGTTGTGTTGCTACACAAGACATGTGTGAGGCCTATGGAAAGCCCGTGGATGTGCGCCTCAAGATATATTCTACAGGTCATGCAAAATATAACTTTTTTCTAAGTCTTTTTTTTTAATTACATCGCTCACTGCTGCATGAATAGCATGAATAGCGAGGGGAAATGTTTGCGTTGATAAATCCTTCGAAAATGACTACCGACGCTGGCGTATTTGATCCCAGCGTGCCAAGGCTGGCGTGTTTTACTGCGAAAACGAGAAAAAAAACAATGCGGGGAGGAAAACACAATCAGGATATTGAGAATCTGAACACGAACGCCACAAAAAATAAATTTTACAACGCCGAACGATACTTTTTCAGGATTCTATTTCAGGCAGGAATCGACTGTCTTCTGTGGTAGTTATGATCATCTAGCAGAAATATTTCAAATGTTCACATAGCCAGACGATCTGTCCCCCGATAACTTATGTTATATGACATACCGCACCAGAGGAACGGGAATAAAAACCTTTTTTTGGACTCGCACTTTTTATTTTCACATTCTGCGCGATTTTTACCCTAAAGTAGGGGGCCGGCGACTGCAAAGAACATAGCAAATATGTCAAACAATAGAAACAAACAAAAACAAAAAAAAACATTTAAAATTTTACTCTGCCAGGACTCGAGCAAACGACCACACGATCAGCAGCACCGCGTCCTAACAAGCTAGGCCAAACCCGCAACGGAGAAGACCCGTTTTTTGGGAACTTATATGTTTGCTAAATTTGTTTGAATTGATTTTGTGGTTAGTCTCGTATTTAATTTTTTGCTACCTGTTCAGGATCGTATTTGTAATAATGTGTCATTGTTGACATGCTCAATAGTTTATTGTTACCGTGTCTCCTAACAGTTTTTTTAATGCGCTTTGCTGATCGTTTCATTGCAAGCGTGTTGAAGATACGCGAATATAGCCTCCGTAACGTCGCTAGGCATCCATAATAGCCAACGAATGCAATCCAATTCATTCCAAAATTTTTTTTTTCGCGTTTCGTAGGTCGTGTTGGCCGTGTGCGTTTCATATCTCTGTTTTAAGGTAAATTGCCGAATAGTCGTGATGCGTGGAGTTCACCTTAGTTTCAAATGTGTCTGAAAAAGAAGGAAGCGACTGTGAGCCGTGGAACTACGTCGAATCTGCTCAACAGCGAAGATCGTGGCACGGTCGTTCCAAAGTAAGTTTCTTTCTTTGTTCGTTAGGGCTAGATTATTCTTTCCTCCGTTCAAAATGCTTGTTATTGTCTCGAGATCACTCGCTTTTACCATTATTACTAATTGTGCGCGAATGGTGTTAGCTCTCCATCTTTGCGCTAATTATTGGTCACAGATGAGCGCTTACGCTGCGTACTCTCTCCAGGTCCATCAAAAGCGGCGGAAATTTTTGGCACATTTGGACGGGCGGGCAGGCGGGTGGGCGGACAGGCAGGCAGGCAGGCAGGCAGGCAAGGCGGAAAAGGGAGGGGGGGGGTTTGATTGCCTCCCTCCACCGTATTGTTTACTGGTAAACTAGAATGTCTGGAAGAGCGCGGTGCCCCTCCTTCGCCGAAGCTCTAGGTTTGACAATACGGGGGGATTCTGTGTGCGTATTTGCGTCCGGAGAGCTGGGCCGGGCAAAAGGCAGCGATTGATTGATCGAGCAGGCCCGTAGCTTCCGGCGCCCAATCGTCTGCAAGCGACTTCATTTTCGCGATTCGTAATCAGAAAAGAATTGCCAAAAATTGGTGCCGCGGTAAATTCACCCCATGGTGATTAATGCATAGCATACCGCTCCCGATCGTAAAAATGTGTGCCCGCGAAATAATTTTTGACGCCGCTTCCGGGCTTCTGGGGTAATTTACAAGCATGTCCTTAATTAAGGTAGTGTCTCGCCAGTTTATGGGAGGTATATTTTGTTCAGTGTAAGTATATAGGACGAGACTATTTTGCCGGCAGCCGGCAAAATAGCCCGGGGAAAAAAATGCCGGCAGTTACGGACGGCGCGTGTATCACTGGGGAGCTCGTTAACACATCCCCCCGCCTGCGTTCACGCCGCTTCGCGGCGACAGTCTGCGGCTGCTCATTAGAAAAATGTTGACCCAAATGGCCTACCAGTACACGCCGCTTCGCGGCGGCCCGCCGGCGGCCCAAGCCCCGCTGGGCCGCCGGAGTCCATAGTGAAGTTTTGTCGACAACATTCGTTTTATTTCTTTACTATTTTTTTTTTCAGTGTTAATCCTAAAAAAGAAAAAAAAAAGATATGTCGTAAATATCGCCAAATGCCTCTACAAAACAAAACAAATTTTTAACAAAAAAAAAGGAAAAAAAAAGAGGACTCGGTGGATCGAAGTTCGAACCAGGGTCCTGCTGCGTATGAGGCAAGCACCTTACCACTTAGCCGTGTTCACAATTCGTTTTATACGAGACCCAATGGGGCACAACTGCCGGCACTTTTTTTCCCGGGATATTCTGCCGGCTGCCGGCAGAATATACACTTCCAAGTATATAGTGTTCATACCTCACCCAATTTCTGTTTTTTTTTTCCTTTGGTACTGCCTTTAGCGAATGGTGTAGGTTGTAATTGTTTTTGGTTCTTGCATGATTGTAGTAAGGTGGTGAGCTGGTACTAATTGAACACCTTGAAAAATAGTTCACAAAAAGTTTAGGAGACAAGGAGAGTAACACATAGACCACATGCAAGCGCAGACTGTCAACTCGCATGAACAGAGAAGAAGGAAATAAAGAATGCGGAAGGAGCTCGAGCAGAGGCCCAAGTGGAACGCGCTGATTCACCCATTAGCAAGAGCAGATTTTAAAAGCATACTTTCCTCGTCAGTTAAGGTAACAGATGGATGGCAAATACATTAAAACAGCTCAACCTCTCCGTAAAATTCACGATGGACTGTCAGCTATCAATGCACTGTTTACACTGCTCGTGTATGTCGCCCTTAGAAAAGATGTGAATAATTAGCATATACTATAAAAAAAAAAAAAAACTTACAAGAGGATTTTTCTAGGCCTTTATTATTTGTAGTATGGGCAACCAATGTGTCCGCAAATTTTTCTGTTGTCTGAGCTACCAAGGAAATTTGTGCATAGGGGTGAATTAGCATGTTCCACTTGGACCTGTCTGAACATTTGCTAAAGCTCCTTCCGCATTCTTTATTTTTTTTTCTTCTCTAAATTATGTGACTTGGGAGTCTGCACTTGTATGTAGTGAATGTATTCCTCCCTGTTACTCCTTGTTTTTTGGGGTACTATTTTTTAAGATGTTCAATTAGAATGAACTCACCGCTTTACTACATGGAAAGGCTGTTGTTAATTCTAGAGTGTCTGTAAACAATCTACCTGACATCTTTGCCTCGCGCCCCGGTTCCTGAAGCTCAGTTCTCCGAGCACAGCCTTTTTGATTTCTCTGATCCTCTCTTTTTTTCTTTTTTGTTCAATAGATTGAGTTGCTAGTGTGCACCTGTCTGTGTCCTACGTGTTCCTGTCCTTTTGTCCTTGTCTTTTTGTGCACTTTCTTAAAGTTGGGCCATGATATTTTTTATTGTATATTCTACTCTGTGTTTTCATCTTAGTACTTACTGCAGCCCTTGCCAAGCCGAAGTTGGCATTCACTTTCGCCATCCTGATGTGAGTGTCCTGAGACGACACAAGATGACAGTCTCCTCTGCTGAAGTCCAGGCTTCATGGAAGACTGCCAAGGCTGTTTATGGTAAGGTGCTCTACATATTGGGCAAAATAATAGCAACTTATTGCTGCTAGGATTGTTTTTAACACAGACTGTGTTTATGGGCTGGCCTTTAGCAATTCTGATGCCACTCGCTTGGAATGAAAGCCCGTAGGGAAATTCCGCATTTCTGTCGTAAGCGGAATGCAGAGTTGACAACAGAAGTGCATCACTACTTCCATGCAGTGTTGCTGTGTGTGTTGTATTTGAATTTTGTATTTGTTTATTTAGTGTTCCCAATAATGGCTAAAGCCTTCCCATTGGTGCGCTTGTGAACGGCGTGAGCGGTGAGCAGTGCCACTCTCGTCCTTCGCCACCGTGCCCATTGATTTTCAGAGAAGTTTCCAGTATTGGTCTCTGTGATATTTTGTCATATATCGCACATGGACACAACCAGGGCGCTGTACCTACAATTCAAAGCTCGCAAGACTTGCGTGAATACACCCTGTAGCTGGTCGCACTTTCAGAGTCATTTTAAGGTTTCAAAAGTAAATAATGACATTGGCATATTTGTCGTGCTGAATTCTGTCACACTGATCTCTGATCTCTTGAACTGCGGATGTTTTGTATAGATTCTTGTACATCTCTCCCTCACATATGTCCGAAAACATTTTACTTAGTCTATCAAGCCGTGTAGTCAAGAAGCTATGATCTGTAAAACTCCCCAGAGCACTCCTAAGTTGCGAAGCTTCATGGTAGATTTTTATGAAAAATATTCCGTGCTATTTCCTAACCACGAATACTTGACTGCAGGAGCATGGTATGCATTTGACATACTCTCTTTGACAAGCTACAGCATCATAAATGTCATGGCCATGACCCTTACTATACCTATTAAGTTTTTGGCTGACTGTGTAATAGAAGCTGTGTATGGGCTGAACCAAACTGCAATCAGCCTTGTGTTATGTGGCACTGCTCTCCCTGTATACACAGGGGCAGGAGTGCAGCCGCATTGCTCCAAGCTGGTGTGTGGTTGATTAAATTGGTATATACTTGCCACCCCACTCTCAGCTTTTAGTGTAGCACCATGCACATCTTGTGGCAGTGCTGCACACTGCTCTGACACATGTCATATATTTTTTATATTTTTCACAGAACAAGAGGCAGCACCACCAGCTCCTGTGATGCAGAGCGTGTGCCAGTCAGGTGCAGCCTTGGGTGGTGCAGCTGCAAAACCTGCAGCCTTAGATGGAGCAGCTGGTACAATAGGACCTGCATCCGCTGAGGCAGCTGCTAAAGCACCCGCTGTAGTGGATCCATATCAGCTCCTAAACTTCCTAGAACGTGAGATGGTAAGTTGATTTGGTAATTTTTTGCTTTACAGGAGATACCTCTGGATAAAAAGCATTTCTATGCTTGCATAATGTCTTCACGATGAAAAGGCCTTGACATTTATCATTGACCATGTAGATCTCGATAAATGTTTCTCAAATGAGATCTCTCTTTCAGTACCATGGCCACAAATTATTGTTTTTTGGTGTCACATCACTTCACCAGCAGTGGTGTGAGAACCAAGTTTATAATGTCTTGAAAAACATATTTAAGGCGACATCTCTTTGTAGAAAGTTTAGACCTGCTTCTCTAATATTCTGCTCAACATTTTGAGTGCATAGGGCAGAAAGACTTGGAGCATCATATTCCCCATTAATTACCTTTGGCCCATGCAATAAACCCTTTTCAGAAGTGTGTGCATGACCAAGGCCGCCATTTCTTCAACGCGGATCCCGAGTACGCGTTGGAAACAAGCGCCGCGTCAGTGATTGGCGTGGATAGACGTGTGTGCAATGTCAGCGTTCCACGTGGACTTCGATCCAATCACAGCTTTCGTGTCCAAGAAATACCGACCGTCAATGTTGCTTGGTTAGGTGTTGAAAATGGTCTATTCTTCCTATGTTCACCAGGTACATGGGAATGAAACTCCAGCAATCTTGGAGCATAAAGTGGCTTCTTTTTTTTTAAGACGTTAGTTTTATAGTCCCAGCCACGCTCGAGGTTGCATATCAGTGGGCGCATCTTCTCATGTTCTCTATCCATTACGCCGACCGAAAAGTTCAGGGGGCGGGGTGGGGAGGGGAGGGGAGG
Source organism: Ixodes persulcatus (assembly GCA_013358835.2). NCBI lineage: Eukaryota > Metazoa > Arthropoda > Arachnida > Ixodida > Ixodidae > Ixodes > Ixodes persulcatus. The sequence continues at coordinate 9,336 of JABSTQ010010085.1, read as the reverse complement.
GAGGTTATGGAACACCATCTAAGGAGCTGGGCTAGTAGGCAAAGAGGGCTGGAAAGGGAAGAGCGAAATCACAAGGCATACGGTCAGCCAGTGAGTGCACTGTCAGGTTTTTCTGAGCCGGCCAAATAATCTTTTCCAGCAGCCGACGCTAGAAGAGGGCTTGCCACCCAGTACCCTTTGCAGTTCGACAGCGGCAGAATCAGGAGACCTAACAAAAGAGCTCAATGGCTCGAGCAGCGTAGTATTGTTGTATGGGCGCCTCCCAGGACGTTTGAAAATGATTCGATTAAGAATGAGGTTAAACTAACGAAAGCTTACTTTAATCAATATGCACGAAGCAGCATTTCATGAAAAGAAGATCTCACCACCAAATACATCGGTTTCGCCTCCTCTTTTAAGTTTTTTATAGGTGCATTTCTACGACCGTTGATGTCAAGGTGACATGGAAAGCCTGGTGTGACAACATAGTGAACCAGGACACAAGGCCAAGCGTTGCTGTGAAGAACCTGGCCATTGCTCTGTGGGGGTCCAGTGTCCTTCTGCAGAGGACTGTGACCGAAGTGGCGCTGAATGCCAGTCTTAACAAGGACAGCAGGCTGCCTCTGAAACCCAAGAAAGTGGCATTCCTAAGAGGCGAGTGCAAATTATCTCGCGTAAATGTAACCTAAGCAGTTATTTGAAAAATCTTCTCAATCAAGGCATTATCTTGGCAGCTAGTTGGTATTTTACTGGGAGTTCACAATGTTTCGGTGGTCTTTGGATGGACCGGATAAAACTGACGGGATTGAGCACACAGGTGTAACATAATGGTGGAAGCTTTCAGTAAAATTATAGGAAGATTAGGTAACCTCAGTAAAACACAAAAGCAATATTTTTTTATACTTTACGTGCAAACACCAATTTTTTTTGTACCACTGGCCTTTATTTAGGCTATATGAAGTAAGCAATGCGTAGGGCATTTCCTTTGTATTCCAATCATTTGCAGTTGCAATACATGCCACAGTGGCCCTGAATAATTTGTGAGGTCTTCACCAAAAAAAAAAGGCTCTGCAAAATTTTATTCTCAAGAGAATTGTTGCACTTTGCAACAATTCCCTTTCTTCTTTTTGACTCAAGGGGGTTTATGTCCTGATCTTTGAAATGCTGAAGCCACCGCTTTGAGGCATGCCTTTGTAATAAATCATAGCACAATATGCCCATTTATCTGGTCACTTCGATGTGCCTATGGAACAATGTGAACTCCCATTTGGTATTGTGTAAAATTACAGTAGCTCAAGTACTTGTCATGCAGTGGAAAAGAAAACCGGGCACCTTGTGGATATCGCTAATGCGTCGCTTGTCATGCCCGTCTAGGAACCTTGACAGCTAGTGTTGGTGAGTGTCTTGCCTCCGGCCATGACGAGAGAAGAGGAGAAGGAGGAACTCCCCTCTTCCCGGGAATGCCTTTTGTGTGTCGCAGAAGTCGCTATTGCCCCCCTACAAATTATGAAAGATTAACCCGTCACTCAAATTTCGTACAAAAGCAGCAGCTTCGGTGGCTGGAACGACTACGACATCATCTCGACGTCAGCCTCGCCGTAGCTTTGCTCGTCCTGAGACGACCTACGTCACGATTGCGTTGGATGTCACGTGGTCTCCGCTGGGCCTTCTCCGAGCGCTTGCCAGAGTGGGCCGTGTATAACGAGAAATACAGCCGCCAGGCTCAAAATACAAACGTGCGATTGTCATTTACAGATATTGTGGATCATATTCAACCTATTTTTGAACACGATGGGAATATTTCAAATTTCGTTGAAGTATCCCTTTAAGGGTATAACCAGCACCTTTTTTTATGGATTTTGGTTGTGGAAAATGTTGACGTGGTGACGGTATCTTTCATGAGCCCAATACTTGTCAAAACCAGAAACTGGACGTCAAAAGCTTTCAAATGGCAATGATTGCTAATTGCTATGCAGTCAAACCTACTTATATCGAACTCGCAAAAACTGTCTACCAGTTCAATATAGCCAGTAATTCTACATGAAAGCTTGAATGAATCTGACAACAAACACGACATATTTAAAAAGTTGTTTACTCTCGAAGGAGCGTCTGTACGTCATAAGGGACGCTCCACGTGGCTATTCAGTGGCCGCTTCTTCGTTTTTCAAGGTCTCACCGGCTCATCCTCACCCCACTTCCGGGCTGTTGACGCGGTTGCCCTCTCTGCAAGCTGGCTTTCCCCCAATGGATCGCCCGCGTTGGGGGAAAGCCAGCTTGCAGAGCTAAACGGCGCTCTAGGCAGTTCGATCTATCGGGAGACGCTGCAATTTTCGTTCAAAGTAACCGCAATTTTTGCTATGCATTTTATTGCAGCTACTAGTCTATTCACAAAGAGTTTGATACAAGGGATAGTTTTATATAATCGGGTTTGACATCATAGAGAATGTGCCATTTTAATTCAAACATAATTTAAAAAAAGGGTCGAGAGTTACGTGAATGCCTTTTTCACTGTGTGTTTGTGGAGCTCGGCGGACATAGATAAGGGGATAACCGTCACAATATGTTGATTAATTAACCAAGATTTGTTAATTAACTTTTTAATTATTGATTTTATAGGGCATGTCGCAATTGCAATTTTCAAGTGTGTCATTTTAAAGGCTATTCCAGATGAAACTGTTCATGTAAGTGATGTGGCATGTGATCTAAATGAACATTTGTTTAAGCCTTACCTCTACAATCTCTGCTCCTTTAAATATTTCGTCATTGCATATTTTTCAGAATGCCTAGGGATGAAGCACCGTGGCCAAAAACACCATGTGGATGTCATTGCTGTAATGTCGACGACAGCAAAGGTGAACCACATACTGGGAGAAAAAATAAACGACTGGCGAAAGCAAGAGAAACGAAAGAGCCAAGCAGTAAATAAAGGTAGAACCAGCCGGTTCTTGGCAATGGTCTGCAGTGAAATACGGTGTCAAGCATGCATCCCCCACAGGTACCCACACAGATTGCCCACAGAGCATGGGGTTATGAAACCCTATGGGTTACCCACACGGCTCCCACAGGACTTTGGTCCTACACAGCTCCTATAGGATCTCTGCAGGACCCACACTGATTTGCAGGACCCACACTGATTTTCAGATGGGCCGCCGGGGACATAAACACGGCAGGCAAGTGTTTGGCCAGAAGTACTAATTTTCAGCTTGGCCGCCCGGGACATAAGCACGGCCGGCAAGTGTTTGCCCAGGGAGCACAAAATGCATGGCCGGACTCTGGCCAAGGCTATAGTGGCCGGTCAGTTTCTGGCTGGCCGATGGCTGGCCAAAATGCATGGTCAGTGGCCAAGGACCATTGATTATGGTCCTGGGCCAGTGACTAGCAGTCACCGGCTACTGGAGGCTAGCCAATGACATTTGGCCAGCCATCGGCCAGTCGAGCAGTTTCTTGTCATTGACCGCTGACCTGTAACTGGGGACTGGCCGCTGACCTTTGACCAGGCACTGGCGCTGACTTGTGACCGGGCACTGCAGAGTGAGCTGGCACCGGCCACTGACCTGCGACCGGGAACCGGCCAATGACCGGTGACCGGGCACCTGCCGCTGACCTGTGACCAGGCACCGGCCGCTGACATGTGACCGGGCACCGGCCGCTGACCTGTGACCGGGCACCGGCCGCTGACCTGTGATTGGGCACCGGCCGATGACCTGTGACCAGGCACCGGCCGCTGACCTGTGACCGGGCACAGGCCGCTGACCTGTGATTGGGCACCGGCCGATGGCCTGCGACCTGGCACCGGTCGCTGACCTGTGACCGGGCACCGGCCGTTGACCTGTGACCGGGCACCGGCCGCTGACCTGTGACCAGGTAGCGGCCGCTGACCTGTGACTGGGCAATGGCCGCTGACCTGTGTCCATGCTGACACTGGCCGCTGACCGGGCACTGTGCAGTTTGCAGATAATAGTAATACAATAAGTATATGTATAAATTATTAGGTACAATTTTGTGAGCTATGAAACAAGGGGAAGCACAAAACAGAATGTCACAGTTCACTTTTATTAAAACCTTTTGCCGTTCCTCAGCCCTGCGCTTAACCTTATTCAGAATCTGGATGGCGCCTTTTGGTGCGCCCTTTCTCCCTGTCCACGAAATACGACAGCCACTTCTTCGTGATGTCATTCACTGTGGTCTCGGTGGCCTCTTCGAACTTCGCTTTGGACGCAGCTGAAAAAAAGAAACAAGCAGTTTATCAATATACCTCATTTATTCACATACATTCATAACACACTGACGTGTTAAATGCCACATCCCCACTTGAGCATCGAAAGTCACTAGCATGCTAATAGTGACAAAATCAAAATCTGGCGCGCTTTGGTCACTTGCCTTGTGAAGCAACCAAGTTGCAGAGGTGCAAGGATGAGTGGAGGGAGTTGCACATATAGATTCAGTCGCGAGTATCCGTATGCTCTGGATTCTGACATTTGGCATGTATTTCGATCAAGTGCTTTGCAGACTAGATGGTCCAGAGTCCATTCTGGATTTAAACATTTTGTGCGATTTTCGGTAGCGGTACCATCCTATTGTTGAAAGAATCTTTTCTGGCATTCTGTCGTGACCCTCCATGTGCAAAGTACTTCAAACTTGCATAGATTTATTGTGTTTTTAGAGCACAACTACTTCTTTCTTGATAATTTTGCATTACTTATGGCGTGTTCACACCAGCGATGCAATCTAGGGCGCGATAACTTTCATCGCAAAAACCACCATTGCGGGAAAAAAGCGACGCGATTTGAGCAGACGCTTGCTGACCCGACTTTTTGCAATGCAATCTATTCGTGGAGCGGCTGAGCCAATCAACGGCATTCGGAGCGAGAGTTTTCGAGAAGCGATTCGCCAACTAAGGCGTTGGACTCGCTCATCGCACACGCCACTGTGACCATCTAATTTTTTTCCGATGCGACCTAGTCGCATCGCGCGACTGCTTACATCGCCGGTGTAAATACGCCTTTAGGAACCCAGCATAGCAAAACACATCTTGGTTTGACTTTTTTTCTACTGCAAAGGGCAGAAAAAGGTATATTTTCCCAAACCACCCTCAATTTCAGTGCTTTCCTTTCAAACTTTCCTCCCCTAATTTTCACTGAAAATTTCACATAGTTTTATTTTCACTCCCCGAAAAGGTTATGTTTTCATATACCAGTAATAAAAATAAAACTACTGTTATATCCCACAAATGAAAATTTAATACATATATAGAAAAGCATAGAGAAAACCTTTAATTGCCTACTTGGGTTTGATATACAATGTACATTATTAAATCCTCTGTGAGCTTAAGATACCCCCCAATATTTGTTGTCATTAAACATATTTTATTTGATTCTGTAAATTACAATGTTTACTTTTAAGCTGCTCAATGACCATAGAGTGTGTTAAAGGTCACTTGGTACCAGTACTAGAGGCCGCTTACACTCCCATTTATTCTGATCTTTTTAATTTCTTTTTCAAATTTTGCAAATCAAAATATACTAGGCACCAATAACAAATTTACAAGACACATCACAGTGAATACCAAACAAAACCGAAGGTCTCGGTATGAGGTCCCGGCATTGAATTCCTAGATGGAAAAAGTAAGATTAAGATTCGGATTCCCAGCCATTTAATTCGCTCTGAATGCCGTGATTTCCAAGAAGGAAACAGTTAAAAACCACTGAAATATACTATTTTCTGAAATTTAAAAAAAATTCAGGGCATGCAACAGTATGGCGCCTGGTGCGTTCCCCATGCGAAACAATGGCTCGCTATGTTATCAGCATAAGCAAACTATGAAAGCATAGAGCTTGACCAGCCTTTCTTATAAAAATGTAATGTCCCTTTTGCCTCGCAAATGGTTTATTGTAATCAGAATATGTAACTGCCAGTGGTGCAACTTGAGCTCAAGTGTAGCTAAGCAGTCAAGCAGTGAGCAATCATCTTCCCAGGTGCCAAGCAAGCAAAAAGCGTATCACTTCATTTCTGACCACTAAGCAACGTCCTCCCATTAACCCCTACACATTCATATGATTTGTAAACAAGCAGGTTAGGAAATGCTGCGATCAATGCATTTTGACAAAATTTCAAGATTTACTATAAATTTCTAAAAAAAAATAAGGAGAACATACCCACAAGCAGTCCAATAATATTTTTCAGGTCGTGGAAGGCTCGCTTCTTACCTCCCGATCCCCTCCAGCAACACTGGCCTGCAATGCCATTTTTGACGATAAAAGCCAGCGTGCTCCGCGTGTCCTGTCGGTACTTGCCACCCCCCTTTCCGGCAAAGTAGTCCACCTGGAAAAGTAAAAAGAAACAAGGTGAAATACTCACAGGCTATGGTATGCCAGATATTTATGGGGAGGCGGGAAAGCAGTGCATGCCGTCTCAACTCTGGGTGGAGAGGAGTGTGAGCGAAGTTGAAGAAGTCTTGCAGCTTAAAGTTGCAAACCTGCAGTTCCCTTTTAGAATGGTTACACGATTTGTGTCCTTCGATAAAAAGAAATCTAAACCAAATATGTAGTAGTAGCACTGCCAACGTATTGCTTTTGTTCTTGATAATTTTTAGGGGAAGCTACGGTGTTCTTTGTACAATCACTAAATCACAATTAACAGTTTCCACTGGTCATATGTTTTTCACTTCCAAAGGGTGATCACACATTTGCAGCGAGTATGAAACTGCGACTACTTACAATGAGTTGCTACTACGGGTTGCTATGTCAAAGGTGGCACTGCAGTACAGCAACCAAAACTAAACTAAGTCTGGTGTCACATCACGTTTCTGAACGTTGAATTATATTGATTATAGAGACACATTTATTTCTTGATAAGTCTGACAGGAAATAAAAAAAAAATCCTTTTTTAGGGGAAGTGAGTTGTTGAAGGAATGATTAGCAAGATACTTCTAACAGATGCAAACATGAGAGTTTGCAAAAACTTGTGATGGGGCGAATCACCAGATATTCGGGCTAGGACTGATTTGGAAGTTTCTGAACTTTTCTGGACGAATATTTGGGAGATTCAGAGTTTCACAAGATTCGTCGCTCGTCAATTAGTCAGCGGTGGCGTTGCACATTGTTCGTCAAAAATCTATCAGTTTTGAAAGTTGACGCTCTGGCGTGAGCTCCGAGCAATCGAGGTCTGTAGTTGCATGCTTATAACGCTTCAGCATTTTGGTCGCGCATTATGATTGACTTAGTATCAGCAGAGTATCAAATTCCGTAAACATCATAATTTACACATCTCAAGTGCCATTTTGCCTTCTGCGATTTTTAAGTTGCTGGATTATGGCGAGCCTCAATGAGCGTTAAAATACGAAACAAAAACGTCCTTTCGAAAGGTGCGCTAAAGAGGTTTCTGGGATTGTCTGTTTTTCTGATAACTGCTATGAGGAAGTCTCCTAAAAATCTAATATGTCTGCTCATGCGATGCTGATTTTCCTATTAAAAATGTGATTTATGATTGCGACATGCCCCTTTCTGAGCGGAATTTTCCGCTAGAGAAGGGCAGCGCAAAATCAAGCCAAAACGGCAGCGGCGTGACGACAGTGTTTGTCAGCCAATTGGCTATCGGCAATCTGCGCACCCAAGCAGCAAGATGACGGCACCCAGAGGACATATTTGCAAATATATTTACCAGACAAATATATAATAAACATTCTGATTATGTAAAAAAAATTCAATCCGCTATTATAAACATGTGGAAAAGAGAAATGCGCCCCCCGTGATAGCCAAGCGGTAAGGCTTAACAAAACAGCATAAAAAAGCAATAAACATATGAATCACCATGCATGCTTATGGAATGACGGAGTTTTTGTTGAGCTGAGTATCGAAAAAGTTAAAAATCAACTCCAGTAGAACCTCAGTGATACATTTTTCCGGGGACTGGAGGAAAACAAAGCAAGACCCGTGAAAACTTAAACAATGAGAATGCCCTGCGGGGGCTAGGGGCGACTCAGAAAGCAACTACTAGGAACTGATTCATTTCACCCACGCTTTTGTAAGTGGGTGAAGTGAAACAGGTTAAAAAAATTACTCTTCGCCTAGCGCTTCGAGCAACTATTTAAAAGTTGGGATTCTTAGAAAATAGAATTCAAAGGTCCGTTACCCCTAAACTCGCGCCTGAAGGCATGATTATATAGGCAGTGCAAGTTCCCGATACCAATTGCATTACACAAAAAAATAGGTAATAATAAAACAAGATCTACTAAAACTCCCTTTTCAAGCACTGCAACCTTTTTCGTTGTCCGCGCATCCCTGAACACTTGACGTACCTGCGCGAGGTGTCCACGGATAGATTGTGTCTGCGAACGTGGGCATCACGTGATCAGCAACTTTTTCATCAACGTCCTCGTTGCAGAAGAGGATTTACTTGGCACCTACTGGGCCGCGTAACGAATGTTGGCAATATGTCGGAGGCTTTTTGGACGCAAGAATTGGGAAGGTCAACGTAGCAAGCAGGAAATGAATACGTGTTTCAATGGGAGCTTGTCGGGACCGACGAAAGAGCCAGGAAAACGTTAGAACCGTCGAATCAACAAGGTTCTTAAGTAATTAATTAGCCTACAAGATTAATTACTATCCAGTCCTCCAAAACTGCCATTTTTTGTTACACTTCGTGACAAAGACAAACTCTTATAAACACAAAATAGTTTAAAAGCAATACCATGTGCTGCATCGTTTCCCGCGAATTCAGGTAGTCATTGAAGGCCCTCAGGGCTTGCAGACTCGTGACAGGCAGTGGAGGGCATCGCTAGGGAGGTAGACAACCTTTGCGAAGCTACTGCCTCCAAGCAGCTGCCTCATGCTGTTCATTTGAGCAAGCTGATCTGCCTTGTTCCGCAGTACCGTCTCTCGGAATGCTGTAGAAAAAGCAATTCTCAAGTTTATTACTATTGTGCTAGTAGGCATTGAATGGCATCAATATTTTTTCCCAAACATACACAGATACGAAATGTACAGTATGTACCACCAAAAAGAGCCTACCAGTCTAAAATTATCTGCAAAAAGCAGAGAGCTGACATATGAAGATAAAACTTGCCTGGAATATGTATTTTACTGGTTAGAGTTTTGCAGTAAAATTTAAAGTCTCAACTCGCTCGGGAAAAGTTAATAAATAATGATTTCTGGCAAGGCTAATGCCAAAGTCTGTCGGGAGTTGAGCCTTTTAATAGCCATTTAAACGGGACTTATGGAAATATTTTTGTAGCGTAAGCTGAGCCCTCAAATTTTAATCAAACAATCGGACCAGCAAACGAAGTACTGTAAACAACTTCAGTTTCGCGGGCTAGATTTGTTTCGCAAATTTGAGGTAAAAAACGCTTCGGGAACATTT